>CM068826.1:114779180-115379180 GCA_028554795.2 Sinohyriopsis cumingii | reverse complement strand
TTATCAATAAAATATGAACAAACATTTGTGACAACACGAAATAACTTTATATGTATAATAAATGTACACAAGTTGTACACGTTCAAACGAGACACCACACCGCAGCATCCGTCTTGTCCTTGATAATTTGTAGTTCGATGGTGTCCCCAATCGCCCTTTCTATTATCAGAATTTTAACGAAATTTTCCTCTTCTGGAAATTTTTTAAAAAGTCTTATATGATAAAATCTGAAATAAAAAGTAAGGTAAATATTTTATTTTGTAATATTACTTTCAAGTGTTATTCGACCCGTAGTAAAATTGGCTACTTTCACCTAATCGAGTCCTGTAGAAAGACATTATGATGTGTAATGCTGAAAGGTTGATTCGCCATATTAGTATTCATGTGAAGTTCGCCAGAGAGTTATGCGTAGATAAGTTTGTGCCATTGAATGGAAATGTGTAGATTTTTCAATCTTTTTGCAATTCTGAGGCGAGAAAAAGACACACGAGACGAGAGTCGAATTGAGTGGTGACGGGGGCTCGCTTGTACTCATTGTGTACAGATACGGTTTTTCGTGTTGTCACAAACTATCTTCGTATTTTATTGATAAAACGGCCGACTCATGTGCTCTGTACGAGCACATGCCACCACATTTCTGCATCGTCCTGAGATTTCATATGTTCTTACGTTGCGAATAAAGATAAGCATTACTATGCCCCTTTAAATCCGAGGCAGTCATTATTTATATAGAGATGGACAATTAGAAACAAATCGTGTGTTAATTAGCACTTGTTTTGTAAAAATCAGCTTTTAACATTTCTCAGCTTATCTCTTTTGCCAAATTGTGGCTACAGGAACGTATCGATTAAGTCGCGTCAAAATGTAGAACGCTGATTACGTCACTGTGGTTCAACTAAAGTAACTTCGATCACGATTTAGTTTAATATTACTAACTATAGTCATTACTCGATCTTACTGAATTATTGTATTCAGAAAATAAAACAAGCTGTGATTGGTGCATTGTGTAAGAGTTACAGTTATGTTAATTCCTATCTAGATCATATTTTGCATTTTACTTTTTTTTAATGTGATCCACATCACTGCAATTGCATCTGTTGTGCCTGGATAACTCTTAGCCCTGTTTAGTTCCAGCAGAGTTATCTCTCTTAAATGAAATGGCTGGAGTACCTGGTTCTGTCCTTAGCAAATTGACAATCTATCATTGTTCCCTATGACAGTGTATGACGCGCATGCTAAAGTAGGATAGCATATTTATTTCACAAAGCGTTGGCATCGAGGTCTATGCAAAAGCAATTGGTACTAAAATACCAGAACAGTGACGTAATCAAGATGGCTTCTACAACGTGCTCGTGCAGCACTTGCAGAGCCTATTTTTTCACCCGAGCAACGGGGTAAGGAGCATCAATTACTGTCATTTTATCTTTGAAGATTTCTATGATGGCAGATTTGTGCCAACCATTTGCCACTTGTCCCCTTAAAAACGACGATATATTCATTCAAATATGTTAACATAACTATAAATAATTCGTCTTAAGACGAGAACTAAATCAGTCTTTGTATAATCTAAGTCGACATATCCACTTATTTATGTCGACTTGATAAGTGCATAATTTGACCAATGACCACGACCATGACAATGCCCACTTATGCCATCTCTGGTTGCATATTTTTGCCACTTATCCACTTAAAAAAGCCAACTTAATAATTTGTGTCTGAGGTGCGAACAGCACGCTTGGTAACGCCGCCACGGTGTTAATTTCGAGGATCTAGTGGTATCACAATAAACGTTTAGCTGACATAGATCAAAACTTTGTATACCCCATAATTTTACGACTTTCACCCCGATCGTCACGCAGGAGTGTATGCGCTATGGGGCAATACAAACTAGTTCTAACGCAATCGTGAAATATGTTTGCGTAGCAAAAGTCGGCTAGCATAAAAGTATGTAACTGTTATGAATATGTTGGAAACACAATAATTAACTTGTCGAACCTTATGCTACATTTAATTGAATGGTTCCAGTCCAATATACCTATCTGACTTCACCCATGTGTAGACTCCATCTAGAAACTTACGCTCCTCTTCCGACACGCGTATTCTCATTCTAAAACGCTTTTTTATGATACTACTGGGGTTCGGCTCGCCCTTCAAACACAATAATACAATTTCGTCATTGTATATACGGTGTCGTTGTTGTCGCCGTTTATATTTGTAAAAACATACGCTTTGCAAACACACTGGATACTATTCGCTCACGTTCATGGTTCTTACGCAGTAAAAATCTGCTAGCGTGTTGATTTTACCCACTGGCCATGTATACGATTTTGCACAGCAATATTTGCTGGCTAACAATTACTCGACTTTTACTGTATGTAAATCAGTTAACTGTTTTGGGTCACTGAAGCCTCGGCTTCATACCTGTTCGATGAGACGTCGATGGTCTTCCTTTCCCGCCAACATGGCAATGCTAATTATTTTATCGACAATAGCCATCGAGTTGTTTATTATTTGTACTAAAGCTACTGTGTGCTGCCGGGGTCCCCGAGTTGCCGAGTGGTCTAAAGCACTCACCGTTACGGATTACTGCCGTCTCACCTCTGTCTGCGTGGGTTCGAGTCTCTGGTTCGGCCAATGTTATTACGTGAGAAAGCTTGTCATTAGCTTCTCGTGGATCGGTGGTTATTTCTGGGGTTTTCCCGGCTTCTTACTCCACCCCATTTATACTGCCTGCCATGTATAGCCTATCTTGTGCCGAAAAATGGCTTTAAACCCTATAAAAACAACAAATTTGTGCTCCCGCGAGAGCATTTGAATAGACACGCATTCCATAATATAATCGAATTGAAATTATTTTACCAGCATTAATGCCAACCGCACTGGATATATTAATAAACCTCAGACAACAAATCCTATTGGTGCACCTGTAATAATAGTTTCAATTCCAGAAACACCAAGCCCATAGTGGTCGCGGTCGCATGTCCATTAATAGCATCTACAGTGTTACACATATGCTTGTATTTCACGAGGCGTATGGTTTTCTTGATGGCGTCATCTTGTAGGTATTGTTTCGCTTCGACTGTTTTCTCAGATCGGTAACATTGAGATCTTTTATAGTTCTTCCGTTAATAATGTTATCGCTAAGCATAATTGATTGACAGGTTGGCTTTGATCAGGTGACGCATGCACATGCACTTCTAACCAATTGCCCACTTTTACTTGTACAACAGTCATACATCATACAGTCATAGAAAATATGTACTTGGAGAATATTTAAGTCTCCGGCAACTATGCGTTCTGGGACACCACATTCACTTAAAATCATATTGCTTACATCCAAGGCTTTCATGGCTGAAACGACTCTACTCGTCTTCGCCAAAGAACGGCATCACGGACAAGTGCATCCGAAATCTTTCACTTCTTGGTTGAGTGAATGTGGTTTTAACATAGTCAACAGTGAATGGTGGTCGAATATCAATTTATTAACAGTCTGTCCACTGAGTCCTAGCTACAGTCTGAAATGCCTTGAACAAATGTCTTGTTGTGCTGATACCTTGTTGGGTAGTTATTTGCTATGATAGCTGCTGAACGTTGCCTTCATAAACGTCTGCGGTAAGTGGGTAAAATGACTGTGGCAATATACCCAAAGAATTCATAAACGACAACGAATGTGTTTCTACAGCCACAGAAGGGATTATCACGGACAACAACAATGCTAATTTCAACAATACAAACTTGCCATCAAAACCTCCATGACGCCAAATTGCAGTACTGTCGGTGGGAGTTCGTTACAATGTAAATGTGTCTTGCTCCGAAAGTTACATGAAAACAATAATGAACTTTTATGAAGTTGTCCTCGGTGATGTGCGAATCCAAGCGCGTTTCTGACGTTTCCAATCGAATACGGGTTTCTACGGGGGTTTTGTGGTCACGAATTGAAGCGAGGGCTTGCAACACATTCTTTGCTTGACTTGCAACAGTGGCCTTGATAGAGTCCATGGCATGCGGGGTCAAATTGTTTGATGTGACTTCGATGAAATCTCCCAGTGTCTTACCACAGTGTACACGAAAAACTGGCCAATGGGTGCCAACGACTCCTACTGATAATATGAGTTGTATAGTTATCATTGCCAAATAATGTTCCCCATGCAAAGGAGGTTTGAAAGCCTTTAACGTACTTAAAACGAAGGACAATCTTAGAAACAGAGGCCAATGGTGAAAGGAAGTCGAACAGGTTGTCATTCTAGTCGGTCAGCATAAAGAGCAGATGTGGGGATTTTCGTATGGCTTGATTACAGGCAAGACTGGTGCAAATGCCAAGAGCCAGCATGGACTCTGATCAAGATTAACTCTACAGAGCACGCAGGGAGAACTAGCCTCATCACTGGTTATCGAGTCTATGTAAGACTGGCCATCCCAACAGCTGGTACTGGTTTGAGTTTGCTATGCCAACGCGATAGGAGGCTCAGCTGACTTCTACTTGCTGTCGAAAGAGGTGGCTCGTTGGCAACGATGCTAATTATTGTGCCGTCCCCTTTCAGGATTGCAATCTGCCTCTGGATTTCCTGTTTAATGGCTTCTACTTCGTAGGCATCTGCTAGCACTTGTACAGTATTTGGGTGGCCATTATGTCGGAGGAAAACGCCAGAAGACCAGAAACAGATATTGGTTTAACTGTAATAGACTCGGACAGACACCAACAAAATCTCAATATCGCACCCCACGTTGCCCGAAAGATGCAGCAAACGTCTTCTATATTCCAGGCTATGAGAAATGTTACTTTATCAATGTGTGTGCAGTTGTATGCTGCCATTATTCCGCTAAAGTCAAAATGATACATTTAGATCACTAATGATTTTTCTGTCTCTAATATCAGGACATAATTTGTCGAAATTCTGATTTGGCGCGCTCGATTGTTATTAGATATCCTGGCCTGCGAGCAGTGTGTGTGTGTGTGTGTGTGTGTGTGCCCAAGTCCGCGAGTAAACGGCACCCATCGCCTTGCCTGCACGCACGAGTGCACAGAACACCGATTTAGTAGCATCATTTTTTGGTGATGTGTGCTTAGTCATCATGGAATATGGACTTGTGTGTGCAGGCAAGACGATGGGTGCCGTTTACCCGTTGACCTGGGTTCGAATCTCCGTAGAGTACGAATTATAGATTCTCCATCCCGTATAACAGTAATATTTGTATTAAATATTAATGTGGCTAGGTTTTATAAAGCATTCTCCTTTAGAATGAAGTGATAGTACTTTGTTGTATATTTGTAATTTAATACTATCATACAGGTTAGAGTTTTTTAAATCGTGCTCTACGGAGGTTTCAGCGGGTAAATAATAATTCTGCCTAGTATTATCATGCATTCTCCTGTAGAATCCAGAGACAGCACTATCCGTTTTGTTTTGTGTATATTTGAAATTCTCTCTCTGGGTGAAAGTCGTAAAATTATGGGGTATACAAAGTTTTGATCTATGAATGAATCTCTCTCTCTCTC
This sequence comes from Sinohyriopsis cumingii, assembly GCA_028554795.2. Lineage (NCBI taxonomy): Eukaryota > Metazoa > Mollusca > Bivalvia > Unionida > Unionidae > Sinohyriopsis > Sinohyriopsis cumingii. Next base: position 115,373,683 of record CM068826.1, on the reverse strand, counting down.
TCTCTCTCTCACACACACACACTACCAACAACAACACCAAATGCAGATCTAAACACTTTTTGTCATCTCAGTTCTGTAGATTACTCCTGAAATCATTACAGTGTTGCAACTTGTCTGAGCTGTCAAGGGTACATTGTGTGTGGATCTGTCCCCTTATAATGATCTAGATATATAGCAACTTGTTAAATTTAGGGGTACATTGGCAAACCGGGCGTGGAAAAAAATGCCCCCTGTGTTCACTCAAGTTGCAACACTATATCGGGGTGGCCATAATCATCTAATACCACTTAATAAAATCCTTCATTAAAAGAACATGTGCCTTATATCGGGCTGCCTAGATTGTTCCAAAATACATAATACAAACATTAATATCAGTAAAGAACTTAGCCCGACAGGGATGAGTCCGGATTTTTTTTCTTTTTCTTAGAAGGTACGAGTTGTCAGACAGTTGTTCGCTCTGCATAAATGACAAAAATTCTTGTACACATACAATTAAACATTATTTTAAAAATTCAACCCGACCCGACCCTATATCCCGCAGAAGCCCTTCTCCTCCGTAGCCTTGTATAAAAATACATTATAATGGCACTTGCATGGGAAGTAACTGCACTTGGTCGTTTAGACGATAGCGTGTGTATTATCTCCCTTTCCCTAGATGCAAGAAACAAACGTCAAATCAATAATAGTTTTTTTCCACGTTGTTTCCATTTCTCTGGTAATTTTAAAATTATCGATTTCTGATTGGTTTGTAACAAACATGACGTTCATAATATCTCTGTCATTGGCTTCTACGGCACATTCAAGACATTATTGGCTATATCCTGCCAAGGCAATCAAAGCAAACTTGCTTTCGTAAAGACACATAGTTTCCCACCCGGACTGTCCTGGGCAGGTATCGAATTTACGACTTAAAGATTACAAGTCAAATGTTCTATCAGCTGATAACATATTAGATAATTGTGTGATTATGCATTACTGAACGAAAGATTTAACGTGAATTTGGCGTATCAGAGCACGTATAGCAGTGTTTTCAAAGACTCATGCTTAATACTGATAGAAAAGTCAATCCTTATTGTAAAAACGTCTGCGGTTCCTAATCACATAGCATATGGATACAACATTAAATCTGTACCGTGTATAATTCATTCGTTCTAAAGATATTTAATTTATAATCAAAACGCCATCCGAATGCCAACGGCGGTAATTGAATGAATTGTGTTTTTCCCATTTGCAATTATGTTCTGGTCAACGTAGATATCGACACTTCAAGCAAACTGGAGAAATCAAAAGAAGTGTTGAACTGAGTTTAAACTCTTTTATAAAATCATGCATCTTTGAGAATGATTTGTACGAATCTGGATCGCGTCGGTTGCCTAAATGATTAGAGCGTCCACCTCGGAGGCGGGAGGTCACGGGTTCGAACCTCGGCCGAGTCTTACCAAAGACTTAAAGAAATTTACTAGCAGCCGCCTCGCTTGACGCTCAGCATAAAGAGGGTAGTGCTAGGACTTGTCGGCCTGATGTCAGGATAATGTGACTGGATAGTACATCATTCTACATGTATGTGGCCTTTTTTATGCACCAGTGCTAGACATCACTAAAATCTGCCACACTGCAGACATCGCAGCGATATGACTCACATTGTTAAAGCTACGTTAACAAAAACAAAGACACACACTTAAGAATCAGTTATTGAAAGTTATGTTTACGACTTTGGCTAAAAACGACATTACATTAAACTATTAAATAAACTCTACCAGGTGCGAAGTTTATATGTTCATGGGCAAGTTTTTTCTGGACAAGAACACAAAATATAATCAAAAACACCAGCGGTATCTATTACTTAACTAAATTTGTGTTTTTCCACGTGCAGTAGTAATCTTCTCAGTGACGATATCGATAATTCAAACAGATTGTTTGAGAAAGGGTCGTTGGAGCCGTAAAAGTGCTGCCTAATAAACCCCAGTGTAAGTTTGAGGTATTTGTGGTTTACTGGTGTTTGTTTGAACTGTCTTGAACATTCTCTATTTTCTCTTATTAAATCACCTAAATTTTTAAAATAATATATATGATTTTATAACCAGAAAAAGCTTAATTAGATGTGTATGTATGTATGCATGTATAAACAACATAAAAATTTATTAATAAATAGAGATAAACAGTTTTGGTACCATTTGTATTATGTATAATGCACACTTATTAGAGGTATAGAAAATAAATAAATAGAAAAGAGAAGGAACAAGAAGAAGAAAATAAAGAAAAAACGAAAAAATATTAATACAATAAAAAAAATTAGATAAATATATAAAATATACGTACTACTGTAATTTGTACAGATATTAAATAGGTTATTAGAACTCAATTTATATAATAAAAAATATGGTGTCCATAACGCTTTCTATGAAGTATTTTATAAATAATTAATTATATTTTATCGAAAATTAATGTACAGCTCAATTTCATTTTTAAAGAATTAGTAAACTTATTTTTATGTTATTAGATTATACTTTTACCAATTAAATTTTTTTGTCTAATTGTACACAAGGGACATAATTCAGAAGGAAAATAAATATTAAAAACTTTTTCACTTAATGTCATATAGTGTTTTTGAATTTAGACCTTTTGGATATACCGTATTAAGACGGTGAATCCAATAGGTTTCCTTTAGTAGACGTTCCATTTCAGGATCAGTTTTAACAATAGGTTGGAAGGAGAAATCTTGCAATGTATGGGAATTTTTGTTAAAATGTGCGGCAACATGAGATGAAAATGATTGATCGATATAATTTTTTATATCTGATCTGTGTTGGTTCATACGTTTAGATATTTGTTGACTGGTTTGTCCAACATATTGGATGCCACATTTTTTGCATGTTATCAAATAAATAACATTTGATGTTGCACAATTAATATCACAACGTATATTAAAAGTTTCTTTCGTATTATTACTATTGAAAGAGGCATTTTCATTAATAAATGAACAGTGTGAACATCTAGGTCTATTAGATTTAGTTGATGATCCTATTTTATATGATGGTTTTTCTAATTTAGAATTAGTTAGGAAATCTTTAAGATTTTTTAGTCCTTTTATAAGCAAGTGTAGGTTTGCTTTCGTGTATCGATTTAACACTTGCTTTACATGATAAGTTTAATAAATCCCAATATTTATTGATAATCTTACCTATATTAGGCAAACATGGATTATATTCAATAACAAAAGGAACGATATCTTCATTTCTACTTTTGATATTATATTGCAAAGATTCCAGCTGTGTAAGAGAAGATACTTTTTGGAAAGCAGTATTAATGATGTATAAACAACACATACACGTAGAATGTATGACCGGTTTCGCTCTACTGCTTCATCAGACTGAATGGAAAATGAATTTAATAAAATTGCTTACGTCATTAAATTTATTCTGTTTCTAAGTGATCAATAAGATAAATAATATGACATAAACAAGACGACGTCATAGCTTACATTTTTAACCTAATTTTCCTATTCTGTAACGAGTAATTGACATGGAGATATTCATATATAGCACAGATTGGTGATATTTTAATACATAAAAATATATTAAACTGGATCATACAAATACATATATCTCTATTGATAACTATCACTAAAATTGATATATAAAGCCCTCGCCTTTACCTATCACTGCCATCTCATCTCTCCGCGTGGTTAAAATCTAGGATTCGGCCAATGTGACATATATATATATGTGTGTGTGTGTGTGTGTGTGTGTGTGTGTGTGTGTGTCCGATAGACTGAAGATAGGATAAAGATTGATCGATTGATCAAGGGACCAATACATACATTTTCCTGAAACATCAGAGAACGTCCCTAATCAATGTAAAAACTTTATAAGAAAGATGTTTAGCATGAGTATGACGCCAACATAGTTATTAAACGACTACAATTGCAAGTAATATACTGCTGTTATTATTATTATTATTATTATAGAATTATGGGGAGTATTGTTCAATAAAAAATACCATTTTCATTTTCTTACATCACCTTGTCTATGTGATGCTATGGACCTTGCAATATACTGATTTCTAATGCAAGCCTCGACACAATAAAAAAAAGAAATCGGTATGATCTACTTCTTTAATTATGCAAATATCTTCATGGTTTTAATTTAACCTGACACTGCACGTCTGCAAACAAAATAATTTTTTCCAATTTGTATTTTGTTGTAAGCTTCGTAGTATTTATTGGTGTTTGTTGCCGAACAAGGATCATGTTGGATCAGGTTGTCTTCTGCACAGTGCATCGCCAGAGGCTTTCTTAGCATTTTGGTATTCAGCGGTATTTTTGGATTTAGCAGCTTTCCATGCTGCTTTATCCTGCACGTCATCTAGTGTCTTGTACTTGTAGTGACCACCGTATTTTTGGTACACAACAGAGCTTACAGTATTAGGGTACAGAGGGGAAGCTACGCGATTAACCACTGAGTATGCAACAGCAAGTTGTCCCTGGGCTGGCTCGCCTCTCGCATCGCCAAATACAATTCGAGCCACAATTTCGATGTTTGCATCCGTGCTGCAAAAAAAATAAAAATCAACATTCAGAAGGCTGCAATACCATTAATGCACTTTCACATCACTGCCATTCTCAATAATACAAACATACTGTATAAGCAAATATCCCAGTGTATCGCAGTAATTAACTATCGCAGCTTATCAACAAAATTCCAACACAGGCCAATACCCAGCCAATACTTTCGCTGGCAAAGGTTTGTGACACTGTGTGATTTACAGTGGCACTGGCAGCTTGTCGAACATTTAGGCCTAATGTTCATCAACATTCGACTGGCACTGTATGTCATATACAAATTCTCGTCGTCATGGCTGAACAGTTTAAAAATAGTTTTGATGAAATTTTCAGTATGCACTAAAACTGAACACTAATTCACATAAGTGTCAACATAAAATACTCTTATCTTATATAATGTGCTATGATAACGAATTGGCGTGGTTATCTGTGCTCCTTCGACAGGTTAATTAGGGTTGTTGTTGTTAAGTTTAATTATAATGGCGTGCGCACAATTGTGCATGTGCCACTTTTTTCTGACTGCACCGCAGCCTGCTAGTTGTTCCTGGGGAAGGGAATGGTGCCACCTCCCCCAGGCTTTTATGAATTCAATGAACCCTGATAGTTTGGTCTCAATCTGTGGGTCCATAAAGGTCCCTTACAGTTGAATGGTTGGCTGTCATTAGTGGGAAGGAGAGCTCGGGAACGGTCCTGTTTGCTTTACATAGCTGGTTTCTTGTTGCATTTGCCTGGTGTTTCTTGCGATTTCTTTTTTCGATTTTTTTTTCTTCTTCAAAATGTTCTAAAAGGGTGGGGGGGATGTTCTATGCTGTTTATAGAGGTTCTTAGTAGAAATCATGTATGAAGAGAGATTTTCAAGGTTATTATGGTATTACTAGTCGAGGTGTTTAGGGTGTGCTTCCTACGTTATGTTATTTATAAGTTTTTAGATATTGCCTCTTTAAGTTATTTATTAATTAATGTTTTTAGAGATTGAATGTTATTTATACTTTATTTAGCAAGAGACTGGAGTCCTAGCCAATTACACGGTTCGTTAAGGACATCTAGGACATCCGATTTTGTGGTTTCCTTAGTTTTTTATAGGTGCTTCGTAAGTGAATTATTTAGTAATACTTTTATAAAATTGAATGATATGTTAATGGATTTTATGTGGTGGCTTCTAAATTTATTTAGCTAGTTACTGGGTCTTTTGGTTTTGTGGGGATAGTAATTATATTTTGTTCCTAAGTCCTGCTGAGTCTATGAATTGATTTATATTTTTATATGCTGATTGTTTATTTTTTTATTAGAGTCTATAAGTAACTCTGGGTTTGTGTGTGGTGATCCAATCTCTTTTTGATTTTTGATAAATATTTTCCGAGCGGGTTGATATTTTGGGCATATATTGAATACGTGGTGTAGATCTTCGGTGGTGTGGCAGTTAAAGCAGTTAATGGTTGCTGGTTTGGGTCCTGTAAACCTTCCAAAACTGCTTGCTAGTTTAGTTTTTCCAGTTATTATCCTGTTTATGGTTTTCTGTTCTAAATAGTTACCCTTAGGTAGCTGTATTTTCCTATCTACGTTTTTTTTTTTTTTGGTTTCATGGTGCTTTTTACCTTTTGTGGAGGAGTTCCAAAAATCTTGCCATGTTTGGTCTATATATGTTTGTGCGAAGCTTATTGTTTCTGTAGAGCTATAGTTAAGCTTGATAGAGTTTTGATCTCCTAGTTTGGTTTTTGCAACTTTGTCTGCTGTTTCGTTGCCAGAGATTCCAATGTGCGACAGTATCCACATGAGCTCGACTAATTGATGTGCTGTGGTGATATCGTCGATTAATTGGCATGCTCTCTCCCGGAATTGTTCCCCAGAGTGTGTATTGCGATTTTGGATCGATTTGATAACGCTTAGGGAATCGCTTACAATGACTGCTTTAGGTATTTGGTTGTCTTTGATCCATTGTAGTGATTCAAGTATAGCCCAGAATTCAGTGGTGTAAATGGAGCAATAGTCAGGTAATCTGGATCCCGTTTGTATTTTGAATTCAGGGATGACTATTGCTGCTGTAGTTCTTGGTAGGTTGTTTGTTTTTGATCCATCGGTATATATTTTAACATAGTCCAGGTATTTTTGGTTGATTTCATTTACCAGTGCAGGTTTTAGTAAGTTTTCTTGTCCTTCTTTATTGCCTAATTTGGTAGCTTCAATGTTAATCCTTGGTGGTTTTTGTAACTACGGTGATTTGTTCTGGTCTGTATTGTTTGTTACCTGTTTTTTTAGTAGAGGTATCTTTTCTCTTAGTTCAAGGATTACTTTGACACTTGGTGTGGTGGGTATGATTTTGGGTTTGAAGACAACTTTACACTTATTTATAGCTATTTTGTTGGGACGGTTGTCTGGGTGGGTATCTAATCGAATGGAGTATCGGAGGAGCAGTTCTTGCCTACATAATTTTATGGGTAGTTCTCCTGTTAGTGTTTGTAGTTCTTCTAATGATGTTGAGGGGAGTGTTCCTGTGCATAATAGTAAGGCTTTTCTCTGGATAGTGTCAAGTTTTTGCAGTACCGGCTGCTTAGCTGAGTTATATGCTTGGCAACCGTAATCCAGTTTTGATCTAATTAGGCTTTTATATATCGTGAGGAGGGTTTCCTGGTTGGATCCCCAGTCAGTCCCTGTGATGTTCCTGAGTAAATTGAGATCTTTGTTACAATTCTGGGTGAGTTGTTCAATGTGCTGTTTCCATGTGAGGTGGTTGTCAAAGAACATTCCTAGGAGTTTTACTACTGTTACGTATTTGATTAATTGATTTTATATATAGAAGTTTGGATAGACTAGGTTGTTATTTCGTTTGGGGGTGAATATGATTGCCACAGTTTTTTCATGAGATATTTTGAAACCCCATTTGTCCGCCCATCTTCCTATATTGTCTAGGCTCTGCTGGATTTCTTTAACTACTGTGTTATTGGCAGGATTTCCAGTCCTCCATAGGCCACTATCATCTGCAAATTGTAACAAGTTTATTTTTGCGGAGGCTGCATTGAGGTCAAGGTCGTTTACCATTAGGTTAAATAGTAAGGGACTTATTACACTGCCTTGCGGTGTTCCATTTTCAAGTGAAATTTTTTCCGAATGGGTGTTGCCTATTCTTGTGGTAATTTTCCGGCCTGTGAGGAAATCGCCAATCCAGTTGAATAAGCGTCCAGTTATTCCAAATTGGTTTAATTTGGCCATTAGTCCACTGATCCATACTAGGTCGAACGCTTTTTCTAGGTCTAATAAAAACCGCTATGAGGTTGCGATCGGTTTTCCTATGTGCGTTAAAAGCGTGTTTGATGTCTGTTTCCAGTCTGAAAAGTTGGTCAGTGGTGGACTGTTTGTTCCGAAAGCCACATTGATTTATGGAGAGTAGGTTATTGGTTTCTAGGTGGTGTTTTAACCTATTTGCGATTATTGTCTCCATTATTTTGCAAATATTGTTTGTAAGGGAGATGGGTCGGTACGAATTTATGTTGTTGGGATCTTTACCTAGCTTGGGAATTGGTATTACTATGGCCTTTTTCCATTTGGTGGGTAGTTGGCCTTTATCCCATATCCTGTTAAAGAGTTTGATTATGGTTATTGTTATATTGATAGGTAGTTTTTTGTAGATAATGTAACCTAACTGATCCTTACCAGGGTATGTCTCGTTTTTGGATCGAGGGCTATCTTCCATTCATGTACTGTGATGTCGCTATTTAGGTGAGATTCTTTTGTTCCTTGGTCTTGAAACATTTGAGGTTGGGTTCCCTTCATTAGTTTTTTGTGTTCTTGAAAGTTTCTGGTATGATTATTGTTGCTACTCATGTTCGAGAAATGCTTCGCTAGGAGGTCTGCCTTATCTTTATTTGTTATGACATTTTTAATTTTTGGGGCTGAGGTAGTTGCTTTCCCTTTTATGGCTTTTATCTTGTCCTATATTTGTTTTGAGTTTGATTTTAGACTCAGTTTAGAGCAAAAAGTTTTCCATAGATTAATTTTAGCAGTTTTTATAGTTTGTTTTAGTGCTTTTTCTTTATCTTTATATTGCTGGAAGTAGATAGAATTTTTGGTGCGTTTATATTTATTTAAGACCCTTTTTTGTCTTTATGTGCTATAGTGCACTGTTTAGTCCACCATGGTACAGGGTTTTTATTTTGGATATTAATTGTCTTTGGGATGCATCGGTTAGCTGCTTCTATAATTGTGTATGTTATGTTATCATAATACATGTCAATACTTGGGCTTTCTAAGTTTTCTGGATTTACTCTAGCTAGTAATAATTGGAATTGGTCCCAGTCTGCCTGTTGGTACCTCCATTTAGGTGGGGTTTCGTTTGGAATGTGTTGAGTTTTTGTTTGAATACTGATTGTGATCGTTAATTAGGGGGTAAACCGAAACGTTGATGATTGTGCAGAGTGGGATACAAAACGTTATTTGTGAAAAACTTGTGCAAGCGATCGCAAAGATTTGGATTGGTGCTTCGTAGATTTGCTTAAAATAGCCTTTGAAATTATGCCCATCGCAAAGGTTAATGAAGTGGATAATTTCTTTAACATATCACTTGAATAATGGTTTATCCTGAATAATAATAATAATAATAATAATAATAATAATAATAATAATAATAATAAAATTATTATTATTATTATTATTATTATTATTTAATATGATGATCGAGTTTTGTTTGACCGAGAAGAAACACTAGGGCTGGTTAATCGGACCCCAAATCTGTATCGATTATCTGTTGAGATATATCAAGAAATAATCGAAATTCTATCATTTAATAATCGAACATTAATCGTTTCCGACGAGTTACATAAAAGGATTACAAAGAGCAGAAAAGTATTTGCATTGATAATGCACACTCCAACCAACGATGCTCTAGATAAGCCTTCAATGACATTCCAGGAACTTGATGACATTCCAGGAATTTCGATGACTTTCCAGGAAATCCTTCAATGACATTCCAGAAAACTGGCTTCATAAAAACTCATAGCAATAGCTATTTTAAAAAATATTAATTTTCAATCACACGTCATATTATTACACTGCAAGGGAGATAAATACGCCTAGATGCACATTATTTTCATCTAAGGTAGACTCGAACATAATTTTCAGCCTCACAAAAGCTTCATTCATATTTTTTTCTTCCTGAAATGGACTCAAACAGTGCACTTTGTTGTAATACGTTTGAACGTATATTAGACAATGTGTATATAGCTGAGGTCTGCAGCATGTCAACGCAGGGTGAATGGCATGCTCTGCTTCCTCTGGTCCATTACTGTTGTCACTTCATGTCAGGATCCGTGGATGAGACTGAGCAATTCTAGTTCTTATTTCAACGCGAGAGGATGGTTTTCATGGTCGTAAAATGTCTTAAAAAACATCGTTTACGTACGTTTTGTAACCATAATGATTAACAGATTACTCAGGTAATGGTATCAGTACCGTATAAGTCACATTACTTGGGATTAAATTAATCATGTTTTGCTATTAAGTTTGCATTAATTGGAGACAAATACTTTTTATTTTACCTAAACTTAAAATGACCTTATCGACAATTTTAAAGTTGTATACGGCTGAGTACACATCCATAATCTTGATTCAATTAAAACAATAACTCTTCCATGCTATGTATATTATATACCAAACGGATTCGATTGGAGATGTCTACAATGACACGTCATAACATATAAAGATTGATAATACTTGACGTGTTGTTGTCTTCCTGGTTGAAACTTAGAACAGTGTTATTAATCATATTTTACTTCGAACTTTCATGAGAGACCACCTGTCTTTAGACCATGATCCTATGTATATTATGCATATTTGGATCATTGCCAAGCATCTCATGCATTTGATTACAATATAGTATCGTATCAGCTAAAACATTTCATGTGTTTTGACTCTTTTTCAACCGTTCGTATTCTCTCTTTTCTTCATTCACCTTATCCATTTTTGTCATTGCTATGAGCGTCTACGAGACGGGATTGTCATAAGCTTCAGGTGGAATTACTTTTCTGCAGACGGCGAAACATCATTAAACCTGCCCCTTTACAACCTGGAATCCTCTGCAGATTGGTCAATATTTTATTACCAATAAAACCGTTCTTATGATAATCGAAATCTGTAAACGTGCTACTTTTACTGAACTACCAAATGCTTATGTTCTAACAGTGACAAATATAGGCAAACTTTCCTGTATTTTATTTTCATCCATAGTTCATATGTATTAGGACCTTTTCGGCCCATTAAACGTTGCTGTATTGCGTCCAAGGGAGTAGGAATGACTGAAGAGCCCTGAGTAATTCGTATTTAAGAGTATTTTTGTCGACATCAAACTCTATGAGTAATTCACAGTTGATTTCCAGATGTGTTAACACACACACACGCACACACGATCACACACACTTTGACACAAGCAATATTCAAGTTCATTTCACTGCGCAAATGGATGAGGTCGAACTGCACTTTCAAACGGACAGCTACCTTTACACATTAACTTAGAAAACTAGCGAACGCAATGCTAGTGTTTATAAGTGTTTTAAATATTAACGGTTGAAATATCAAAAATCAATGTCCGGACTGGTATTAAATTGATTTTAAGAAAAAACAATCAGATCCACAAATCAACGTTTTTCAAAGGTAAACAGCAAGTAAGATAAAGAAGAAAATATTGAATCTTGGGAAGGTATGACTACTTAAAACTTGTTGCTTGATATCGGCAATATATCTTATAAAACTGTGCTTCTATCCCCGACAGAACAAAAGTTTTTAATTCGCTATATTACTGAACAGATTGTGACGCCACCAGGTGGTACACAGTAAAACGTAATTGTATATGTTGATAGACAGATAGGAGATTTAACATTAACATTTGATAGCGTGTTCGCCAGGGCAAAACCCATGCATATAGACATCTTTTGTTCAGTGAGTATATAAGAACTATATCATAACTTTGTTTTTACTGTACTGCTAACAACTTTGAAGGAAGGTATGCCTTACCATAAAGTTTCGGCCTTAGCACCAACGAGGAAAACCAACAGGAAAAATACAGGCACTGGCGACATCTTTGAAAGCAGGATGTGATCCGCTCGCTTCAAAATTTATTGTAATATCTATCTACGAACGTGGCCAATTTATATCTTGGAATGTAGACTTTGACGTCAAACCTTCCCGAGTCACATGAGTTGCCTTCGTTTCTATTGGTAGACTATCAATACTGAACATTAAACAATCCATACCTACCAGCTCTTTAACCTATCGTAAACTTCATTTTCACTACAGTAAGTATCACCGTCTACAACACGGCTTGTTTTCTATATAAATAAACGATGACTTGGTTTTATGCTTCACAATTTAATTTGAACGTCACACAATAGGTACAGAAAGAAATACATATAAGGTGCCAGAAAGCTGCGTGGTGAATCTTGCTAAAACTAAGACAACTATGTACCGATTAATACACATTGATAGGTACAAATTAAATTTGCTCTGTTGAGACGTTAACAACTTTAAGTACAAATTATTGTCAGTCTAGGACATTGTTTAGATAAGAAACCAAAGAAAGAAGAAAAACACTTTGGAATATCAACGTTTTCATCTGATGAAATATACTACATTGCAAACTGTCAGGGTAAATTTGTCTTGAAAATCAAATGGACACAAAAGTGACCATTAGAAGTTCTTATCATCTGATTGGATTGCAGGTAGTTGTGTTTTCCGAGAGGAAAACTGATGTAGCGCTTGCTATTCGTGATCATGATCTTTTCCTTTTTATAGTATCTTTATTTAAATGATAAATTGAGTAAACGTTCTTTAAAGTGAGTTTTCAGTTACACAAGAAGAACTCTTCGAAAGAAGGCCTCACAATAGGGTGGTTCTTAGTTAAGTATCACCAAAGAAATTACTAGATATGTACCAGTCAGAGTTTCTGTATCAAAGTTCCTTTTTATCTCCTTCTGAATTCATAATTCTGCATAATTATATATTCTTGGAATCGAAATGGAACAATCGTCTTCCTCTGGAATCAATAATATCTGAACACCAGTTAAATCGCAATCTTTCATCCTGGAAGGAAGGAACATACCAAGGATCGAGAAAAGGAAAGATAGGGAAAGAAAAACATGGACAAAGAACACAAATAAATCATAAAATATATAACAAAATATATCACTTCCACAGAGAAAACATAAAGATGGCATAATACTAGCATTACAACTGTACCTTATTATAGGCAGGTATCAAGACAAACATTAGATATTCAATCCATATCACGGAAAACTATATATATATATATATATATATATATATATATATATATATATATATATATATATATATATATATATATGTGTGTGTGTGTGTGTGTGTGTGTGTGTGTTGACTGTTACTAATAATAAAATTATTAGCAAATATGTTTACTTTTTCCGTGTTTTTTCCCATTGAAGAAGTCAGGCTAGTGGTATCTGAGGAGAATTAAATTGATTCCCAATGGATGGGTTAAATCATGTGTGTTCTTTTACGATGCTGGAAATTTGCAATTAGTCACGTTGGAGTAGTTTTGATATACGTGTCTTTTCGTTTGTATATGATTGCCTCAGACTGGGCTGGATTTTTTGTTCTTATTTCTTGTATTCTTGTTGTAACATCAAGTCTGCAGGCGTATATTATGTTGTATTCAGAAATTATTTTAGAGGAAAAACATTTGTTTCTATTATTCATTGGAAATAGAAAGTCTCATTGGACTATAATATAATTTTGGAACTATGGTAATTTAATTATTCAAAGTAGTCCTGGACAAAGCTATTTTAACATGTCAGGACTGTTGGCGGACAATTACATTTCCGGATCTCAAATTTATATGGAACGTTTCATTCTTGTGGACTTTGATAGAAGATTTTCAGGCTTATTTTCCATTCAATTCATAATACTATGCGTTCTTGTTAAGGTTTCATTTTACAACATTGATAATTAAATAGTTTAAGTTTCACGAATCGTGTTGGTTTTGCTTCTTTCAGTTACTTTTATGACCACACAGTCGTAATTAAGATTGGGGACGTATCTGGGATGCGAAGTTTAGAACTATTTCAAAGATATTACAATTATTTGAAAATATAAATTGATTTTATTTCCGACATTTTTATTCCTGGTCTTTTGATTTAAATAGTGAAACCAAGAAGTTTTCACATTGTTAGCTAGGGTGGAGAGTTTTCTTTCTAATCCGACCCGAGGAGGGTTTGAGTGATTAAGGAAAGATGAATTGCTGGAGATTACCGCCTACTTTTCTCTTTCGGACATAAAATTATCTTTGTTAAAACATGAAATTAAAATTATTTTGGTTAAGTACCTGGTAGGAAATGACAATTTGTTAAAAAAAAACTGTAGTATTAATTAGTAGTCTTTTCCTAGCTCTGAAATGAAATTTAAAAATTGAAATTGAAAACCAGGCAGAAATAGGAAAAAGAAATCTTCAGCTTCAAAAAGAAGAAAAAGAAATAAAAATGCAAATGCAGAAAGAAAAAAGAGAAATGCAGATGAAATTGCAAATGCAAAAAGAAGAAAGAGAAATGGAATTACAATTGAAATGAAAAGAATTAGAACTGGCAAGCAAAATGCATTCCACGCACGAAAATTCAGTTTTTTATGTTACAAAAAATATTAGATTTGTAGACTTTTAGAGAAAAAGATGTTCATCAATATTTTTCATATTTTGTAAAATGTAGCCGAGAATTTCAAATGACCAATGAGCATTGGTGCTTGTTATTACAGAGCGTACTTACTGGCAAAGCTCGTGAAGTTTATACTTCACTTAAGAAGAAGCAAGTGCTGTTTATGATTTGGTCAAATATTGTATCTTGAAAGGTTATGAGTTGGTACCTGAGGTATATCGATAGAGGTTTCGGAATTGCAAGAAAGAAAATAGCCAAACCTATGTCGAGTTTTCGAGGGAAAAGGAACAGCTATTAGACAGGTGATGTGCATCTGCAACGATTGATATGAGTTAAGACAAACTTAGACAACTCATATTTGTCCAAGTGTTCAAGACCTGCGTAGATAGTGAAGTCACGACTTACCTTGATGAACAGCATGTAGACACTTTGCAAAACGCTGTTCGTACATTTGATAACCATTCCTTGACTCAAAAAATTTCATTTGTCAGCGAGTACTTACAAATATCATTCTGATTCAACTTATAAGAATCAAATGTCTGATAAGACTGACTAGAAATACTTATCTCTTCCATCATGCACTTATTGCAAGAAACTATGGCACGGTATTTATGTTGCTTTAAGTTACAAAAATAAGCAACAGAATAAAGACAGAGCTGTTCCAAATGCTACTGTTCTCAGAAGCCAGATCATGGTCATATATTGGAAACAATAAATTTTGGGTTAAACAAACACCAGTCTAGTTTTATTATGGAAAATTATGAACCATTCATGTCGAAAGGTTCTATATAACTTACTGATGATTCGTCCAATCATATTCCGATTAAAATACTAAGGGATACAGGAGCTTCTCAGAGTCTTTAATTATTATGTACTTTGCCTATGTCTAAACTGTCTTCTTCATTTGAACGTGTTCTTGTTTAGGGAGTAGAGTGCGGTTTGATTCAAATTTCACTTATTAATCTTAATTTAACATCAGCTTTAGTTTCTGGACCAGTAGCTATCGGTGCTATGAATTCTTTGCCCATTGAGAGTGTTCATTTATTGCTAGGAAATGACTTAGCTGAATATAAGGTTGTGGTCAATCTACTTGTAACTGACAAGCCTTGTTTAAATCAAAAGGTCGATCATATTGAAAATGAAATCCCTGATTTATACTCTGCTTGTGAGGTTCCTAGAGGTATTGCAAAAAAGCTCTTAAGAATGAAGTTGATCAAGACATTCTTCCTTTGGCTGAGGCAAAATCCTCAAACATCTTTCAACAATTGAAAGAAAATATTAGCATCATGTCCCGTGTGTAAAAGTAAGTTTAAATCAGCTTATTAACATTTTGCACGCTGTCCTTAAATATGAGGACATTTGTCGTACAGAATGCATTTTCGCATACGGGGTCGTGGTGACCTTAACATTTAGATGCCAAATATAAATAGATCTTTGTCTCCCTATGGTATTCTACCTATAGTGATATATATATATATATATATATATATATATATATATATATATATATATATATATATATATATATATATATATATATATATATATATATATATATATATATATATATATATATTATGTGCTTCACATTTATCCATGATTGAAGCTAACGTGAAGGTCTCTTTCATCTTGGATTTGAGTGGGCCTCACAAATCTCAGTAGGACAATCAGAACTAATCGAGTGTCAATCCTTGTTGTGTACAGTGTTATGGACAGAAATAAATTAATACCAGTAACTGTATGATTTTTTTTAATTAAAAAAAACAATTCAGGTTGCAAAAAATTGTTTTAAGAAACGTCAACAAAACGTTTTAAATAATTCAGAAAAGAGACCGCTCTGGTGGCCTATGTGGTTAGAGCGTCCGCCGTGAATACGGGAGGATGCGGGTTAGAACCCCGGCCGAGTAATAAAAAAGACTCATAAAAATGGCACTAGCAGCTGCCTCGCTAGGCGTTCAGTATTAAGAGGTTAGCGTTAAGACTGGTCGGACTGGTGTCAGAATAATGTGACTGGGTGAGTCATGATGCTACATGTCTTCGACATGATGCCCCAGTGCTAGGCATCACTATAACCTGCCACATTGCAGACATAGTAGATATATGACTGAATAATTGTTAAATCTACGTCAAAAATCCACATCACACATTCACACATTCAGAAAAGTTTTAAAAAATATATTTGTTCATCATTTTGGGTTTATAAGGTAGCTTTTTAAAATAATCAGCATTACCGCTACGATATCTGCAGTATGACAGTTTATTGTTAAGCATCATACCGCAGACATGTAACATGATGTCCCACCCACTCACGTTATCCTGACACCAGGCCGACCAGTCCTAGCACTAACCTCTTAATGCTGAGCGCCTAGCAAGGCAGCTGCTAGTACCGTTTTTATAAGTACTTGGTATGACTCGGCCGGGGTTCGAACCCACGACCTCCCGCATCCGATGCGGGCGCTCTAACCACTAGGCCACCGGACAGGTCCACAATTAAAATGGCATAGCAAATTAATGTATATAATGTATATAGAACTAGTTATTATTACTAAAGGATAGATAGCGGACTCTGCTCTCGCAATTAAGCCTCTGCGATGTGAGCAATTAGTCAATATCTTGAACTAAATGTTGGATACGTGACCACATACGGCTGATCAATAAATAACTGCATAGCTCCACAACGCTGCTCAAATGTTAATATACCAAAATCATAGGTTAAAAAAATTCACGTCTTATTTAAACAAATAGCTCAAACAAAATTCCCTTTTTAGCTTAATTACTCTGTTACTAACTAACACTTCATTGGCATAAAGCATCACACAGGTCTAGTAATAATCCATTCTTAGCGTACATACTTTATACCCATATCATTTAAGACAAATCAATTCCAAAACTTATCTAAGATCCATTCCAACGATAAATTACGTATGAAATTAAGACTTTGTTGAGGCTACGACATCGTAACTAAGAACAACTAAAGTTCGTTTTGCACAGCATCGCGAATTATATTCACGTCTGTAGCTCAGTGTAGCATCATTAAACGTAGCTAAAAGTAACTAGTTCGTTTCGCACAAGTATTTCAATACCATTCGAATCGACATAGAGAGTAATGTATCTCATTAAATACATACGAAGCCAGGGTGGTCTGTTTACATCAACAGCTTTCGATACCGCCATGATTTCTTTGCAGAATAACAAATGGACACTTCCAGAACTCAGAACGAACATGGCGGATTACATTTGCACAGACCAGTCTTTTTCAACATGTATCCAATGTGATGGTGATGCGCTGCGTGTAAATATGAATTATGCTGAAATCATTCATGCACGAAACGAATTTGGTAATTTTAGTTGCAGATTGAGACGATGACGTACAAATTCAAGGAGAAGAGACGCGGATATAATTCTCCAGTCTGTATGGAACGAACTATACTGACATCATTCCTTCTGAAAAAGTATAGATCCGACATTACAATGAACCCTATCCCAAATGTTCACTTCACTGACTCATGGCATAATGTTTTTGTACCCATAACTCATAACTCTGTACACATTTGTCTAACGCCTTATCAATAAAATATGAACAAACATTTGTGACAACACGAAATAACTTTATATGTATAATAAATGTACACAAGTTGTACACGTTCAAACGAGACACCACACCGCAGCATCCGTCTTGTCCTTGATAATTTGTAGTTCGATGGTGTCCCCAATCGCCCTTTCTATTATCAGAATTTTAACGAAATTTTCCTCTTCTGGAAATTTTTTAAAAAGTCTTATATGATAAAATCTGAAATAAAAAGCAAGGTAAATATTTTATTTTGTAATATTACTTTCAAGGGTTATTCGGCCCGTAGTAAAATTGGCTACTTTCCCCTGATCGAGTCCTGTAGAAAGACATTATGATGTGTAATGCTGAAAGGTTGATTCGCCATATTAGTATTCATGTGATGTTCGCCAGAGAGTCATGCGTAGATAAGTTTGTGCCATTGAATGGAAATGTGTAGATTTTTCAATCTTTTGCAATTCTGAGGCGAGAAAATGACACACGAGACGAGAGTCGAATTGAGTGGTGACGGGGGCTCACTTGTACTCATTGTGTACAGATACGGTTTTTCGTGTTGTCACAAACTATCTTCGTATTTTATTGATAAAACGGCCGACTCATGTGCTCTGTACGAGCACGTGCCACCACATTTCTGCATCGTCCTGAGATTTCATATGTTCTTACCTTGCGAATAAAGATAAGCATTACTATGCCCCTTTAAAGCCGAGGCAGTCATTATTTATATAGAGATGGACAATTAGAAACAAATCGTGTGTTAATTAGCACTTGTTTTGTAAAAATCAGCTTTTGACATTTCTCAGCTTATCTCTTTTGCCAAATTGTGACTACAGGAACGTATCGATTAAGTCGCGTCGAAATGTAGAACGCTGATTACGTCACTGTGGTTCAACTAAAGTAACTTCGATCACGATTTAGTTTAACATTAATAACTATAGTCATTAATCGATCTCACTGAATTATTGTATTCAGAAAATAAAACAAGCTGTGATTGGTGCATTGTGTAAGAGTTACAGTTATGTCAATTCCTATCTAGATCATATTTTGCATTTTACTTTTTTTTAATGTGATCCACATCACTGCAATTGCATCTGTTGTGCCTGGATAACTCTTAGCCCTGTTTAGTACCAGCAGAGTTATCTCTCTTAAATGAAATGGAGTACCTGGTTCTGTCCTTAGCAAATTGACAATCTATCATTGTTCCCTATGACAGTGTATGACGCGCATGCTAAAGTAGGATAGCATATTTATTTCACAAAGCGTTGGCATCGAGGTCTATGCAAAAGCAATTGGTACTAAAATAAAAGAACAGTGACGTAATCAAGATGGCTTCTACAACGTGCTCGTGCAGCACTTGCAGAGCCTATTTTTTCACCCGAGCAACGGGGTAAGGAGCATCAATTACTGTCATTTTATCTTTGAAGATTTCTATGATGGCAGATTTGTGCCAACCATTTGCCACTTATCCCCTTAAAAACGACGATACATTCATTCAAATATGTTAACATAACTATAAATCATTCGTCTTAAGACGAGAACTAAATGAGTCTTTGTATAATTTAAGTCGACATATCCACTTATTTATGTCGACTTGATAAGTACATAATTTGACCAATGACCACGACCATGACAATGCCCACTTATGCCATCTCTGGTTGCATATTTTTGCCACTTATCCACTTAAAAAAGCCAACTTAATAATTTGTGTCTGAGGTGCGAACAGCACGCTTGGTAACGCCGCCACGGTGTTAGTTTCGAGGATCTAGTGGTATCACAATAAGCGTTTAGCTGACATAGATCAAAACTTTGCATGCCCCATAATTTTACGACTTTCACCCCGATCGGGAGTGTATGCGCTTTGGGGCAATACAAACTAGTTCTAACGCAATCGTGAAATATGTTTGCGTAGCAAAAGTCGGCTAGCATAAAACTATGTAACTGTTATGAATATGTTGGAAACACAATAATTAACTTGTCGAACCTTATGCTACATTAAATTGAATGGTTCCAGTCCAATATACCTATCTGACTTCACCCATGTGTAGACTCCATCTAGAAACTTACGCTCCTCTTCCGACACGCGTATTCTCATTCTAAAACACATTTTTTATGATACTACTGGGGTTCGGCTCGCCCTTCAAACACAATAATACAATTTCGTCATTGTATATACGGTGTCGTTGTTGTCGCCGTTTATATTTGTAAAAACATACGCTTTGCAAACACACTGGATACTATTCGCTCACGTTCATGGTTCTTACGCAGTAAAAATCTGCTAGCGTGTTGATTTTACCCACTGGCCATGTATACGATTTTGCACAGCAATATTTGCTGGCTAACAATTACTCGACTTTTACTGTATGTAAATCAGTTACCTGTTTTGGGTCACTGAAGCCTCGGCTTCATACCTGTTCGATGAGACGTCGATGGTCTTCCTTTCCCGCCAACATGGCAATGCTAATTATTTTATCGACAATAGCCATCGAGTTGTTTATTATTTGTACTAAAACTACTGTGTGCTGCCGGGGTCCCCGAGTTGCCGAGTGGTCTAAAGCACTCACCGTTACGGATTACTGCCGTCTCACCTCTGTCTGCGTGGGTTCGAGTCTCTGGTTCGGCCAATGTTATTACGTGAGAAAGCTTGTCATTAGCTTCTCGTGGATCGGTGGTTATTTCTGGGGTTTTCCCGGCTTCTTACTCCACCCCATTTATACTGCCTGCCATGTATAGCCTATCCTCTGCCGAAAAATGGCGTTAAACCCTATAAAAACAACACATTTGTGCTCCCGCGAGAGCATTTGAATAGACACGCATTCCATAATATAATCGAATTGAAATTATTTTACCAGCATTAATGCCAACCGCACTGGATATATTAATAAACCTCAGACAACAAATCCTATTGGTGCACCTGTAATAATAGTTCAATTCCAGAAACACCAAGCCCATAGTGGCCGCGGTCGCATGTCCATTAATAGCATCTACAATGTTACTCATATGCTTGTATTTCACGAGGCGTATGGTTTTCTTGATGGCGTCATCTTGCAGGTATTGTTTCGCTTCGACTGTTTTCTCAGCTCGGTAACATTGAGGTCTTTTATAGTTCTTCCGTTAATAATGTTATCGCTAAGCATAATTGATTGACAGGTTGGCTTTGATCAGGTGACGCATGCACATGCACTTCTAACCAATTGCCCATTTTTACTTGTACAATAGTCATACATCATACAGTCATAGAAAATATGTACTTGGAGAATATTTAAGTCTCCGGCAACTATGCGTTCTGGGACACCACATTCACTTAAAATCATATTGCTTACATCCAAGGTTTTCATGGCTGAAACGACTCTACTCGTCTTCGCCGAAGAACAGCATCACGGACAAGTGCATCCGAAATCTTTCACTTCTTGGTTGAGTGAATGTAGTTTTAACATAGTCAACAGTGAATGGTGGTCGAATATCAATTTATTAACAGTCTGTCCATTGAGCCCTAGCTACAGTCTGAAATGCCTTGAACAAATGTCTTGTTGCGCTGATACCTTGTTGGGTAGTTATTTGCCATGATAGCTGCTGAACGTTGCCTTCATAAACGTCTGCGGTAAGTGGGTAAAATGACTGTGGCAATATGCCTACAGAACTCATAAACGACAACAAATGTGTTTCTACAGCCACAGAAGGGATTATCACTGACAACAACAATGATAATTTCAACAATACAAACTTGCCATCAAAACCTCCATGACGCCAAATTGCAGTGCTGTCGGTGGGAGTTCGTTATAATGTAGATGTGTTTTCCTCCGGAAATTAGCCTTGTGAACGTCTCTACAAACCATGAATATGTGATTGAGATGAATCGTACACGAAAACAACAATGAACTTTTGTGAAGCTGTCTTCGGTGATGTGCGAATCCAAGCGCGTTTATGACGTTTCCAATCGAATACGGGTTTCTACGGGGATTTTGTGGTCACGAATTGAAGCGAGGGCTTGCAGCACTTTCTTTGCTTGACTTACAACAATGGTCTGATAGCGTTCATGGCATGTGGGGCCAAATCGTTTGCTGTGACTTCGATGAAACCGCCCAGTGTGTTACCACAGCGTACACGAAAAACTGGCCAATGGGCACCAACGACTCCTGCTGATACTATGCGTTGTATAGTCATCATTGCCAAGTAATGTTCCCAATGCAAAGGAGGTTTGAAAGCGTTTAACATACTTAAAACGAAGGACAATCTTAGAAATAGAGGCCAATGGTGAAAGGAAGTCGAACAGGTTGCCATTCTAGTCGGTCAGCATAAAGAGCAGATGTGGGGATTTTCGTACGGCTTGATTACAGGCAAGACTAGTGCAAATGCCAAGAGCCAGCATGGACTCTGATCAAGATCAACTCTACAGAGCATGCAGGGAGAACTAACCGCATCACTGGTTATCGAGTCTATGTAAGACCGGCCATCCCAATAGCTGTTACTGGTTTGAGTTTGTTATGCCAACGCGATAGGAGGCTCAGCTGACATCTACTTGCTGCCGAAAGGGGTGGCTCGTTGGCAACGATGCTAATTATTGTGCCGTCCCCTTTCAGGGTTGTAATCTGCCTCTGGATTTCCTGTTTAATGGCATCTACTTTGTAGGCATCTGATAGCACTTTTGCAGTATTTGGGTGGCCATTCTGTCGGAGGAAAACGCCAGAAGACCAGAAACAAATATTGGGTTAACTGTAATAGACTCGGAGAGACACCAACAAAATCTTAATATCGCACCCCACGTTGTCCGAAAGATGCAGCAAACGTCTTCTATATTCCAGGCTATGAGAAATGTTACTTCATCAATGTGTGTGCAGTTGTATGCTGCCATTATTCCGCTAAAGTCAAAATGATACATTTATATCACTAATGATTTTTCTGTCTCTAATTCAGACACAATTTGTCGAAATTCTGATTTGGCGCGCTCGATTGTTATTAGATATCCTAGCCTGCGAGCAGTTTGTGTGTGTGTGTGTGTGTGTGTGTGTGTGTACCCAGGTCCGCGTGTAAACGGCACCCATCGCCTTGCCTGCACGCACGAGTGCATAGAACACCGATTTAGTAGCATCATTTTTTGGTGATGTGTGCTTAGTCATCATGAAATATGGACTTGTGTGTGCAGGCAAGACGATGAGTGCCGTTTACCCGTTGACCTGGGTTCGAATCTCCGTAGAGTACGAATTATAGATTCTCCATCCCGTATAACAGTAATATTTGTATTAAATATTAATATGGCTAGGTTTTATAAAGCATTCTCCTTTAGAATCAAGTGATAGTACTTTGTTGTATATTTGTAATTTAATACTATCATACAGATTAGAGTTTTTTAAATCGTGCTCTACGGAGGTTTCAGCGGGTAAATAATAATTCTGCCTAGTAGTATCATGCATTCTCCTGTAGAATCCAGAGACACCACTATCCGTTCTGTTTGGTGTATATTTGAAATTCTCTCTCTGGGTGAAAGTCATAAAATTATGGGTATACAAAGTTTTGATCTATGAATGAATCTCTCTCTCTCTCTCTCTCTCTCTCTCTCTCTCTCTCATACACCACACACACACACACACATACATACCATACATACATACATACATACATACATTTGGAGTATATAGCTCTCCATTTTAAGATTTCTTAAGATTTTTGTGATTACTTGTTTGATTATGGGTTCTGTAGATTGCTCCTGAAATCATTACAGTGTTGCAACTTGTCTGAGCTGTCAAGGGTACATTGTGTATGCATCTGTCCCCTTATAATGATCTAGATATATAGCAACTTGTTAAATTTAAAGGTACATTGGCAAACCGGGGGTGCAAAAAATGCCCCCTGTGTTCACTCAAGTTGCAACACTATATCGGGGTGGCCATAATCATCTAATATATATTGAAAAGTTCCATCTTTAGATTGACGATACCACTTAATAAAATCCTTCATTAAAAGAACATGTGCCTTATATCGGGCTGCCTAGAATGTTCCAAAATCAATACTACAAACATTAATATCAGTAAAGAACTTAGCCCGACAGGGTTGAGTCCGGATTTTTTTTCTTTTTCTTAAAAGGTACGAGTTGTCGGACAGTTGTTCGCTCTGCATAAATGACAAAAATTCTTGTACACATACAATTAAACATTACTTTAAAAACTCAACCCGACCCGACCCTATATCCCGCAGAAGATCTTCTCCTCCGTAGCTTGTATAAAATTACACTATAATGGCACTTGCATGGGAAGTAACTGCACTTGGTCGTTTAGACGATAGCGTGTGTATTATCTCCCTTTCCCTAGATGCAAGAAACAGACGTCAAATCAATAGTAGTTTTTTTCCACGTTGTTTCCATTTCTCTGGTAATTTTAAAATTATCGATTTCTGATTGGTTTGTAACAAACATGATGTTCATAATATCTCTGTCATTGGCTTCAACGGCACATTCAGGACATTATTGGCTATATCCTGCCAAGGCAATCAAAGCAAACTTGCTTTCGTAAGGACACATAGTTTCCCACCCGGACTGTCCTGGGCAGGTATCGAATTTACGACTTAAAGATTACAAGTCAAATGTTCTATCAGCTGATAACATATTAGATAATTGTGTGATTATGCATTACTGAACGAAAGATTTAACGTGAATTTGGCGTATCAGAGCACGTATAGCAGTGTTTTCAAAGACTCATGCTTAATACTGATAGAAAAGTCAATCCTTATTGTAAAAGCGTCTGCGGTTCCTAATCACATAGCATATGGATATAGCATTAAATCTGTACCGTGTATAATTCATTCGTTCTAAAGATATTTAATTTATAATCAAAACGCCATCCGAATGCCAACGGCGGTAATTGAATGAATTGTGTTTTTCCCATTTGCAATTATGTTCTGGTCAACGTAGATATCGACACTTCAAGCAAACTGGAGAAATCAAAAGAAGTGTTGAACTGAGTTTAAACTCTTTTATAAAATCATGCATCTTTGAGAATGATTTGTACGAATCTGGATCGCGTCGGTTGCCTAAATGATTAGAGCGTCCACCTCGGAGGCGGGAGGTCACGGGTTCGAACCTCGGCCGAGTCTTACCAAAGACTTAAAGAAATTTACTAGCAGCCGCCTCGCTTGACGCTCAGCATAAAGAGGGTAGTGCTAGGACTTGTCGGCCTGATGTCAGGATAATGTGACTGGATAGTACATCATTCTACATGTATGTGGCCTTTTTTATGCACCAGTGCTAGACATCACTAAAATCTGCCACACTGCAGACATCGCAGCGATATGACTCAGATTGTTAAAGCTACGTTAACAAAAACAAAGACACACACTTAAGAATCAGTTATTGAAAGTTATGTTTACGACTTTGGCTAAAAACGACATTACATTAAACTATTAAATAAACTCTACCAGGTGCGAAGTTTATATGTTCATGGGCAAGTTTTTTCTGGACAAGAACACAAAATATAATCAAAAACACCAGCGGTATCTATTACTTAACTAAATTTGTGTTTTTCCACGTGCAGTAGTAATCTTCTCAGTGATGATATCGATAATTCAAACAGATTGTTTGAGAAAGGGTCGTTGGAGCCGTAAAAGTGCTGCCTAATAAACCCCAGTGTAAGTTTGAGGTATTTGTGGTTTACTGGTGTTTGTTTGAACTGTCTTGAACATTCTCTATTTTCTCTTATTAAATCACCTAAAGTTTTAAAATAATATATATGATTTTATAACCAGAAAAAGCTTAATTAGATGTGTATGTATGTATGCATGTATAAACAACATAAAAATTTATTAATAAATAGAGATAAACAGTTTTGGTACCATTTGTATTATATATAACGCACACTTATTAGAGGTATAGAAAATAAATAAATAGAAAAGAGAAGGAACAAGAAGAAGAAAATAAAGAAAAAACGAAAAAATATTAATACAATAAAAAAAATTAGATAAATATATAAAATATACGTACTACTATAATTTGTACAGATATTAAATAGGTTATTAGAACTCAATTTATATAATAAAAAATATGGTGTCCATAACGCTTGCTATGAAGTATTTTATAAATAATTAATTATATTTTATCGAAAATTAATGTACAGCTCAATTTCATTTTTAAAGAATTAGTAAACTTATTTTTATGTTATTAGATTATACTTTTACCAATTAAATTTTTTTGTCTAATTGTACACAAGGGACATAATTCAGAAGGAAAATAAATATTAAAAACTTTTTCACTTAATGTCATATAGTGTTTTTGAATTTAGACCTTTTGGATATACCGTATTAAGACGGTGAATCCAATAGGTTTCCTTTAGTAGACGTTCCATTTCAGGATCAGTTTTAACAATAGGTTGGAAGGATAAATCTTGCAATGTATGGGAATTTTTGTTAAAATGTGCGGCAACATGAGATGAAAATGATTGATCGATATAATTTTTTATATCTGATCTGTGTTGGTTCATACGTTTAGATATTTGTTGACTGGTTTGTCCAACATATTGGATGCCACATTTTTTGCATGTTATCAAATAAATAACATTTGATGTTGCACAATTAATATCACAACGCATATTAAAAGTTTCTTTCGTATTATTACTATTGAAAGAAGCATTTTCATTAATAAATGAACAGTGTGAACATCTAGGTCTATTACATTTAGTTGATGATCCTATTTTATATGATGGTTTTTCTAATTTAGAATTAGTTAGGAAATCTTTAAGATTTTTAGTCCTTTTATAAGCAAGTGTAGGTTTGCTTTCGTGTAGCGATTTAACACTTGCTTTCCATGATAAGTTTAATAAATCCCAATATTTATTGATAATCTTACCTATATTAGGCAAACTTGGATTATATTCAATAACAAAAGGAACGATATCTTCATTTCTACTTTTGATTTTATATTGTAAAGATTCCAGCTGTGTAAGAGAAGATACTTTTTGGAAAGCAGTATTAATGATGTATAAACAACACATACACGTAGAATGTATGACCGGTTTCGCTCTACTGCTTCATCAGACTGAATGGAAAATGAATTTAATAAAATTGCTTACGTCATTAAATTTATTCTGTTTCTAAGTGATCAATAAAATAAATAAAATGACATAAACAAGACGACGTCATAGCTTACATTTTTAACCTAATTTTCCTATTCTGTAACGAGTAATTGACATGGAGATATTCATATATAGGACAGATTGGTGATATTTTAATACATAAAAATATATTAAACTGGATCATACAAATACATATATCTCTGTTGATAACTATCACTAAAATTGATATATAAAGCCCTCGCCTTTACCTATCACTGCCATCTCATCTCTCCGCGTGGTTAAAATCTAGGACTCGGCCAATGTGACATATATATATATATATATATATATATATATATATATATATATATATATATATATATATATATATATATATATATATATATATATATATGTGTGTGTGTGTGTGTGTGTGTGTGTGTGTGTCCGATAGATTGAAGATAGGATAAAGATTGATCGATTGATCAAGGGACCAATACATACATTTTCCTGAAATATCGGAGAACGTCCCTAATCAATGTAAAAACTTTATAAGAAAGATGTTTAGCATGAGTATGACGCCAACATAGTTATTAAACGACTACAATTACAAGTAATATACTGCTGTTGTTATTATTATTATTATTATTATTATTATTATAGAATTCTGGGGAATATTGTTCAATAAAAAATACCATTTTCATTTTCTTACATCACCTTGTCTATGTGATGCTATGGACCTTGCAATATACTGATTTCTAATGCAAGCCTCGACACAATAAAAAAGAGAAATCGGTATAATCTACTTTTCTTTAATTATGCAAATATCTTCATGGTTTTAATTTAACCTGACACTGCACGTCTGCAAACAAAATAATTTTTTCCAATTTGTATTTTGTTGTAAGCTTCGTAGTATTTATTGGTGTTTGTTGCCGAACAAGGATCATGTTGGATCAGGTTGTCTTCTGCACAGTGCATCGCCAGAGGCTTTCTTAGCATTTTGGTATTCAGCGGTATTTTTGAATTTAGCAGCTTTCCATGCTGCTTTATCCTGCACGTCATCTAGTGTCTTGTACTTGTAGCGACTACCGTATTTTTGGTACACAACAGAGCTTACAGTATTAGGGTACAGAGGGGAAGCTACGCGATTAACCACTGAGTATGCAACAGCAAGTTGTCCCTGGGCTGGCTCGCCTCTCGCATCGCCAAATACAATTCGAGCCACAATTTCGATGTTTGCATCCGTGCTGCAAAAAAAATAAAAATCAACATTCAGAAGGCTGCAATACCATTAATGCACTTTCACATCACTGCCATTCTGAATAATACAAACATATTGTATAAGCAAATATTCCAGTGTATCGGAGTAATTAACTATCGCAGCTTATCAACAAAATCCCAACACAGGCCAATACCCAGCCAATACTTTCGCTGGCAAAGGTTTAAGACATTGTGTGATTTACAGTGGCACTGGCAGCTTGTCGAACATTTAGGCCTAATGTTCATCAACATTCGACTGCCACTGTATGTCATATACAAATTCTCGTCGTCATGGCTGAACAGTTTAAAAATAGTTTTGATGAAATTTTCAGTATGCACTAAAACTGAACACTAATTCATATAAGTGTCAACATAAAATACACTTATTTTATATAATGTGCTATGATAACGAATTGGCGTGGTTATCTGTGCTCCTTCGACAGGTTAATTAGGGTTGTTGTTGTTGTTAAGTTTAATTATAGTGGCGTGCGCACAATTGTGCATGTGCCACTTTTTTCTGACTGCACCGCAGCCTGCTAGTTGTTCCTGGGGAAGGGAATGGTGCCACCTCCCCCAGGCTTTTATGAATTCAAGGAACCCTGATAGTTTGGTCTCAATCTGTGGGTCCATAAAGGTCCCTTACAGTTGAATGGTTGGCTGTCATTAGTGGGAAGGAGAGCTCGGGAACGGTCCTGCTTGCTTTACATAGCTGGTTTCTTGTTGCATTTGCCTGGTGTTTCTTGCGATTTTTTGTTCGATTGTTTTTTCTTCTTCAAAATGTTCTAAAAGGGTGGGGGGTGGATGTTCTATGCTGTTTATAGAGGTTCTTAGTAGAAATCATGTATGAAGAGAGATTTTCAAGGTTATTATGGTATTACTAGTCGAGGTGTTTAGGGTGTGCTTCCTACGTTATGTTATTTATAAGTTTTTAGATATTGCCTCTTTAAGTTATTTATTAATTAATGTTTTTAGAGATTGAATGTTATTTATACATTATTTAGCAAGAGACCGGAGTCCTAGCCAATTACACGGTTCTTTAAGGACATCTAGGACATCCGATTTTGTGGTTTCCTTAGTTTTTTATAGGTGCTTCGTAAGTGAATTGTTTAGTAATACTTTTATAAAATTGAATGCTATGTTAATGGTTTTTATGTGGTGGCTTCTAAATTTATTTAGCTAGTTACTGGGTCTTTTGGTTTTGTGGGGATAGTAATTATATTTTGTTCCTAAGTCCTGCTGAGTCTATGAATTGATTTATATTTTTATATGCTGATTGTTTATTTTTTTATTAGAGTCCATAAGTAACTCTGGGTTTGTGTGTGGTGATCCAATCTCTTTTTGATTTTTGATAAATATTTTCCGAGCGGGTTGATATTTTGGGCATATATTGAATACGTGGTGTAGATCTTCGGTGGTGTGGCAGTTAAAGCAGTTAATGGTTGCTGGTTTGGGTACTATAAACCTTCCAAAACTGCTTGCTAGTTTAGTTTTTCCAGTTATTATCCTGTTTATGGTTTTCTGTTCTAAATAGTTACCCTTAGGTAGCTGTATTTTCCTATCTACGTTTTTGGGGGTTTCATGGTGCTTTTTACTTTTTGTAGAGGAGTTCCAAAAATCTTGCCATGTTTGGTCTATATATGTTTGTGCGAAGCTTATTGCTTCTGTAGAGCTATAGTTAAGCTTGATAGAGTTTTGATCTCCTAGTTTGGTTTTTGCAACTTTGTCTGCTGTTTCGTTGCCAGAGATTCCAATGTGCGACGGTATCCACATGAGCTCGACTAATTGATGTGCTGTGGTGATATCGTCGATTAATTGGCACGCTCTGTCGAGGAATTGTTCCCTAGAGTGTGTAGTGCGATTTTGGATCGATTTGATAACGCTTAGGGAATCGCTTACAATGACTGCTTTAGGTATTTGGTTGTCTTTGATCCATTGTAGTGATTCAAGTATAGCCCAGAATTCAGTGGAGTAAATGGAGCAATAGTCAGGTAATCTGGATTTGTATTTTGAATTCAGGGATGACTATTGCTGCTGTAGTTCTTGGTAGGTTGTTTGTTTTTGATCCATCGGTATATATTTTAACATAGTTCAGGTATTTTTGGTTGATTTCGTTTACGAGTACAGGTTTTAGTAAGTTTTCTTGTCCTTCTTTATTGCCTAATTTGGTAGCTTCAATGTTAATCCTTGGTGGTTTTTGTAACTACGGTGATTTGTTCTGGTCTGTATTGTTTGTTACCTGTTTTTTTAGTAGAGGTATCTTTTCTCTTAGTTCAAGGATTACTTTGCCACTTGGTGTGGTGGGTATGATTTTGGGTTTGAAGACAACTTTACACTTGTTTATAGCTATTTTGGTGGGATGGTTGTCTGGGTGGGTATAATCGAATGGAGTATCGGAGGAGCAGTTCTTGCCTACATAATTTTATGGGTAGTTCTCCTGTTAGTGTTTGTAGTTCTTCTAATGATGTTGAGGGGAGTGTTCCTGTGCATAATAGTAAGGCTTTTCTCTGGATAGTGTCAAGTTTTTGTAGTACAGGTTGCTTAGCCGAGTTATATGCTTGGAAACCGTAATCCAGTTTTGATCTAATTAGGCTTTTATATATCGTGAGGAGGGTTTCCTGGTTGGATCCCCAGTCAGTCCCTGTGATGTTCCTGAGTAAATTGAGATCTTTGTTACAATTCTGGGTGAGTTGTTCAATGTGCTGTTTCCATGTGAGGTGGTTGTCAAAGAACATTCCTAGGAGTTTTACTACTGTTACGTATTTGATTAATTGATTTTATATAGAGAAGTTTGGATAGACTAGGTTGTTATTTCGTTTGGGGGTGAATATGATTGCCACAGTTTTTTCATGAGATATTTTGAAACCCCATTTGTCCGCCCATCTTCCTATATTGTCTA
Source organism: Sinohyriopsis cumingii (assembly GCA_028554795.2). NCBI lineage: Eukaryota > Metazoa > Mollusca > Bivalvia > Unionida > Unionidae > Sinohyriopsis > Sinohyriopsis cumingii. The sequence continues at coordinate 115,342,704 of CM068826.1, read as the reverse complement.
GGCTCTGCTGGATTTCTTTAACTACTGTGTTATTGGCAGGATTTCCATTCCTCCATATGCCACTATCATCTGCAAATTGTGACAAGTTTATTTTTGCGGAGGCTGCATTGAGGTCAAGGTCGTTTACCATTAGGTTAAATAGTAAGGGACTTATTACACTGCCTTGCGGTGTTCCATTTTCAAGTGAAAATTCTTCCGAATGGGTGTTGCCTATTCTTGTGGTAATTTTCCGGCCTGTGAGGAAATCGCCAATCCAGTTGAATAAGCGTCCAGTTATTCCAAATTGGTTTAATTTGGCCATTAGTCCACTGATCCATACTAGGTCGAACGCTTTTTCTAGGTCTAAAAAAGACCGCTATGAGGTTGCGATCATTTTTCCTATGTGCGTTAAAAGCGTGTTTGAATGTCTTTTCCAATCTGAGAAGTTGGTCAGTGGTGGACTGTTTGTTCCGAAAGCCACATTGATTTATGGAGAGTAGGTTATTGGTTTCTAGGTGGTGTTTTAACCTATTTGCGATTATTGTCTCCATTATTTTGCAAATATTGTTTGTAAGGGAGATGGGTCGGTACGAATTTATGTTGTTGGGATCTTTACCTAGCTTGGGAATTGGTATTACTATGGCCTTTTTCCATTTGGTGGGTAGTTGGTCTTTATCCTATATCCTATTAAAGAGTTTGATTATGGTTATTGTTATATTGATAGGTAGTTTTTTGTAGATAATGTAACCTAACTGATCCTTACCAGGGGATGTCTCGTTTTTGGATCGTAGGGCTATCTTCCATTCATGTACTGTGATGTCGCTATTTAGGTGGGATTCTTTTGTTCCTTGGTCTTGAAACATTTGAGGTTGGGTTCCCTCCATTAGTTTTTTGTGTTCTTGAAAGTTTCTGGTGTGATTATTGTTGCTACTCATGTTCGAAAAATGCTTCGCTAGGAGGTCTGCCTTATCTTTATTTGTTATGACATTTTTAATTTTTGGGGCTGAGGTAGTTGCTTTCCCTTTTATGGCTTTTATCTTGTCCCATATTTGTTTTGAGTTTGATTTTAGACTCAGTTTAGAGCAAAAGGTTTTCCATAGATTAATTTTAGCAGTTTTTATAGTTTGTTTTAGTGCTTTTTCTTTATCTTTATATTGCTGGAAGTAGATAGAATTTTTGGTGCGTTTATATTTATTTAAGGCCCTTTTCTACCTTTATGTGCTCTAGTGCACTGTTTAGTCCACCATGGTACAGGGTTTTTATTTTGGATATTAGTTGTCTTTGGGATGCATCGGTTAGCTGCTTCTATAATTGTGTATGTTATCATAATACATGTCAATACTTGGGCTTTCTAAGTTTTCTGGATTTACTCTAGCTAGTAATAATTGGAATTGGTCCCAGTCTGCCTGTTGGTATCTCCATTTAGGTGGGGTTTCGTTTGGAATGTGTTGAGTTTTTGTTTGAATATTGATTGTGATGGTTAATTAGGGGGTAAACCGAAACGTTGATGATTGTGCAGAGTGGGATGCAAAACGTTATTTGTGAAAACCTTGTGAAAGCGATCGCAAAGATTTGGATTGGTGCTTCGTAGATGTGCTTAATAGCCTTTGAAATTATGCCCATCGCAAAGGTTAATGAAGTGGATAATTTCTTTAACATATCACCTGAAGAATGGTTTATCCTGAATAATAATAATAATAATAATAATAAAATTATTATTATTATTATTATTATTATTATTATTATTATTATTTAATATGGTGATCGAGTTTTGTTTTACTGAGGCGAAGCACTAGGGCTGGTTAATCGGACCCCAAATCTTTATCGATTATCTGTTGAGATATATCAAGAAATAATCGAATTTCTATCATTTAATAATCGAATATTAATCGTTTCCGACGAGTTACATAAACGGATTACAAGGAGCAGAAAAGTATTTGCATTGATAATGCACACTCCAACCAACGATGCTCTAGATAAGCCTTCAATGACATTCCAGGAACTTGATGACATTCCAGGAATTTCGATGACTTTCCAGGAAATCCTTCAATGGCATTCCAGAAAACTGGCTTCATAAAAACTCATAGCAATAGCTATTTAAAAAAATATTAATTTTCAATCACACGTCATATTATTACACTGCAAGGGAGATAAATACGCCTAGATGCACATTATTTTCATCTAAGGTAGACTCGAACATAATTTTCAGCCTCACAAAAGCTTCATTCATATTTTTTTCTTCCTGAAATGGACTCAAACAGTGCACTTTGTTGTAATACGTTTGAACGTATATTAGACAATGTGTGTATAGCTGAGGTCTGCAGCATGTCAACGCAGGGTGAATGGCATGCTCTGCTTCCTCTGGTCCATTACTGTTGTCACTTCATGTCAGGATCCGTGGATGAGACTGAGCAATTCTAGTTCTTATTTCAACGCGAGAGGATGGTTTTCATGGACGTAAAATGTCTTAAAAAACATCGTTTACGTACGTTTTGTAACCATAATGATTAACAGATTACTCAGGTAATGGTATCAGTACCGTATAAGTCACATTACTTGGGATTAAATTAATCATGTTTTGCTATTAAGTTTGCATTAATTGGAGACAAATACTTTTTATTTTACCTAAACTTAAAATGACCTTATCGACAATTTTAAAGTTGTATACGGCTGAGTACACAACCATAATCTTGATTCAATTAAAACGATAACTCTTCCATGCTATGTATATTATATACCAAACGGATTCGATTGGAGATGTCTACAATGACACGTCATAACATATAAAGATTGATAATACTTGACGTGTTGTTGTCTTCCTGGTTGAAACTTAGAACAGTGTTATTAATCATATTTTACTTCGAACTTTCATGAGAGACCACCTGTCTTTAGACCATGATCCTATGTATATTATGCATATTTGGATCATTGCCAAGCATCTCATGCATTTGATTACAATATAGTATCGTATCAGCTAAAACATTTCATGTGTTTTGACTCTTTTTCAACCGTTCGTATTCTCTCTTTTCTTCATTCACCTTATCCATTTTTGTCATTGCTATGAGCGTCTACGAGACGGGATTGTCATAAGCTTCAGGTGGAATTACTTTTCTGCAGACGGCGAAACATCATTAAACCTGCCCCTTTACAACCTGGAATCCTCTGCAGATTGGTCAATATTTTATTACCAATAAAACCGTTCTTATGATAATCGAAATCTGTAAACGTGCTACTTTTACTGAACTACCAAATGCTTATGTTCTAACAGTGACAAATATAGGCAAACTTTCCTGTATTTTATTTTCATCCATAGTTCATATGTATTAGGACCTTTTTGGCCCATTAAACGTTGCTGTATTGCGTCTAAGGGAGTAGGAATGACTGAAGAGCCCTGAGTAATTCGTATTTAAGAGTATTTTTGTCGACATCAAACTCTATGAGCAATTCACAGTTGATTTCCAGATGTGTTAACACACACACACGCACACACGATCACACACACTTTGACACAAGCAATATTCAAGTTCATTTCACTGCGCAAATGGATGAGGTCGAACTGCACTTTCAAACGGACAGCTACCTTTACACATTAACTTAGAAAACTAGCGAACGCAATGCTAGTGTTTATAAGTGTTTTAAATATTAACGGTTGAAATATCAAAAATCAATGTCCGGACTGGTATTAAATTGATTTTAAGAAAAAACAATCAGATCCACAAATCAACGTTTTTCAAAGGTAAACAGCAAGTAAGATAAAGAAGAAAATATTGAATCTTGGGAAGGTATGACTACTTAAAACTTGTTGCTTGATATCGGCAATATATCTTATAAAACTGTGCTTCTATCCCCGACAGAACAAAAGTTTTAAATTCGCTATATTACTGAACAGATTGTGACGCCACCAGGTGGTACACAGTAAAACGTAATTGTATATGTTTATAGACAGATAGGAGATTTAACATTAACATTTGATAGCGTGTTCGCCAGGGCAAAACCCATGCATATAGACATCTTTTGTTCAGTGAGTATATAAGAACTATATCATAACTTTGTTTTTACTGTACTGCTAACAACTTTGAAGGAAGGTATGCCTTACCATAAAGTTTCGGCCTTAGCACCAACGAGGAAAACCAACAGGAAAAATACAGGCACTGGCGACATCTTTGAAAGCAGGATGTGATCCGCTCGCTTCAAAATTTATTGTAATATCTATCTACGAACGTGGCCAATTTATATCTTGGAATGTAGACTTTGACGTCAAACCTTCCCGAGTCACATGAGTTGCCTTCGTTTCTATTGGTAGACTATCAATACTGAACATTAAACAATCCATACCTACCAGCTCTTTAACCTATCGTAAACTTCATTTTCACTACAGTAAATATCACCGTCTACAACACGGCTTGTTTTCTATATAAATAAACGATGACTTGGTTTTATGCTTCACAATTTAATTTGAACGTCACACAATAGGTACAGAAAGAAATACATATAAGGTGCCAGAAAGCTGCGTGGTGAATCTTGCTAAAACTAAGACAACTATGTACCGATTAATACACATTGATAGGTACAAATTAAATTTGCTCTGTTGAGACGTTAACAACTTTAAGTACAAATTATTGTCAGTCTAGGACATTGTTTAGATAAGAAACCAAAGAAAGAAGAAAAACACTTTGGAATATCAACGTTTTCATCTGATGAAATATACTACATTGCAAACTGTCAGGGTAAATTTGTCTTGAAAATCAAATGGACACAAAAGTGACCATTAGAAGTTCTTATCATCTGATTGGATTGCAGGTAGTTGTGTTTTCCGAGAGGAAAACTGATGTAGCGCTTGCTATTCGTGATCATGATCTTTTCCTTTTTATAGTATCTTTATTTAAATGATAAATTGACTAAACGTTCTTTAAAGTGAGTTTTCAGTTACACAAGAAGAACTCTTCGAAAGAAGGCCTCACAATAGGGTGGTTCTTAGTTAAGTATCACCAAAGAAATTACTAGATATGTACCAGTCAGAGTTTCTGTATCAAAGTTCCTTTTTACCTCCTTCTGAATTCATAATTCTGCATAATTATATATTCTTGGAATCGAAATGGAACAATCGTCTTCCTCTGGAATCAATAATATCTGAACACCAGTTAAATCGCAATCTTTCATCCTGGAAGGAAGGAACATACCAAGGATCGAGAAAAGGAAAGATAGGGTAAGAAAAACATGGACAAAGAACACACAAATAAATCATAAAATATATAGCAAAATATTCCACTTCCACAGAGAAAACATAAAGATGGCATAATACTAGCATTACAACTGCACCTTATTATAGGCAGGTATCAAGACAAACATTAGATATTCAATCCATATCACGGAAAACTATATATATATATATATATATATATATATATATATATATATATATATATATATATATATATATATATATATATATATATATATATATATAGATATATATATATATATATATATATATATATATATATATATATATATATATATATATATATATATATATATATATATATATATATATATATATATATATATATGTGTGTGTGTGTGTGTGTGTGTGTGTGTGTGTGTGCGCGTGTGTGTGTGTGTGTGTGTGTGTTACTGATAATAAAATTATTAGTAAATATGTTTACTTTTTCCGGGTTTTTTCCCATTGAAGAAGTCAGGCTGGTGGTATCTTAGGAGAATTAAATTGATTCCCAATGGATGGGTTAAATCATGTGTGTTCTTTTACGATGCTGGAAATTAGCAATTAGTCACGTTGGAGTAGTTTTGATATATGTGTCTTTTCGTTTGTATATGATTGTCTCAGACTGGGCTGGATTTTTTTGTTCTTATTTCTTGTATTCTTGTTGTAACATCAAGTCTGCAGGCGTATATTATGTTGTATTCAGAAATTATTTTAGAGGAAAAACATTTGTTTCTATTATTCACTGGAAATAGAAAGTTCTCACTGGACTATAATATAATTTTGGAACTATGGTAATTTAATTATTCAAAGTAGTCCTGGACAAAGCTATTTTAACATGTCAGGACTGTTGGCGGACAATTACATTTCCGGATCTCAAATTTATATGGAACGTTTCATTCTTGTGGACTTTGATAGAAGATTTTCAGGCTTATTTTCCATTCAATTCATAATACTATGCGTTCTTGTTAAGGTTTCATTTTACAACATTGATAATTAAATAGTTTAAGTTTCACGAATCGTGTTGGTTTTGCTTCTTTCAGTTACTTTTATGTCCACACAGTCGCAATCAAGATTGGGGACGTATCTGGGATGCGAAGTTTAGAACTATTTCAAAGATATTACAATTATTTGGAAATATAAATTGATTTTATTTCGGACATTTTTATTCCTGGTCTTTTGATTTAAATAGTGAAACCAAGAAGTTTTCACATTGTTAGCTAGGGTGGAGAGTTTTCTTTCTAATCCGACCCGAGGAGGGTTTGAGTGATTAAGGAAAGATGAATTGCTAGAGATTACCGCCTACTTTTCTCTTTCGGACATAAAATTATCTTTGTTAAAACATGAAATTAAAATTATTTTGGTTAAGTACCTGGTAGGAAATGACAATTTGTTAAAAAAATCTGTAGTGTTAATTAGTAGTCTTTTCCTAGCTCTGAAATGAAATTTAAAAATTGAAATTGAAAACCAGGCAGAAATAGGAATAAGAAATCTTCAGCTTCAAAAAGAAGAAAAAGAAATGAAAATGCAAATGCAGAAAGAATAAAGAGAGATGCAGATGAAATTGCAAATGCAAAAAGAAGAAAGAGAAGTGGAATTGCAATTGAAATGAAAAGAATTAGAACTGGCAAGCAGAATGCATTCCACTCACGAAAATTCAGTTTTTTATGTTACAAAAAATATTAGATTTGTAGACTTTTAGAGAAAAAGATGCTCATCAATATTTTTCATATTTTTTAAAATGTAGCCGAGAATTTCAAATGACCAATGAGCATTGGTGCTTGTTATTACAGAGCGTACTTACTGGCAAAGCTCGTGAAGTTTATACTTCACTTAAGAAGAAGCAAGCGCTGTTTATGATTTGGTCAAATATTGTATCTTGAAAGGTTATGAGTTGGTACCTGAGGTATATCGATAGAGGTTTCGGAATTGCAAGAAAGAAAATAGCCAAACCTATGTCGAGTTTTCGAGGGAAAAGGAACAACTATTAGACAGGTGATGTGCATCTGCAACGATTGATATGAGTTAAGACAAACTTAGACAACTCATATTTGTCGAAGAGTTCAAGACCTGCGTAGATAGTGAAGTCACGACTTACCTTGATGAACAGCATGTAGACACTTTGCAAAACGCTGTTCGTACATTTGATGACCATTCCTTGACTCAAAAAATTTCATTTGTCAGCGAGTACTTACAAATATCATTCTGGTTCAACTTATAAGAATCAAATGTCTGATAAGACTGACTAGAAATACTTATCTCTTCCATCATGCACTTTATTGCAAGAAACTATGGCACGGTATTTATGTTGCTTTAAGTTACAAAAATAAGCAACAGAATAAAGACAGAGCTGTTCCAAATGCTACTGTTCTCAGAAGCCAGATCATGGTCATATATTGGAAACAATAAATTTTGGGTTAAACAAACACCAGTCTATTTTTATTATGGAAAATTATGAACCATTCATGTCGAAAGGTTCTATATAACTTACTGATGATTCGTCCAATCATATTCCGATTAAAATACTAAGGGATACAGGAGCTTCTCAGAGTCTTTAATTATTATGCACTTTCCCTATGTCTAAACTGTCTTCTTCATTTGAACGTGTTCTTGTTTAGGGAGTAGAGTGCGGTTTGATTCAAATTTCACTTATTAATCTTAATTTAACATCAGCTTTAGTTTCTGGACCAGTAGCTATCGGTGCTATGAATTCTTTGCCCATTGAGAGTGTTCATTTATTGCCAGGAAATGACTTAGCTGAATATAAGGTTGTGGTCAATCTACTTGTAACTGACAAGCCTTGTTTAGATCAAAAGGTCGATCATAGTGAAAATGAAATCCCTGATTTATACCCTGCTTATGAGGTTACTAGAGGTATTGCAAAAAAGCTCTTAAGAATGAAGTTGATCAAGACATTCTTCCTTTGGCTGAGGCAAAATCCTCAAACATCTTTCAACAATTGAAAGAAAATATTAGCAGCATGTCCCGTGTGTAAAAGTAAGTTTAAATCAGCTTATGAACATTTTGCACACTGTCCTTAAATATGAGGACATTTGTCGTACAGAATGCATTTTCGCATACGGGGTCGTGGTGACCTTAACATTTAGATGCCAAAAATAAATAGATCTTTGTCTCCCTATGGTATTCTACCTATAGTAATGTATATATATATATATATATATATATATATATATATATATATATATATATATATATATATATATATATATATATATATATATATATATATATATATATATATATATATATATATATAATGTGCTTCACATTTATTCATGATTGAAGCTAACGTGAAGGTCTCTTTTATCTTGGATTTTGAGTGGGCCTCACAAATCACAATAGGACAATCAGAACTAATCGAGTGTCAATCCTTGTTGTGTACAGTGTTATGGACAGAAATAAATTAATACCAGTAACTGTATGATTTTTTTTAATTGAAACAAAAATTCAGGTTGCAAAAAATTGTTTTAAGAAACGTCAACAAAACGTTTTAAATAATTCAGAAAAGAGACCGCTCTGGTGGCCTATGTGGTTAGAGCGTCCGCCGTGAATACGGGAGGATGCGGGTTAGAACCCCGGCCGAGTAATGAAAAAGACTCATAAAAATGGCACTAGCAGCTGCCTCGCTAGGCTTTCAGTATTAAGAGGTTAGTGTTAAGACTGGTCGGACTGGTGTCAGGATAATGTGACTGGGTGAGTCATGATGCTACATGTCTGCGACATGATGCCCCAGTGCTAGGCATCACTATAACCTGCCACATTGCAGACATAGTAGATATATGACTGAATAATTGTTAAATCTACGTCAAAAATCCACATCGCACATTCACACATTCAGAAAAGTTTTAAAAAATATATTTGTTCATCATTTTGGATTTATAAGGTAGCTTTTTAAAATAATCAGCATTACCGCTACGATATCTGCAGTATGACAGTTTATTGTTAAGCATCATACCGCAGACATGTAGCATGATGTCCCACCCACTCACGTTATCCTGACACCAGGCCGACCAATCCTAGCACTAACCTCTTAATGCTGAGCGCCTAGCGAGGCAGCTGCTAGTACCGTTTTTATAAGTACTTGGTATGACTCGGCCGGGGTTCGAACCCACGACCTCCCGCATCCGATGCGGGCGCTCTAACCACTAGGCCACCGGACAGGTCCACAATTAAAATGGCATAGCAAATTAATGTATATAATGTATATAGAACTAGTTATTATTACTAAAGGATAGATAGCGGACTCTGCTCTCGCAATTAAGCCTCTGCAATGTGAGCAATTAGTCAATATCTTGAACTAAATGTTGGATACGTGACCACATTCGGCTGATCAACAAATAACTGCATAGCTCCACAACGCTGCTCAAATGTTAATATACCAAAATCATAGGTTAAAAAAATTCACGTCTTGTTTAAACAAATAGCTCAAACGAAATTCCCTTTTTAGCTTAATTACTCTGTTACTAACTAACACTTCATTGGCATAAAGCATCACACAGGTCTAGTAATAATCCATTCTTAGCGTACATACTTTATACCCATATCATTTAAGACAAATCAATTCCAAAACTTATCTAAGATCCATTCCAGCGATAAATTATGTATGAAATTAAGACTTTGTTGAGGCTACGACATCGTAACTAAGAACAACTAAAGTTCGTTTTGCACAGCATCGCGAATTATATCCACGTCTGTAGCTCAGTGTAGCATCATTAAACGTAGCTAAAAGTAACTAGTTCGTTTCGCACAAGTATTTCAACACCATTCGAATCGACATAGAGAGTAATGTATCTCATTAAATACATACGAAGCCAGGGTGGTCTGTTTACATCAACAGCTTTCGATGCCGCCATGATTTCTTTGCAGAATAACAAATGGGCACTTCCAGAACTCAGAACGAACATGGCGGATTACATTTGCACAGACCAGTCTTTTTCAACATGTATCCAATGTGATGGTGATGCGCTGCGTGTCAATCTGAATTATGCCGAAATCAGTCATGCACGAAACGAATTTGGTAATTTTAGTTGCAGATTGAGACGATGACGTACAGATTCAAGAAGAGACGCGGATATAATTCTCCAGTCTGTATGGAACGAACTATACTGACATCATTCCTTCTGAAAAACTATAGATCCGACATTACAATGAACCCATACCCAAATGTTCACTTCACTGACTCATGGCATAATGTTTTTGTACCCATAACCCATAACTCTGTACACATTAGTCTAACGCCTTATCAATAAAATAGGAATAAACATTTGTGACAACACGAAATAACTTTATATGTACAATAAATGTACACAAGTTGTACACGTTCAAACGAGACACCACACCGCAGCATCCGTCTTGTCCTTGATAATTTGTAGTTCGATGGTGTCCCCAATCGCCCTTTCTATTATCAGAATTTTAACGAAATTTTCCTCTTCTGGAAATTTTTTAAAAAGTCTTATATGATAAAATCTGAAATAAAAAGCAAGGTAAATATTTTATTTTGTAATATTACTTTCAAGGGTTATTCGGCCCGTAGTAAAATTGGCTACTTTCACCTAATCGAGTCCTGTAGAAAGACATTATGATGTGTAATGCTGAAAGGTTGATTCGCCATATTAGTATTCATGTGAAGTTCGCCAGAGAGTTATGCGTAGATAAGTTTGTGCCATTGAATGGAAAAGTGTAGATTTTTCAATCTTTTTGCAATTCTGAGGCGAGAAAAAGACACACGAGACGAGAGTCGAATTGAGTGATGACGGGGGCTCGCTTGTACTCATTGTGTACAGATACGGTTTTTCGTGTTGTCACAAACTATCTTCGTATTTTATTGATAAAACGGCCGACTCATGTGCTCTGTACGAGCACGTGCCACCACATTTCTGCATCGTCCTGAGATTTCATATGTTCTTACCTTGCGAATAAAGATAAGCATTACTATGCCCCTTTAAATCCGAGGCAGTCATTATTTATATAGAGATGGACAATTAGAAACAAATCGTGTGCTAATTAGCACTTGTTTTGTAAAAATCAGCTTTTAACATTTCTCAGCTTATCTCTTTTGCCAAATTGTGGCTACAGGAAGGTATCGATTAAGTCGCGTCAAAATGAAGAACGCTGATTACGTCACTGTGGTTCAACTAAAGTAACTTCGATCACGATTTAGTTTAACATTACTAAATATAGTCATTAATCGATCTCACTGAATTATTGTATTCAGAAAATAAAACAAGCTGTGATTGGTGCATTGTGTAAGAGTTACAGTTATGTTAATTCCTAAATAGATCATATTTTGCATTTTACTTTTTTTTAATGTGATCCACATCACTGCAATTGCATCTGTTGTGCCTGGATAACTCTTAGCCCTGTTTAGTTCCAGCAGAGTTATCTCTCTTAAATGAAATGGAGTACCTGGTTCTGTCCTTAGCAAATTGACAATTTATCATTGTTCCCTATGACAGTGTATGACGCGCATGCTAAAGTAGGATAGCATATTTATTTCACAAAGCGTTGGCATCGAGGTCTATGCAAAAGCAATTGGTACTAAAATACCAGAACAGTGACGTAATCAAGATGGCTTCTACAACGTGCTCGTGCAGCACTTTCAGAGCCTATTTTTTCACCCGAGCAACGGGGTAAGGAGCATCAATTACTGTCATTTTATCTTTGAAGATTTCTATGATGGCAGATTTGTGCCAACCATTTGCCACTTATCCCCTTAAAAACGACGATATATTCATTCAAATATGTTAACATAACTATAAATAATTCGTCTTAAGACGAGAACTAAATGAGTCTTTGTATCATCTAAGTCGACATATCCACTTATTTATGTCGACTTGATAAGTGCATAATTTGACCAATGACCACGACCATGACAATGCCCACTTATGCCATCTCTGGTTGCATATTTTTGCCACTTATCCACTTAAAAAAGCCAACTTAATAATTTGTGTCTGAGGTGCGAACAGCACGCTTGGTAACGCCGCCACGGTGTTAGTTTCGAGGATCTAGTGGTATCACAATAAGCGTTTAGCTGACATAGATCAAAACTTTGTATCCCCATAATTTTACGACTTTCACCCCGATCGTCACGCAGGAGTGTATGCGCTATGGGGCAATACAAACTAGTTCTAACGCAATCGTGAAATATGTTTGCGTAGCAAAAGTCGGCTAGCATAAAACTATGCAACTGTTATGAACATGTTGGAAACACAATAATTAACTTGTCGAACCTTATGCTACATTTAATTGAATGGTTCCAGTCCAATATACCTATCTGACTTCACCCATGTGTAGGCTCCATCTAGAAACTTACGCTCCTCTTCCGACACGCGTATTCTCATTCTAAAACGCTTTTTATGATACTACTGGGGTGCGGCTCGCCCTTCAAACACAATAATACAATTTCGTCATTGTATATACGGTGTCGTTGTTGTCGCCGTTTATATTTGTAAAAACATACGCTTTGCAAACACACTGGATACTATTCGTTGACGTTCATGGTTCTTACGCAGTAAAAATCTGCTAGCGTGTTGATTTTACCCACTGGCCATGTATACGATTTTGCACAGCAATATTTGCTGGCTAACAATTACTCGACTTTTAATGTATGTAAATCAGTTACCTGTTTTGGGTCACTGAAGCCTCGGCTTCATACCTGTTCGATGAGACGTCGATGGTCTTCCTTTCCCGCCAACATGGCAATGCTAATTATTCTATCGACAATAGCCATCGAGTTGTTTATTATTTGTACTAAAACTACTGTGTGCTGCCGGGGTCCCCGAGTTGCCGAGTGGTCTAAAGCACTCACCGTTACGGATTACTGCCGTCTCACCTCTGTCTGCGTGGGTTCGAGTCTCTGGTTCGGCCAATGTTATTACGTGAGAAAGCTTGTCATTAGCTTCTCGTGGATCTGTGGTTATTTCTGGGGTTTTCCCGGCTTCTTACTCCACCCCATTTATACTGCCTGCCATGTATAGCCTATCTTGTGCCGAAAAATGGCGTTAAACCCTATAAAAACAACAAATTTGTGCTCCCGCGAGAGCATTTGAATAGACACGCATTCCATAATATAATCGAATTGAAATTATTTTACCAGCATTAATGCCAACCGCACTGGATATATTAATAAACCTCAGACAACAAATCCTATTGGTGCACCTGTAATAATAGTTCAATTCCAGAAACACCAAGCCCATAGCGGCCGCGGTCGCATGTCCATTAATAGCATCTACAATGTTACTCATATGCTTGTATTTCACGAGGCGTATGGTTTTCTTGATGGCGTCATCTTGCAGGTATTGTTTCGCTTCGACTGTTTTCTCAACTCGATAACATTGAGGTCTTTTATAGTTCTTCCGTTAATAATGTTATCGCTAAGCATAATTGATTGACAGGTTGGCTTTGATCAGGTGACGCATGCACATGCACTTCTAACCAATTGCCCATTTTTACTTGTACAACAGTCATACATCATACAGTCATAGAAAATACGTACTTGGAGAATATTTAAGTCTCCGGCAACTATGCGTTCTGGGACACCACATTCACTTAAAATCATATTGCTTACATCCAAGGCTTTCATGGCTGAAACGACTCTACTCGTCTTCGCCAAAGAACAGCATCACGGACAAGTGCATCCGAAATCTTTCACTTCTTGGTTGAGTGAATGTAGTTTTAACATAGTCAACAGTGAATGGTGGTCGAATATCAATTTATTAACAGTCTGTCCACTGAGTCCTAGCTACAGTCTGAAATGCCTTGAACAAATGTCTTGTTGCGCTGATACCTTGTTGGGTAGTTATTTGCCATGATAGCTGCTGAACGTTGCCTTCATAAACGTCTGCGGTAAGTGGGTAAAATGACTATGGCAATATGCCCATAGAATTCATAAACGACAACGATTGTGTTTCTACAGCCACAGAAGGGATTATCACGGACAACAACAATGCTAATTTCAACAATACAAACTTGCCATCAAAACCTCCATGACCCCAAATTGCAGTGCTGTCGGTGGGAGTTCGTTACAATGTAAATGTGTCTTGCTCCGAAAGTTACACGAAAACAACAATGAACTTTTGTGAAGTTGTCCTCGGTGATGTGCGAATCCAAGCGCGTTTCTGACGTTTCCAATCGAATACGGGTTTCTACGGGGGTTTTGTGGTCACGAGTTGAAGCGAGGGATTGCAGCACATTCTTTGCTTGACTTGCAACAGTGGTCTTAATAGAGTCCATGGCATGCGGGGTCAAATCGTTTGATGTGACTTCGATGAAATCTCCCAGTGTGTTACCACAGTGTACACGAAAAACTGGCCAATGGGCGCCAACGACTCCTACTGATAATATGCGTTGTATAGTTATCATTGCCAAATAATGTTCCCAATGCAAGGGAGGTTTGAAAGCCTTTAACGTACTTAAAACGAAGGACAATCTTAGAAACAGAGGCCAATGGTGAAAGGAAGTCGAATAGGTTGTCATTCTAGTCGGTCAGCATAAAGAGCAGATGTGGGGATTTTCGTACGGCTTGATTACAGGCAAGACTGGTGCAAATGCCAAGAGCCAGCATGGACTCTGATCAAGATTAACTCTACAGAGCACGCAGGGAGAACTAACCTCATCACTGGTTATCGAGTCTATGTAAGACCGGCCATCCCAACAGCTGGTACTGGTTTGAGTTTGCTATGCCAACGCGATAGGAGGCTCAGCTGACATCTACTTGCTGCCGAAAGGGGTGGCTCGTTGGCAACGATGCTAATTATTGTGCCGTCCCCTTTCAGGATTGCAATCTGCCTCTGGATTTCCTGTTTAATGGCTTCTACTTCGTAGGCATCTGCTAGCACTTGTACAGTATTTGGGTGGCCATTATGTCGGAGGAAAACGCCAGAAGACCAGAAACAGATATTGGGTTAACAGTAATAGACTCGGAGAGACACCAACAAAATCTAAATATCGCACCCCACGTTGTCCGAACGGTGCAGCAAACGTCTTCTATATTCCATGCTATGAGAAATGTTACTTTATCAATGTGTGTGCAGTTGTATGCTACCATTATTCCGCTAAAGTCAAAATGATACATTTATATCACTAATGATTTTTCTGTCTCTAATATCAGAACATAATTTGTCGAAATTCTGATTTGGCGCGCTCGATTGTTATTAGATATCCTGGCCTGCGAGCAGTGTGTGTGTGTGTGTGTGCCCAAGTCCGCGAGTAAACGGCACCCATCGCCTTGCCTGCACGCACGAGTGCACAGAACACCGATTTAGTAGCATCATTTTTTGGTGTTGTGTGCTTAGTCATCATGGAATATGGACTTGTGTGTGCAGGCAAGACGATGGGTGCCGTTTACCCGTTGACCTGGGTTCGAATCTCCGTAGAGTACGAATTATAGATTCTCCATCCCGTATAGCAGTAATATTTGTATTAAATATTAATATGGCTGGGTTTTATAAAGCATTCTCCTTTAGAATCAAGTGATAGTACTTTGTTGTATATTTGTAATTTAATATTATCATACAGATTAGAGTTTTTTAATTCGTGCTCTACGGAGGTTTCAGCGGGTAAATAATAATTCTGCCTAGTATTATCATGCATTCTCCTGTAGAATCCAGAGACAGCGCTATCCGTTTTGTTTGGTGTATATTTGAAATTCTCTCTCTGGGTGAAAGTCGTAAAATTATGGGGTATACAAAGTTTTGATCTATGAATGAATCTCTCTCTCTCTCTCTCTCTCTCTCTCTCTCTCTCTCTCTCACACACACACACACACACACACACACACACACACTACCAACAACAATAACAAATGCAGATCTAAACACTTTTTGTCATCTCAATTCTGTAGATTACTCCTGAAATCATTACAGTGTTGCAACTTGTCTGAGCTGTCAAGGGTACATTGTGTGTGGATCTGTCCCCTTATAATGATCTAGATATACAGCAACTTGTTAAATTTAGGGGTACATTGGCAAACCGGGCGTGGAAAAAAATGCCCCCTGTGTTCACTCAAGTTGCAACACTATATCGGGGTGGCCATAATCATCTAATACCACTTAATAAAATCCTTCATTAAAAGAACATGTGCCTTATATCGGGCTGCCTAGATTGTTCCAAAATCAATACTACAAACATTAATATCAGTAAAGAACTTAGCCCGACAGGGATGAGTCCGGATTTTTTTCTTTTTCTTAAAAGGTACGAGTTGTCAGACAGTTGTTCGCTCTGCATAAATGACAAAAATTCTTGTACACATACAATTAAACATTATTTTAAAAACTCAACCAGACCCGACCCTATATCCCGCAGAAGCTCTTCTCCTCCGTAGCCTTGTATAAAAATACACTATAATGGCACTTGCATGGGAAGTAACCGCACTTGGTCGTTTAGACGATAGCGTGTGTATTATCTCCCTTTCCCTAGATGCAAGAAACAGACGTCAAATCAATAGTAGTTTTTTTCTACGTTGTTTCCATTTCTCTGGTAATTTTAAAATTATCGATTTCTGATTGGTTTGTAACAAACATGACGTTCATAATATCTCTGTCATTGGCTTCAACGGCACATTCAGGACATTATTGGCTATATCCTGCCAAGGCAATCAAAGCAAACTTGCTTTCGTAAGGACACATAGTTTCCCACCCGGACTGTCCTGGGCAGGTATCGAATTTACGACTTAAAGATTACAAGTCAAATGTTCTATCAGCTGATAACATATTAGATGATTGTGTGATTATGCTTTACTGAACGAAAGATTTAACGTGAATTTGGCGTATCAGAGCACGTATAGCAGTGTTTTCTAAGACTCATGCTTAATACTGATAGAAAAGTCAATCCTTATTGTAAAAACGTCTGCGGTTCCTAATCACATAGCATATGGATACAACATTAAATCTGTACCGTGTATAATTCATTCGTTCTAAAGATATTTAATTTGTAATCAAAACGCCATCCGAATGCCAACGGCGGTAATTGAATGAATTGTGTTTTTCCCATTTGCAATTATGTTCTGGTCAACGTAGATATCGACACTTCAAGCAAACTGGAGAAATCAAAAGAAGTGTTGAACTGAGTTTAAACTCTTTTATAAAATCATGCATCTTTGAGAATGACTTGTACGAATCTGGATCGCGTCGGTTGCCTAAATGATTAGAGCGTCCACCTCGGAGGCGGGAGGTCACGGGTTCGAACCTCGGCCGAGTCTTACCAAAGACTTAAAGAAATTTACTAGCAGCCGCCTCGCTTGACGCTCAGCATAAAGAGGGTAGTGCTAGGACTTGTCGGCCTGATGTCAGGATAATGTGATTGGATAGTACATCATTCTACATGTATGTGGCCTTTTTTATGCACCAGTGCTAGACATCACTAAAATCTGCCACACTGCAGACATCGCAGCGATATGACTCAGATTGTTAAAGCTACGTTAACAAAAACAAAGACACACACTTAAGAATCAGTTATTGAAAGTTATGTTTACGACTTTGGCTAAAAACGACATTACATTAAACTATTAAATAAACTCTACCAGGTGCGAAGTTTATATGTTCATGGGCAAGTTTTTTCTGGACAAGAACACAAAATATAATCAAAAACACCAGCGGTATCTATTACTTAACTAAATTTGTGTTTTTCCACGTGCAGTAGTAATCTTCTCAGTGACGATATCGATAATTCAAACAGATTGTTTGAGAAAGGGTCGTTGGAGCCGTAAAAGTGCTGCCTAATAAACCCCAGTGTAAGTTTGAGGTATTTGTGGTTTACTGGTGTTTGTTTGAACTGTCTTGAACATTCTCTATTTTCTCTTATTAAATCACCTAAATTTTTAAAATAATATATATGATTTTATAACCAGAAAAAGCTTAATTAGATGTGTATGTATGTATGCATGTATAAACAACATAAAAATTTATTAATAAATAGAGATAAACAGTTTTGGTACCATTTGTATTATGTATAATACACACTTATTAGAGGTATAGAAAATAAATAAATAGAAAAGAGAAGGAACAAGAAGAAGAAAATAAAGAAAAAACGAAAAAATATTAATACAATAAAAAAAAATTAGATAAATATATAAAATATACGTACTACTATAATTTGTACAGATATTAAATAGGTTATTAGAACTCAATTTATATAATAAAAAATATGGTGTCCATAACGCTTTCTATGAAGTATTTTATAAATAATTAATTATATTTTATCGAAAATTAATGTACAGCTCAATTTCATTTTTAAAGAATTAGTAAACTTATTTTTATGTTATTAGATTATACTTTTACCAATTAAATTTTTTTGTCTAATTGTACACAAGGGACATAATTCAGAAGGAAAATAAATATTAAAAACTTTTTCACTTAATGTCATATAGTGTTTTTGAATTTAGACCTTTTGGATATACCGTATTAAGACGGTGAATCCAATAGGTTTCCTTTAGTAGACGTTCCATTTCAGGATCAGTTTTAACAATAGGTTGGAAGGATAAATCTTGCAATGTATGGGAATTTTTGTTAAAATGTGCGGCAACATGAGATGAAAATGATTGATCGATATAATTTTTTATATCTGATCTGTGTTGGTTCATACGTTTAGATATTTGTTGACTGGTTTGTCCAACATATTGGATGCCACATTTTTTGCATGTTATCAAATAAATAACATTTGATGTTGCACAATTAATATCACAACGCATATTAAAAGTTTCTTTCGTATTATTACTATTGAAAGAAGCATTTTCATTAATAAATGAACAGTGTGAACATCTAGGTCTATTACATTTAGTTGATGATCCTATTTTATATGATGGTTTTTCTAATTTAGAATTAGTTAGGAAATCTTTAAGATTTTTAGTCCTTTTATAAGCAAGTGTAGGTTTGCTTTCGTGTAGCGATTTAACACTTGCTTTCCATGATAAGTTTAATAAATCCCAATATTTATTGATAATCTTACCTATATTAGGCAAACTTGGATTATATTCAATAACAAAAGGAACGATATCTTCATTTCTACTTTTGATTTTATATTGTAAAGATTCAAGCTGTGTAAGAGAAGATACCTTTTGGAAAGCAGTATTAATGATGTATAAACAACACATACACGTAGAATGTATGACCGGTTTCGCTCTACTGCTTCATCAGACTGAATGGAAAATGAATTTAATAAAATTGCTTACGTCATTAAATTTATTCTGTTTCTAAGTGATCAATAAGATAAATAATATGACATAAACAAGACGACGTCATAGCTTACATTTTTAACCTAATTTTCCTATTCTGTAACGAGTAATTGACATGGAGATATTCATATATAGCACAGATTGGTGATATTTTAATACATAAAAATATATTAAACTGGATCATACAAATACATATATCTCTATAGATAACTATCACTAAAATTGATATATAAAGCCCTCGCCTTTACCTATCACTGCCATCTCATCTCTCCGCGTGGTTAAAATCTAGGACTCGGCCAATGTGACATATATATATATATATATATATATATATATATATATATATATATATATATATATATATATATATATATATGTGTGTGTGTGTGTGTGTGTGTGTGTCCGATAGATTGAAGATAGGATAAAGATTGATCGATTGATCAAGGGACCAATACATACATTTTCCTGAAATATCGGAGAACGTCCCTAATCAATGTAAAAACTTTATAAGAAAGATGTTTAGCATGAGTATGACGCCAACATAGTTATTAAACGACTACAATTACAAGTAATATACTGCTGTTATTATTATTATTATTATTATTATTATTATTATAATAGAATTCTGGGGAATATTGTTCAATAAAAAATACCATTTTCATTTTCTTACATCACCTTGTCTATGTGATGCTATGGACCTTGCAATATACTGATTTCTAATGCAAGCCTCGACACAATAAAAAAGAGAAATCGGTATAATCTACTTTTCTTTAATTATGCAAATATCTTCATGGTTTTAATTTAACCTGACACTGCACGTCTGCAAACAAAATAATTTTTTCCAATTTGTATTTTGTTGTAAGCTTCGTAGTATTTATTGGTGTTTGTTGCCGAACAAGGATCATGTTGGATCAGGTTGTCTTCTGCACAGTGCATCGCCAGAGGCTTTCTTAGCATTTTGGTATTCAGCGGTATTTTTGAATTTAGCAGCTTTCCATGCTGCTTTATCCTGCACGTCATCTAGTGTCTTGTACTTGTAGCGACTACCGTATTTTTGGTACACAACAGAGCTTACAGTATTAGGGTACAGAGGGGAAGCTACGCGATTAACCACTGAGTATGCAACAGCAAGTTGTCCCTGGGCTGGCTCGCCTCTCGCATCGCCAAATACAATTCGAGCCACAATTTCGATGTTTGCATCCGTGCTGCAAAAAAATAAAAATCAACATTCAGAAGGCTGCAATACCATTAATGCACTTTCACATCACTGCCATTCTGAATAATACAAACATATTGTATAAGCAAATATTCCAGTGTATCGGAGTAATTAACTATCGCAGCTTATCAACAAAATCCCAACACAGGCCAATACCCAGCCAATACTTTCGCTGGCAAAGGTTTGAGACATTGTGTGATTTACAGTGGCACTGGCAGCTTGTCGAACATTTAGGCCTAATGTTCATCAACATTCGACTGCCACTGTATGTCATATACAAATTCTCGTCGTCATGGCTGAACAGTTTAAAAATAGTTTTGATGAAATTTTCAGTATGCACTAAAACTGAACACTAATTCATATAAGTGTCAACATAAAATACTCTTATTTTATATAATGTGCTATGATAACGAATTGGCGTGGTTATCTGTGCTCCTTCGACAGGTTAATTAGGGTTGTTGTTGTTGTTAAGTTTAATTATAGTGGCGTGCGCACAATTGTGCATGTGCCACTTTTTTCTGACTGCACCGCAGCCTGCTAGTTGTTCCTGGGGAAGGGAATGGTGCCACCTCCCCCAGGCTTTTATGAATTCAAGGAACCCTGATAGTTTGGTCTCAATCTGTGGGTCCATAAAGGTCCCTTACAGTTGAATGGTTGGCTGTCATTAGTGGGAAGGAGAGCTCGGGAACGGTCCTGCTTGCTTTACATAGCTGGTTTCTTGTTGCATTTGCCTGGTGTTTCTTGCGATTTTTTGTTCGATTTTTTTTCTTCTTCAAAATGTTCTAAAAGGGTGGGGGGTGGATGTTCTATGCTGTTTATAGAGGTTCTTAGTAGAAATCATGTATGAAGAGAGATTTTCAAGGTTATTATGGTATTACTAGTCGAGGTGTTTAGGGTGTGCTTCCTACGTTATGTTATTTATAAGTTTTTAGATATTGCCTCTTTAAGTTATTTATTAATTAATGTTTTTAGAGATTGAATGTTATTTATACATTATTTAGCAAGAGACCGGAGTCCTAGCCAATTACACGGTTCTTTAAGGACATCTAGGACATCCGATTTTGTGGTTTCCTTAGTTTTTTATAGGTGCTTCGTAAGTGAATTGTTTAGTAATACTTTTATAAAATTGAATGCTATGTTAATGGTTTTTATGTGGTGGCTTCTAAATTTATTTAGCTAGTTACTGGGTCTTTTGGTTTTGTGGGGATAGTAATTATATTTTGTTCCTAAGTCCTGCTGAGTCTATGAATTGATTTATATTTTTATATGCTGATTGTTTATTTTTTTATTAGAGTCCATAAGTAACTCTGGGTTTGTGTGTGGTGATCCAATCTCTTTTTGATTTTTGATAAATATTTTCCGAGCGGGTTGATATTTTGGGCATATATTGAATACGTGGTGTAGATCTTCGGTGGTGTGGCAGTTAAAGCAGTTAATGGTTGCTGGTTTGGGTACTATAAACCTTCCAAAACTGCTTGCTAGTTTAGTTTTTCCAGTTATTATCCTGTTTATGGTTTTCTGTTCTAAATAGTTACCCTTAGGTAGCTGTATTTTCCTATCTACGTTTTTGGGGGTTTCATGGTGCTTTTTACTTTTTGTAGAGGAGTTCCAAAAATCTTGCCATGTTTGGTCTATATATGTTTGTGCGAAGCTTATTGCTTCTGTAGAGCTATAGTTAAGCTTGATAGAGTTTTGATCTCCTAGTTTGGTTTTTGCAACTTTGTCTGCTGTTTCGTTGCCAGAGATTCCAATGTGCGACGGTATCCACATGAGCTCGACTAATTGATGTGCTGTGGTGATATCGTCGATTAATTGGCACGCTCTGTCGAGGAATTGTTCCCTAGAGTGTGTAGTGCGATTTTGGATCGATTTGATAACGCTTAGGGAATCGCTTACAATGACTGCTTTAGGTATTTGGTTGTCTTTGATCCATTGTAGTGATTCAAGTATAGCCCAGAATTCAGTGGAGTAAATGGAGCAATAGTCAGGTAATCTGGATTTGTATTTCGAATTCAGGGATGACTATTGCTGCTGTAGTTCTTGGTAGGTTGTTTGTTTTTGATCCATCGGTATATATTTTAACATAGTCCAGGTATTTTTGGTTGATTTCGTTTACGAGTACAGGTTTTAGTAAGTTTTCTTGTCCTTCTTTATTGCCTAATTTGGTAGCTTCAATGTTAATCCTTGGTGGTTTTTGTAACTACGGTGATTTGTTCTGGTCTGTATTGTTTGTTACCTGTTTTTTTAGTAGAGGTATCTTTTCTCTTAGTTCAAGGATTTCTTTGCCACTTGGTGTGGTGGGTATGATTTTGGGTTTGAAGACAACTTTACACTTGTTTATAGCTATTTTGGTGGGATGGTTGTCTGGGTGGGTATCTAATCGAATGGAGTATCGGAGGAGCAGTTCTTGCCTACATAATTTTATGGGTAGTTCTCCTGTTAGTGTTTGTAGTTCTTCTAATGATGTTGAGGGGAGTGTTCCTGTGCATAATAGTAAGGCTTTTCTCTGGATAGTGTCAAGTTTTTGTAGTACAGGTTGCTTAGCCGAGTTATATGCTTGGCAACCGTAATCCAGTTTTGATCTAATTAGGCTTTTATATATCGTGAGGAGGGTTTCCTGGTTGGATCCCCAGTCAGTCCCTGTGATGTTCCTGAGTAAATTGAGATCTTGGTTACAATTCTGGGTGAGTTGTTCAATGTGCTGTTTCCATGTGAGGTGGTTGTCAAAGAACATTCCTAGGAGTTTTACTACTGTTACGTATTTGATTAATTGATTTTATATAGAGAAGTTTGGATAGACTAGGTTGTTATTTCGTTTGGGGGTGAATATGATTGCCACAGTTTTTTCATGAGATATTTTGAAACCCCATTTGTCCGCCCATCTTCCTATATTGTCTACGCTCTGCTGGATTTCTTTAACTACTGTGTTATTGGCAGGATTTCCATTCCTCCATATGCCACTATCATCTGCAAATTGTGACAAGTTTATTTTTGCGGAGGCTGCATTGAGGTCAAGGTCGTTTACCATTAGGTTAAATAGTACGGGACTTATTACACTGCCTTGCGGTGTACCATTTTCAAGTGAAAATTTTTCCGAATGGGTGTTGCCTATTCTTGTGGTAATTTTCCGGCCTGTGAGGAAATCGCCAATCCAGTTGAATAAGCGTCCAGTTATTCCAAATTGGTTTAATTTGGCCATTAGTCCACTGATCCATAC
This sequence comes from Sinohyriopsis cumingii, assembly GCA_028554795.2. Classification (NCBI taxonomy): domain Eukaryota; kingdom Metazoa; phylum Mollusca; class Bivalvia; order Unionida; family Unionidae; genus Sinohyriopsis; species Sinohyriopsis cumingii. The sequence goes on along the minus strand of CM068826.1, from coordinate 115,318,883 downwards.
TAGGTCGAACGCTTTTTCTAGGTCTAAAATAAACCGCTATGAGGTTGCGATCATTTTTCCTATGTGTGTTAAAAGCGTGTTTGAAAGTCTGTTTCCAATCTGAGAAGTTGGTCAGTGGTGGACTGTTTGTTCCGAAAGCCACATTGATTTATGGAGAGTAGGTTATTGGTTTCTAGGTGGTGTTTTAACCTATTTGCGATTATTGTCTCCATTATTTTGCAAATATTGTTTGTAAGGGAGATGGGTCGGTACGAATTTATGTTGTTGGGATCTTTACCTAGCTTGGGAATTGGTATTACTATGGCCTTTTTCCATTTGGTGGGTAGTTGGTCTTTATCCCATATCCTATTAAAGAGTTTGATTATGGTTATTGTTATATTGATAGGTAGTTTTTTGTAGATAATGTAACCTAACTGATCCTTACCAGGGGATGTCTCGTTTTTGGATCGTAGGGCTATCTTCCATTCATGTACTGTGATGTCGCTATTTAGGTGGGATTCTTTTGTTCCTTGGTCTTGAAACATTTGAGGCTGGGTTCCCTCCATTAGTTTTTTGTGTTCTTGAAAGTTTCTGGTGTGATTATTGTTGCTACTCATGTTCGAAAAATGCTTCGCTAGGAGGTCTGCCTTATCTTTATTTGTTATGACATTTTTAATTTTTGGGGCTGAGGTAGTTGCTTTCCCTTTTATGGCTTTTATCTTGTCCCATATTTGTTTTGAGTTTGATTTTAGACTCAGTTTAGAGCAAAAGGTTTTCCATAGATTAATTTTAGCAGTTTTTATAGTTTGTTTTAGTGCTTTTTCTTTATCTTTATATTGCTGGAAGTAGATAGAATTTTTGGTGCGTTTATATTTATTTAAGGCCCTTTTCTGTCTTTATGTGCTCTAGTGCACTGTTTAGTCCACCATGGTACAGGGTTTTTATTTTGGATATTAGTTGTCTTTGGGATGCATCGGTTAGCTGCTTCTATAATTGTGTATGTTATCATAATACATGTCAATACTTGGGCTTTCTAAGTTTTCTGGATTTACTCTAGCTAGTAATAATTGGAATTGGTCCCAGTCTGCCTGTTGGTATCTCCATTTAGGTGGGGTTTCGTTTGGAATGTGTTGAGTTTTTGTTTGAATATTGATTGTGATGGTTAATTAGGGGGTAAACCGAAACGTTGATGATTGTGCAGAGTGGGATACAAAACGTTATTTGTGAAAACCTTGTGAAAGCGATCGCAAAGATTTGGATTGGTGCTTCGTAGATGTGCTTAATAGCCTTTGAAATTATGCCCATCGCAAAGGTTAATGAAGTGGATAATTTCTTTAACATATCAACTGAAGAATGGTTTATCCTGAATAATAATAATAATAATAATAATAATAATAAAATTATTATTATTATTATTATTATTATTATTTAATATGATGATCGAGTTTTGTTTTACTGAGGCGAAGCACTAGGGCTGGTTAATCGGACCCCAAATCTGTATCGATTATCTGTTGAGATATATCAAGAAATAATCGAATTTCTATCATTTAATAATCGAATATTAATCGTTTCCGACGACTTACATAAACGGATTACAAGGAGCAGAAAAGTATTTGCATTGATAATGCACACTCCAACCAACGATGCTCTAGATAAGCCTTGAATGACATTCCAGGAACTTGATGACATTCCAGGAATTTCGATGACTTTCCAGGAAATACTTCAATGACATTCCAGAAAACTGGCTTCATAAAAACTCATAGCAATAGCTATTTAAAAAAATATTAATTTTCAATCACACGTCATATTATTACACTGCAAGGGAGATAAATACGCCTAGATGCACATTATTTTCATCTAAGGTAGACTCGAACATAATTTTCAGCCTCACAAAAGCTTCATTCATATTTTTTTCTTCCTGAAATGGACTCAAACAGTGCACTTTGTTGTAATACGTTTGAACGTATATTTTTCAATGTGTGTATAGCTGAGGTCTGCAGCATGTCAACGCAGGGTGAATGGCATGCTCTGCTTCCTCTGGTCCATTACTGTTGTCACTTCATGTCAGGATCCGTGGATGAGACTGAGCAATTCTAGTTCTTATTTCAACGCGAGAGGATGGTTTTCATGGACGTAAAATGTCTTCAAAAACATCGTTTACGTACGTTTTGTAACCATAATGATTAACAGATTACTCAGGTAATGGTATCAGTACCGTATAAGTCACATTACTTGGGATTAAATTAATCATGTTTTGCTATTAAGTTTGCATTAATTGGAGACAAATACTTTTTATTTTACCTAAACTTAAAATGACCTTATCGACAATTTTAAAGTTGTATACGGCTGAGTACACAGCCATAATCTTGATTCAATTAAAACAATAACTCTTCCATGTTATGTATATTATATACCAAACGGATTCGATTGGAGATGTCTACAATGACACGTCATAACATATAAAGATTGATAATACTTGACGTGTTGTTGTCTTCCTGGTTGAAACTTAGAACAGTGTTATTAATCATATTTTACTTCGAACTTTCATGAGAGACCACCTGTCTTTAGACCATGATCCTATGTATATTATGCATATTTGGATCATTGCCAAGCATCTTATGCATTTGATTACAATATAGTATCGTATCAGCTAAAACATTTCATGTGTTTTGACTCTTTTTCAACCGTTCGTATTCTCTCTTTTCTTCATTCACCTTATCCATTTTTGTCATTGCTATGAGCGTCTACGAGACGGGATTGTCATAAGCTTCAGGTGGAATTACTTTTCTGCAGACGGCGAAACATCATTAAACCTGCCCCTTTACAACCTGGAATCCTCTGCAGATTGGTCAATATTTTATTACCAATAAAACCGTTCTTATGATAATCGAAATCTGTAAACGTGCTACTTTTACTGAACTGCCAAATGCTTATGTTCTAACAGTGACAACTTTAGGCAAACTTTCCTGTATTTTATTTTCATCCATAGTTCATATGTATTAGGACCTTTTTGGCCCATTAAACGTTGCTGTATTGCGTCCAAGGGAGTAGGAATGACTGAAGAGCCCTGAGTAATTCGTATTTAAGAGTATTTTTGTCGACATCAAACTCTATGAGTAATTCACAGTTGATTTCCAGATGTGTTAACACACACACACGCACACACGATCACACACACTTTGACACAAGCAATATTCAAGTTCATTTCACTGCGCAAATGGATGAGGTCGAACTGCACTTTCAAACGGACAGCTACCTTTACACATTAACTTAGAAAACTAGCGAACGCAATGCTAGTGTTTATAAGTGTTTTAAATATTAACGGTTGAAATATCAAAAATCAATGTCCGGACTGGTATTAAATTGATTTTAAGAAAAAACAATCAGATCCACGAATCAACGTTTTTCAAAGGTAAACAGCAAGTAAGATAAAGAAGAAAATATTGAATATTGGGAAGGTATGACTACTTAAAACTTGTTGCTTGATATCGGCAATATATCTTATAAAACTGTGCTTCTATCCCCGACAGAACAAAAGTTTTTAATTCCTATATTACTGAACAGATTGTGACGCCACCAGGTGGTACACAGTAAAACGTAATTGTATATGTTGATAGACAGATAGGAGATTTAACATTAACATTTGATAGCGTGTTCGCCAGGGCAAAACCCATGCATATAGACATCTTTTGTTCAGTGAGTATATAAGAACTATATCATAACTTTGTTTTTACTGTACTGCTAACAACTTTGAAGGAAGGTATGCCTTACCATAAAGTTTCGGCCTTAGCACCAACGAGGAAAACCAACAGGAAAAATACAGGCACTGGCGACATCTTTGAAAGCAGGATGTGATCCGCTCGCTTCAAAATTTATTGTAATATCTATCTACGAACGTGGCCAATTTATATCTTGGAATGTAGACTTTGACGTCAAACCTTCCCGAGTCACATGAGTTGCCTTCGTTTCTATTGGTAGACTATCAATACTGAACATTAAACAATCCATACCTACCAGCTCTTTAACCTATCGTAAACTTCATTTTCACTACAGTAAATATCACCGTCTACAACACGGCTTGTTTTCTATATAAATAAACGATGACTTGGTTTTATGCTTCACAATTTAATTTGAACGTCACACAATAGGTACAGAAAGAAATACATATAAGGTGCCAGAAAGCTGCGTGGTGAATCTTGCTAAAACTAAGACAACTATGTACCGATTAATACACATTGATAGGTACAAATTAAATTTGCTCTGTTGAGACGTTAACAACTTTAAGTACAAATTATTGTCAGTCTAGGACATTGTTTAGATAAGAAACCAAAGAAAGAAGAAAAACACTTTGGAATATCAACGTTTTCATCTGATGAAATATACTACATTGCAAACTGTCAGGGTAAATTTGTCTTGAAAATCAAATGGACACAAAAGTGACCATTAGAAGTTCTTATCATCTGATTGGATTGCAGGTAGTTGTGGTTTCCGAGAGGAAAACTGATGTAGCGCTTGCTATTCATGATCATGATCTTTTCCTTTTTATAGTATCTTTATTTAAATGATAAATTGACTAAACGTTCTTTAGTTTTCAGTAACACAAGAAGAACTCTTCGAAAGAACGCTTCACAATAGGGTGGTTCTTAGTTAAGTATCACCAAAGAAATTACTAGATATGTACCAGTCAGAGTTTCTGTATCAAAGTTCCTTTTTACCTCCTTCTGAATTCATAATTCTGCATAATTATATATTCTTGGAATCGAAATGGAACAATCGTCTTCCTCTGGAATCAATAATATCTGAACACCAGTTAAATCGCAATCTTTCATCCTGGAAGGAAGGAACATACCAAGGATCGAGAAAAGGAAAGATAGGGTAAGAAAAACATGGACAAAGAACACACAACTAAATCATAAAATATATAGCAAAATATTTCACTTCCACAGAGAAAACATAAAGATGGCATAATACTAGCATTACAACTGCACCTTATTATAGGCAGGTATCAAAACGAACATTAGATATTCAATCCATATCACGGAAAACTATATATATATATATATATATATATATATATATATATATATATATATATATATATATATATATATATATATATATATATATATATATATATATATCTGTGTGTGTGTGTGTTGACTGTTACTGATAATAAAATTATTAGTAAATATGTTTACTTTTTCCGGGTTTTTTCCCATTGAAGAAGTCAGGCTGGTGGTATCTTAGGAGAATTAAATTGATTCCCAATGGATGTGTTAAATCATGTGTGTTCTTTTGCGATGCTGGAAATTAGCAATTAGTCACGTTGGAGTAGTTTTGATATACGTGTCTTTTCGTTTGTATATGATTGCCTCAGACTGGGCTGGATTTTTTTGTTCTTATTTCTTGTATTCTTGTTGTAACATCAAGTCTGCAGGCGTATATTATGTTATATTCAGAAATTATTTTAGAGGAAAAACATTTGTTTCTATTATTCATTGGAAATAGAAAGTTCTCATTGGACTATAATATAATTTTGGAACTATGGTAATTTAATTATTCAGAATAGTCCTGGACAAAGCTATTTTAACATGTCAGGACTGTTGGCGGACAATTACATTTCCGGATCTCAAATTTATATGGAACGTTTCATTCTTGTGGACTTTGATAGAAGATTTTCAGGCTTATTTTCCATTCAATTCATAATACTATGCGTTCTTGTTAAGGTTTCATTTTACAACATTGATAATTAAATAGTTTAAGTTTCACGAATCGTGTTGGTTTTGCTTCTTTCAGTTACTTTTATGTCCACACAGTCGCAATCAAGATTGGGGTCGTATCTGGGATGCGAAGTTTAGAACTATTTCAAAGATATTACAATTATTTGGAAATATAAATTGATTTTATTTCGGACATTTTTATTCCTGGTCTTTTGATTTAAATAGTGAAACCAAGAAGTTTTCACATTGTTAGCTAGGGTGGAGAGTTTTCTTTCTAATCCGACCCGAGGAGGGTTTCAGTGATTAAGGAAAGATGAATTGCTAGAGATTACCGCCTACTTTTCTCTTTCGGACATAAAATTATCTTTGTTAAAACATGAAATTAAAATTATTTTGGTTAAGTACCTGGTAGGAAATGACAATTTGTTTAAAAAATCTGTAGTATTAATTAGTAGTCTTTTTCTAGCTCTGAAATGAAATTTAAAAATTGAAATTGAAAACCAGGCAGAAATAGGAATAAGAAATCTTCAGCTTCAAAAAGAAGAAAAAGAAATGAAAATGCAAATGCAGAAAGAAAAAAGAGAGATGCAGATGAAATTGCAAATGCAAAAAGAAGAAAGAGAAGTGGAATTGCAATTGAAATGAAAAGAATTAGAACTGGCAAGCAAAATGCATTCCACTCAGGAAAATACAGTTTTTTATGTTACAAAAAATATTAGATTTGTAGACTTTTAGAGAAAAAGATGCTCATCAATATTTTTCATATTTTTTAAAATGTAGCCGAGAATTTCAAATGACCAATGAGCATTGGTGCTTGTTATTACAGAGCGTACTTACTGGCAAAGCTCGTGAAGTTTATACTTCACTTAAGAAGAAGCAAGCGCTGTTTATGATTTGGTCAAATATTGTATCTTGAAAGGTTATGAGTTGGTACCTGAGGTATATCGATAGAGGTTTCGGAATTGCAAGAAAGAAAATAGCCAAACCTATGTCGAGTTTTCGAGGGAAAAGGAACAACTATTAGACAGGTGATGTGCATCTGCAACGATTGATATGAGTTAAGACAAACTTAGACAACTCATATTTGTCGAAGAGTTCAAGACCTGCGTAGATAGTGAAGTCACGACTTACCTTGATGAACAGCATGTAGACACTTTGCAAAACGCTGTTCGTACATTTGATGACCATTCCTTGACTCAAAAAATTTCATTTGTCAGCGAGTACTTACAAATATCATTCTGGTTCAACTTATAAGAATCAAATGTCTGATAAGACTGACTAGAAATACTTATCTCTTCCATCATGCACTTATTGCAAGAAACTATGGCACGGTATTTATGTTGTTTTAAGTTACAAAAATAAGCAACAGAATAAAGACAGAACTGTTCCAAATGCTACTGTTCTCAGAAGCCAGATCATGGTTATATATTGGAAACAATAAATTTTGGGTTAAACAAACACCAGTCTAGTTTTATTATGGAAAATTATGAACCATTCATGTCGAAAGGTTCTATATAACTTACTGATGATTCGTCCAATCATATTCCGATTAAAATACTAAGGGATACAGGAGCTTCTCAGAGTCTTTAATTATTATGCACTTTGCCTATGTCTAAGCGGTCTTCTTCATTTGAACGTGTTCTTGTTTAGGGAGTAGAGTGCGGTTTGATTCAAATTTCACTTATTAATCTTAATTTAACATCAGCTTTAGTTTCTGGACCAGTAGCTATCGGTGCTATGAATTCTTTGCCCATTGAGAGTGTTCATTTATTGCCAGGAAATGACTTAGCTGAATATAAGGTTGTGGTCAATCTACTTGTAACTGACAAGCCTTGTTTAGATCAAAAGGTCGATCATATTGAAAATGAAATCCCTGATTTATACCCTGCTTGTGAGGTTACTAGAGGTATTGCATAAAAGCTCTTAAGAATGAAGTTGATCAAGACATTCTTCCTTTGGCTGAGGCAAAATCCTCAAACATCTTTCAACAATTGAAAGAAAATATTAGCAGCATGTCCCGTGTGTAAAAGTAAGTTTAAATCACTTATGAACATTTTGCACACTGTCCTTAAATATGAGGACATTTGTCGTACAGAATGCATTTTCGCATACAGGGTCGTGGTGACCTTAACATTTAGATGCCAAAAATAAATAGATCTTTGTCTCCTATGGTATTCTACTTATAGTGATGTATATATATATTATGTGCTTCACATTTATCCATGATTGAAGCTAACGTGAAGGTATCTTTCATCTTGGATATGAGTGGGCCTCACAAATCTCAATAGGACAATCAAAACTAATCGAGTGTCAATCCTTGTTGTGTACAGTGTTATGGACAGAAATAAATTAATACCAGTAACTGTATGATTTTTTTTAATTAAAAAAACAATTCAGGTTGCAAAAAATTGTTTTAAGAAACGTCAACAAAACGTTTTAAATAATTCATAAAAGAGACCGCTCTGGTGGCCTATGTGGTTAGAGCGTCCGCCGTGAATACGGGAGGATGCGGGTTAGAACCCCGGCCGAGTAATAAAATAGACTCATAAAAATGGCACTAGCAGCTGCCTCGCTAGGCTTTCAGTATTAAGAGGTTAGTGTTAAGACTGGTCGGACTGGTGTCAGGATAATGTGACTGGGTGAGTCATGATGCTACATGTCTGTGACATGATGCCCCAGTGCTAGGCATCACTATAACCTGCCACATTGCAGACATAGTAGGTATATGACTGAATAATTGTTAAACCTACGTCAAAAATCCACATCACACATTCACACATTCAGAAAAGTTTTAAAAAATATATTTGTTCATCATTTTGGGTTTATAAGGTAGCTTTTTAAAATAATCAGCATTACCGCTACGATATCTGCAGTATGACAGTTTATTGTTAAGCATCATACCGCAGACATGTAGCATGATGTCCCACCCACTCACGTTATCCTGACACCAGGCCGACCAGTCCTAGCACTAACCTCTTGATGCTGAGCGCCTAGCGAGGCAGCTGCTAGTACCGTTTTTATAAGTACTTGGTATGACTCGGCTGGAGTTCGAACCCACGACCTCCCGCATCCGATGCGGGCGCTCTAACCACTAGGCCACCGGACAGGTCCACAATTAAAATGGCATAGCAAATTAATGTATATAATGTATATAGAATTAGTTATTATTACTAAAGGATAGATATCGGACTCTGCTCTCACAATTAAGCCTCTGCAATGTGAGCAATTAGTCAATATCTTGAACTAAATGTTGGATACGTGACCACATTCGGCTGATCAACAAATAACTGCATAGCTCCACAACGCTGCTCAAATGTTAATATACCAAAATCATAGGTTAAAAAAATTCACGTTTTATTTAAACAAATAGCTCAAACAAAATTCCCTTTTTAGCTTAATTACTCTGTTACTAACTAACACTTCATTGGCATAAAGCATCACACAGGTCTAGTAATAATCCATTCTTAGCGTACATACTTTATACCCATATCATTTAAGACAAATCAATTCCAAAACTTATCTAAGATCCATTCCAACGATAAATTATGTATGAAATTAAGACTCTGTTGAGGCTACGACATCGTAACTAAGAACAACAAAATTTCATTTTGCACAGCATCGCGAATTATATCCACGTCTGTAGCTCAGTGTAGCATCATTAAACGTAGCTAAAAGTAACTAGTTCGTTTCGCACAAGTATTTCAACACCATTCGAATCGACAAAGAGAGTAATGTATCTCATTAAATACATACGAAGCCAGGGTGGTCTGTTTACATCAACAGCTTTCGATGCCGCCATGATTTCTTTGCAGAATAACAAATGGACACTTCCAGAACTCAGGACGAACATGGCGGATTACATTTGCACAGATCAGTCTTTTTCAACATGTATCCAATGTGATGGTGATGCGCTGCGTGTCAATATGAATTATGCTGAAATCAGTCATGCACGAAACGAATTTGGTAATTTTAGTTGCAGATTGAGACGATGACGTACAGATTCAAGGAGAAGAGACGCGGATATAATTCTCCAGTCTGTATGGAGCGAACTATACTGACATCATTCCTTCTGAAAAACTATAGATCCGACATTACAATGAACCTATACCCAAATGTTCACTTCACTGACTCATGGCATAATGTTTTTGTACCCATAACCCATAACTCTATACACATTAGTCTAACGCCTTATCAATAAAATAGGAATAAACATTTGTGACAAGACGAAATAACTTTATATGTACAATAAATGTACACAAGTTGTACACGTTCAAACGAGACACCACACCGCAGCATCCGTCTTGTCCTTGATAATTTGTAGTTCGATGGTGTCCCCAATCTCCCTTTCTATTATCAGAATTTTAACGAAATTTTCCTCTTCTGGAAATTTTTAAAAAAGTCTTATATGATAAAATCTGAAATAAAAAGTAAGGTAAATATTTTATTTTGTAATATTACTTTCAAGGGTTTTTCGGCCCGTAGTAAAATTGGCTACTTTCACCTAATCGAGTCCTGTAGAAAGACATTATGATGTATAATGCTGAAAGGTTGATTCGCCATATTAGTATTCATGTGAAGTTCGCCAGAGAGTTATGCGTAGATAAGTTTGTGCCATTGAATGGAAATGTGTAGATTTTTCAATCTTTTTGCAATTCTGAGGCGAGAAAAAGACACACGAGACGAGAGTCGAATTGAGTGATGACGGGGGCTCGCTTGTACTCATTGTGTACAGATACGGTTTTTCGTGTTGTCACAAACTATCTTCGTATTTTATTGATAAAACGGCCGACTCATGTGTTCTGTACGAGCACATGCCACCACATTTCTGCATCGTCCTGAGATTTCATATGTTCTTACCTTGCGAATAAAGATAAGCATTACTATGCCCCTTTAAATCCGAGGCAGTCATTATTTATATAGAGATGGACAATTAGAAACAAATCGTGTGCTAATTAGCACTTGTTTTGTAAAAATCAGCTTTTAACATTTCTCAGCTTGTCTCTTTTGCCAAACTGTGGCTACAGGAACGTATCGATTAAGTCGCGTCGAAATGTAGAACGCTGATTACGTCACTGTGGTTCAACTAAAGTAACTTCGATCACGATTTAGTTTAACATTACTAAATATAGTCATTAATCGATGTCACTGAATTATTGTATTCAGAAAATAAAACAAGCTGTGATTGGTGCATTGTGTAAGAGTTACAGTTATGTTAATTCCTAAATAGATCATATTTTGCATTTTACTTTTTTTTAATGTGATCCACATCACTGCAATTGCATCTGTTGTGCCTGGATAACTCTTAGCCCTGTTTAGTTCCAGCAGAGTTATCTCTCTTAAATGAAATGGAGTACCTGGTTCTGTCCTTAGCAAATTGACAATCTATCATTGTTCCCTATGACAGTGTATGACGCGCATGCTAAAGTAGGATAGCATATTTATTTCACAAAGCGTTGGCATCGAGGTCTATGCAAAAGCAATTGGTACTAAAATACCAGAACAGTGACGTAATCAAGATGGCTTCTACAACATGCTCGTGCAGCACTTGCAGAGCCTATTTTTTCACCCGAGCAACGGGGTAAGGAGCATCAATTACTGTCATTTTATCTTTGAAGATTTCTATGATGGCAGATTTGTGCCAACCATTTGCCACTTATCCCCTTAAAAACGACGATATATTCATTCAAATATGTTAACATAGCTATAAATAATTCGTCTTAAGACGAGAACTAAATCAGTCTTTGTATAATCTAAGTCGACATATCCACTTATTTATGTCGACTTGATAAGTGCATAATTTGACCAATGACCACAACCATGACAATGCCCACTTATGCCATCTCTGGTTGCATATTTTTGCCACTTATCCACTTAAAAAAGCCAACTTAATAATTTGTGTCTGAGGTGCGAACAGCACGCTTAGTAACGCCGCCACGGTGTTAGTTTCGAGGATCTAGTGGTATCACAATAAGCGTTTAGCTGACATAGATCAAAACTTTGTATCCCCATAATTTTACGACTTTCACCCCGATCGTCACGCAGGAGTGTATGCGCTATGGGGCAATACAAACTAGTTCTAACGCAATCGTGAAATATGTTTGCGTAGCAAAAGTCGGCTAGCATAAAACTATGTAACTGTTATGAATATGTTGGAAACACAATAATTAACTTGTCGAACCTTATGCTACATTTAATTGAATGGTTCCAGTCCAATATACCTATCTGACTTCACCCATGTGTAGACTCCATCTAGAAACTTACGCTCCTCTTCCGAAACGCGTATTCTCATTCTAAAACGCTTTTTTATGATACTACTGGGGTGCGGCTCGCCCTTCAAACACAATAATACAATTTCGTCATTGTATATACGGTGTCGTTGTTGTCGCCGTTTATATTTGTAAAAACATACGCTTTGCAAACACACTGGATACTATTCGTTCACGTTCATGGTTCTTACGCAGTAAAAATCTGCTAGCGTGTTGATTTTACCCACTGGCCATCTATACGATTTTGCACAGCAATATTTGCTGGCTAACAATTACTCGACTTTTACTGTATGTAAATCAGTTACCTGTTTTGGGTCACTGAAGCCTCGGCTTCATACCTGTTCGATGAGACGTCGATGGTCTTCCTTTCCCGCCAACATGGCGATGCTAATTATTTTATCGACAATAGCCATCGAGTTGTTTATTATTTGTACTAAAACTACTGTGTGCTGCCGGGGTCCCCGAGTTGCCGAGTGGTCTAAAGCACTCACCGTTACGGATTACTGCCGTCTCACCTCTGTCTGCGTGGGTTCGAGTCTCTGGTTCGGCCAATGTTATTACATGAGAAAGCTTGTCATTAGCTTCTCGTGGATCTGTGGTTATTTCTGGGGTTTTCCCGGCTTCTTACTCCACCCCATTTATACTGCCTGCCATGTATAGCCTATCTTGTGCCGAAAAATGGCGTTAAACCCTATAAAAACAACAAATTTGTGCTCCCGCGAGAGCATTTGAATAGACACGCATTCCATAATATAATCGAATTGAAATTATTTTACCAGCATTAATGCCAACCGCACTGGATATATTAATAAACCTCAGACAACAAATCCTCTTGGTGCACCTGTAATAATAGTTCAATTCCAGAAACACCAAGCCCATAGTGGCCGCGGTCGCATGTCCATTAATAGCATCTACAATGTTACTCATATGCTTGTATTTCACGAGGCGTATGGTTTTCTTGATGGCGTCATCTTGCAGGTATTGTTTCGCTTCGACTGTTTTCTCAGCTCGGTAACATTGAGGTCTTTTATAGTTCTTCCGTTAATAATGTTATCGCTAAGCATAATTGATTGACAGGTTGGCTTTGATCAGGTGACGCATGCACATGCACTTCTAACCAATTGCCCATTTTTACTTGTACAACAGTCATACATCATACAGTCATAGAAAATACGTACTTGGAGAATATTTAAGTCTCCGGCAACTATGCGTTCTGGGACACCACATTCACTTAAAATCATATTGCTTACATCCAAGGCTTTCATGGCTGAAACGACTCTACTCGTCTTCGCCAAAGAACAGCATCACGGACAAGTGCATCCGAAATCTTTCACTTCTTGGTTGAGTGAATGTAGTTTTAACATAGTCAACAGTGAATGGTGGTCGAATATCAATTTATTAACAGTCTGTCCACTGAGTCCTAGCTACAGTCTGAAATGCCTTGAACAAATGTCTTGTTGCGCTGATACCTTGTTGGGTAGTTATTTGCCATGATAGCTGCTGAACGTTGCCTTCATAAACGTCTGCGGTAAGTGGGTAAAATGACTGTGGCAATATGCCCATAGAATTCATAAACGACAACGATTGTGTTTCTACAGCCACAGAAGGGATTATCACGGACAACAACAATGCTAATTTCAACAATACAAACTTGCCATCAAAACCTCCATGACGCCAAATTGCAGTGCTGTCAGTGGGAGTTCGTTACAATGTAAATGTGTCTTGCTCCGAAAGTTACACGAAAACAACAATGAACTTTTGTGAAGTTGTCCTCGGTGATGTACGAATCCAAGCGCGTTTCTGACGTTTCCAATCGAATACGGGTTTCTACGGGGGTTTTGTGGTCACGAATTGAAGCGAGGGCTTGCAGCACATTCTTTGGTTGACTTGCAACAGTGGTCTTGATAGAGTCCATGGCATGCGGGGTCAAATCGTTTGATGTGACTTCGATGAAATCTCCCAGTGTGTTACCACAGTGTACACGAAAAACTGGCCAATGGGCGCCAAAGACTCCTACTGATAATATGCGTTGTATAGTTCTCATTGCCAAATAATGTTCCCAATGCAAGGGAGGTTTGAAAGCCTTTAACGTACTTAAAACGAAGGACAATCTTAGAAACAGAGGTCAATGGTGAAAGGAAGTCGAATAGGTTGTCATTCTAGTCGGTCAGCATAAAGAGCAGATGTGGGGATTTTCGTACGGCTTGATTACAGGCAAGACTGGTGCAAATGCCAAGAGCCAGCATGGACTCTGATCAAGATTAACTCTACAGAGCACGCAGGGAGAACTAACCTCATCACTGGTTATCGAGTCCATGTAAGACCGGCCATCCCAACAGCTGGTACTGGTTTGAGTTTGCTATGCCAACGCGATAGGAGGCTCAGCTGACATCTACTTGCTGCCGAAAGGGGTGGCTCGTTGGCAACGATGCTAATTATTGTGCCGTCCCCTTTCAGGATTGCAATCTGCCTCTGGATTTCCTGTTTAATGGCTTCTACTTCGTAGGCATCTGCTAGCACTTGTACAGTATTTGGGTGGCCATTATGTCGGAGGAAAACGCCAGAAGACCAGAAACAGATATTGGGTTAACAGTAATAGACACGGAGAGACACCAACAAAATCTAAATATCGCACCCCACGTTGTCCGAACGGTGCAGCAAACGTCTTCTATATTCCATGCTATGAGAAATGTTACTTTATCAATGTGTGTGCAGTTGTATGCTGCCATTATTCCGCTAAAGTCAAAATGATACATTTAGATCACTAATGATTTTTCTGTCTCTAATATCAGGACATAATTTGTCGAAATTCTGATTTGGCGCGCTCGATTGTTATTAGATATCCTGGCCTGCGAGCAGTGTGTGTGTGTGTGTGTGTGTGTGTGTGTGTGTGCCCAAGTCCGCGAGTAAACGGCACCCATCGCCTTGCCTGCACGCACGAGTGCACAGAACACCGATTTAGTAGCATCATTTTTTGGTGATGTGTGCTTAGTCATCATGGAATATGGACTTGTGTGTGCAGGCAAGACGATGGGTGCCGTTTACCCGTTGACCTGGGTTCGAATCTCCGTAGAGTACGAATTATAGATTCTCCATCCCGTATAACAGTAATATTTGTATTAAATATTAATATGGCTGGGTTTTATAAAGCATTCTCCTTTAGAATCAAGTGATAGTACTTTGCTGTATATTTGTAATTTAATACTATCATACAGATTAGAGTTTTTTAATTCGTGCTCTACGGAGGTTTCAGCGGGTAAATAATAATTCTGCCTAGTATTATCATGCATTCTCCTGTAGAATCCAGAGACAGCGCTATCCGTTTTGTTTGGTGTATATTTGAAATTCTCTCTCTCTGGGTGAAAGTCGTAAAATTATGGGGTATACAAAGTTTTGATCTATGAATGAATCACTCTCTCCCTCTGTCTCTCTCTCTCTCTCTCTCACACACACACACACACACACACACACACACACACACTACCAACAACAATAACAAATGCAGATCTAAACACTTTTTGTCATCTCAATTCTGTAGATTACTCCTGAAATCATTACAGTGTTGCAACTTGTCTGAGCTGTCAAGGGTACATTGTGTGTGCATCTGTCCCCTTATAATGATCTAGATATATAGCAACTTGTTAAATTTAGGGGTACATTGGCAAACCGGGGGTGGAAAAAAATGCCCCCTGTGTTCACTCAAGTTGCAACACTATATCGGGGTGGCCATAATCATCTAATATATATTGAAAAGTTCCATCTTTAGATTGACGATACCACTTAATAAAATCCTTCATTAAAAGAACATGTGCCTTATATCAGGCTGCCTAGATTGTTCCAAAATCAATACTACAAACATTAATATCAGTAAAGAACTTAGCCCGACAGGGATGAGTCCGGATTTTTTTTCTTTTTCTTAAAAGGTACGAGTTGTCAGACAGTTGTTAGCTCTGCATAAATGACAAAAATTCTTGTACACATACAATTAAACATTATTTTAAAAATTCAACCCGACCCGACCCTATATCCCGCAGAAGCTCTTCTCCTCCGTAGCCTTGTATAAAAATACACTATAATGGCACTTGCATGGGAAGTAACTGCACTTGGTCGTTTAGACGATAGCGTGTGTATTATCTCCCTTTCCCTAGATGCAAGAAACAGACGTCAAATCAATAGTAGTTTTTTTCCATGTTGTTTCCATTTCTCTGGTAATTTTAAAATTATCGATTTCTGATTGGTTTGTAACAAACATGACGTTCATAATATCTCTGTCATTGGCTTCAACGGCACATTCAGGACATTATTGGCTATATCCTGCCAAGGCAATCAAAGCAAACTTGCTTTCGTAAAGACACATAGTTTCCCACCCGGACTGTCCTGGGCAGGTATCGAATTTACGACTTAAAGATTACAAGTCAAATGTTCTATCAGCTGATAACATATTAGATAATTGTGTGATTATGCATTACTGAACGAAAGATTTAACGTGAATTTGGCGTATCAGAGCACGTATAGCAGTGTTTTCAAAGACTCATGCTTAATACTGATAGAAAAGTCAATCCTTATTGTAAAAACGTCTGCGGTTCCTAATCACATAGCATATGGATACAACATTAAATCTGTACCGTGTATAATTCATTCGTTCTAAAGATATTTAATTTGTAATCAAAACGCCATCCGAATGCCAACGGCGGTAATTGAATGAATTGTGTTTTTCCCATTTGCAATTATGTTCTGGTCAACGTAGATATCGACACTTCAAGCAAACTGGAGAAATCAAAAGAAGTGTTGAACTGAGTTTAAACTCTTTTATAAAATCATGCATCTTTGAGAATGATTTGTACGAATCTGGATCGCGTCGGTTGCCTAAATGATTAGAGCGTCCACCTCGGAGGCGGGAGGTCACGGGTTCGAACCTCGGCCGAGTCTTACCAAAGACTTAAAGAAATTTACTAGCAGCCGCCTCGCTTGACGCTCAGCATAAAGAGGGTAGTGCTAGGACTTGTCGGCCTGATGTCAGGATAATGTGACTGGATAGTACATCATTCTACATGTATGTGGCCTTTTTTATGCACCAGTGCTAGACATCACTAAAATATGCCACACTGCAGACAGCGCAGCGATATGACTCAGATTGTTAAAGCTACGTTAACAAAAACAAAGACACACACTTAAGAATCAGTTATTGAAAGTTATGTTTACGACTTTGGCTAAAAACGACATTACATTGAACTATTAAATAAACTCTACCGGGTGCGAAGTTTATATGTTCATGGGCAAGTTTTTTCTGGACAAGAACACAAAATATAATCAAAAACACCAGCGGTATCTATTACTTAACTAAATTTGTGTTTTTCCACGTGCAGTAGTAATCTTCTCAGTGACGATATCGATAATTCAAACAGATTATTTGAGAAAGGGTCGTTGGAGCCGTAAAAGTGCTGCCTAATAAACCCCAGTGTAAGTTTGAGGTATTTGTGGTTTACTGGTGTTTGTTTGAACTGTCTTGAACATTCTCTATTTTCTCTTATTAAATCACCTAAATTTTTAAAATAATATATATGATTTTATAACCAGAAAAAGCTTAATTAGATGTGTATGTATGTATGCATGTATAAACAACATAAAAATTTATTAATAAATAGAGATAAACAGTTTTGGTACCATTTGTATTATGTATAATGCACACTTATTAGAGGTATAGAAAATAAATAAATAGAAAAGAGAAGGAACAAGAAGAAGAAAATAAAGAAAAAACGAAAAAATATTAATACAATAAAAAAAATTAGATAAATATATAAAATATACGTACTACTATAATTTGTACAGATATTAAATAGGTTATTAGAACTCAATTTATATAATAAAAAGTATGGTGTGCATAATAATAATAATAATAATAATAATGCTTTATTTATAGAGGGTGACTCATTAGTCAAGGACTATTCTCCCTTGAGGCCCTCTTAAGGAGAGTATAACAATGCACATTATATGGAGATGGCAATAATTACTGTTTATTTTAACATGTTTAGTGTTAAAATACTAAATTCCATTATCTGTTAGAAACACATACATGCTCGTGATATCTTTTCTTAAATACTCTAATATTTTCAGCAGATTTTACATGTAGTGGAAGCTTATTCCACAGAACTGTACCAGAGTATTGAAAACTCTTTTTAAATTGCTCTGTTCTTTGGTTTTGGTATTAGAAGGTTTCCATGTGATATTGATCTCAACTGGTATTGTGCTGAAAAAGACCTGAATAAGTCTTGAAGATACTCTGGTGCAGTTCCATGTAGACATTTATATAAAAGAACTGCCTTGTGAAAATCTATCCTGTCATATATTGTGAACCATTTGAGTTCTGTAAATAATGCTTTTGAGGGATGATCAACAGATGCATCTAAAATTACACGTGCTGCTCGTTTCTGAAGTTTATAAATCCTGTCAAGCTCAGATTTGGCACAGTTTCCCCATACATTAGAACAATAATCCATTGTTGGAAGAATATATGACTTGTAGTATAGACTGCGAGTTTCCATAGGTAAATATTTCTTGATTCTGCTGAGAAGGGCAATTTTGGATGACAGTGTTTTACAAAGCTTATCAATATGGTCATTCCATAATAAATTATTATCTACAGACACACCTACAAGCCTTTGATGTTTGACATTTTCTAATGGATGATTATTTATTGCAAGAGACAGTTTTGGGTTCCCTGATTTGTGTAGCTTTTGTTATGTCCCCAAAATCATACATTTTGTTTTACCTTCATTAATTACCATCCTATTTTGTTGTGCCCAGTTTTGGACTCTGATAAGGTCTGAGTTTAATTTCATTTGGATAACGTCAGTATCAGAACTAGATGTATACAAAGTTGCATCATCTGCAAACAAATCTGTGTTTGTGGATTCATTATTTAATGGTAGATCATTGATATAGATAAGGAAGAGGAGAGGGCCCAAAACTGAGCCTTGAGGGACTCCTGAATGAATAGTGCGAGTTTGAGTTTCTGTTTCTAAGTAACGCTTGCTATGAAGTATTTTATAAATAATTAATTATATTTTATCGAAAATTAATGTACAGCTCAATTTCATTTTTAAAGAATTAGCAAACTTATTTTTATGTTATTAGATTATACTTTTACCAATTAAAATTTTTTGTCTAATTGTACACAAGGGACATAATTCAGAAGGAAAATAAATATTAAAAACTTTTTCACTTAATGTCATATAGTGTTTTTGAATTTAGACCTTTTGGATATACCGTATTAAGACGGTGAATCCAATAGGTTTCCTTTAGTAGACGTTCCATTTCAGGATCAGTTTTAACAATAGGTTGGAAGGAGAAATCTTGCAATGTATGGGAATTTTTGTTAAAATGTGCGGCAACATGAGATGAAAATGATTGATCGATATAATTTTTTATATCTGATCTGTGTTGGTTCATACGTTTAGATATTTGTTGACTGGTTTGTCCAACATATTGGATGCCACATTTTTTGAATGTTATCAAATAAATAACATTTGATGTTGCACAATTAATATCACAACGCATATTAAAAGTTTCTTTCGTATTATTATTACTATTAAAAGAAGCATTTTCATTAATAAATGAACAGTGTGAACATCTAGGTCTATTACATTTAGTTGATGATCCTATTTTATATGATGGTTTTTCTAATTTAGAATTAGTTAGGAAATCTTTAAGATTTTTAGTCCTTTTATAAGCAAGTGTAGGTTTGCTTTCGTGTAGCGATTTAACACTTGCTTTACATGATAAGTTTAATAAATCCCAATATTTATTGATAATCTTACCTATATTAGGCAAACTTGGATTATATTCAATAACAAAAGGAACGACATCTTCATTTCTACTTTTCATTTTATATTGTAAAGATTCAAGCTGTGTAAGAGAAGATACTTTTTGGAAAGCAGTATTAATGATGTATAAACAACACATACACGTAGAATGTATGACCGGTTTCGCTCTACTGCTTCATCAGACTCAATGGAAAATGAATTTAATAAAATTGCTTACGTCATTAAATTTATTCTGTTTCTAAGTGATCAATAATATAAATAATATCACATAAACAAGACGACGTCATAGCTTACATTTTTAACCTAATTTTCCTATTCTGTAACGAGTAATTGACATGGAGATATTCATATATAGCACAGATTGGTGATATTTTAATACATAAAAATATATTAAACTGGATCATAAAAATACATATATCTCTATTCATAACTATCACTAAAATTGATATATAAAGCCCTCGTCTTTACCTAACACTGCCATCTCATCTCTCCGCGTGATTAAAATCTAGGACTCGGCCAATGTGACATATATATAGTGACATATATATATATATATATATATATATATATATATATATATATATATATATATATATATATATATATATATATATATATATATATATATTTGTGTGTGTGTGTGTGTGTGTGTGCCCGATAGATTGAAGATAGGATAAAGATTGATCGATTGATCAAGGGACCAATACATACATTTTCCTGAAACATCGGAGAACGTCCCTAATCAATGTAAAAACTTTATAAGAAAGATGTTTAGCATGAGTATGACGCCAACATAGTTATTAAACGACTACAATTACAAGTAATATACTGCTGTTGTTATTATTATTATTGTTATTATTATTATTATTATTATAGAATTATGGGAAGTGTTGTTCAATAAAAAATACCATTTTCATTTTCTTACATCACCTTGTCTATGTGATGCTATGGACCTTGCAATATACTGATTTCTAATGCAAGCCTCGACACAATAAAAAAGAGAAATTGGTATAATCTACTTCTTTAATTATGCAAATATCTTCATGGTTTTAATTTAACCTGACACTGCACGTCTGCAAACAAAATAATTTTTTCCAATTTGTATTTTGTTGTAAGCTTCGTAGTATTTATTGGTGTTTGTTGCCGAACAAGGATCATGTTGGATCAGGTTGTCTTCTGCACAGTGCATCGCCAGAGGCTTTCTTAGCATTTTGGTATTCAGCGGTATTTTTGAATTTAGCAGCTTTCCATGCTGCTTTATCCTGCACGTCATCTAGTGTCTTGTACTTGTAGCGACTACCGTATTTTTGGTACACAACAGAGCTTACAGTATTAGGGTACAGAGGGGAAGCTACGCGATTAACCACTGAGTATGCAACAGCAAGTTGTCCCTGGGCTGGCTCGCCTCTCGCATCGCCAAATACAATTCGAGCCACAATTTCGATGTTTGCATCCGTGCTGCAAAAAAATAAAAATCAACATTCAGAAGGCTGCAATACCATTAATGCACTTTCACATCACTGCCATTCTGAATAATACAAACATATTATACAAGCAAATATCCCAGTGTATCGCAGTAATTAACTATCGCAGCTTATCAACAAAATCCCAACACAGGCCAATACCCAGCCAATACTTTCGCTGGCAAAGGTTTGAGACATTGTGTGATTTACAGTGGCACTGGCAGCTTGTCGAACATTTAGGCCTAATGTGCATCAACATTCGACTGCCACTATATGTCATATACAAATTCTCGTCGTCATGGCTGAACAGTTTAAGAATAGTTTTGATGAAATTTTCCTCATGCACTAAAACTGAACACTAATTCACATAAGTGTCAACATAAAATACTCTTATTTTATATAATGTGCTATGATAACGAATTGGCGTGGTTATCTGTGCTCCTTCGACAGGTTAATTAGGGTTGTTGTTGTTGTTAAGTTTAATTATAGTGGCGTGCGCACAATTGTGCATGTGCCACTTTTTTCTGACTGCACCGCAGCCTGCTAGTTGTTCCTGGGGAAGGGAATGGTGCCACCTCCCCCAGGCTTTTATGAATTCAAGGAACCCTGATAGTTTGGTCTCAATCTGTGGGTCCATAAAGGTCCCTTACAGTTGAATGGTTGGCTGTCATTAGTGGGAAGGAGAGATCGGGAACGGTCCTGCTTGCTTTACGTAGCTGGTTTCTTGTTGCATTTGCCTGGTGTTTCTTGCGATCTTTTTTCGATTTTTTTTTCTTCTTCAAAATGTTCTAAAAGGGTGGGGGGGATGTTCTATGCTGTTTATAGAGGTTCTTAGTAGAAATCATGTATGAAGAGAGATTTTCAAGGTTATTATGGTATTACTAGTCGAGGTGTTTAGGGTGTGCTTCCTACGTTATGTTATTTATAAGTTTTTAGATATTGCCTCTTTAAGTTATTTATTAATTAATGTTTTTAGAGATTAAATGTTATTTATACTTTATTTAGCAAGAGACTGGAGTCCTAGCCAATTACACGGTTCGTTAAGGACATCTAGGACATCCGATTTTGTGGTTTCCTTAGTTTTTTATAGGTGCTTCGTAAGTGAATTATTTAGTAATACTTTAATAAAATTGAATGATATGTTAATGGATTTTATGTGGTGGCTTCTAAATTTATTTAGCTAGTTACTGGGTCTTTTGGTTTTGTGGGGATAGTAATTATATTTTGTTCCTAAGTCCTGCTGAGTCTATGAATTGATTTAAATTTTTATATGCTGATTGTTTATTTTTTTTTATTAGAGTCCATAAGTAACTCTGGGTTTGTGTGTGGTGATCCAATCTCTTTTTGATTTTTGATAAATATTTTCCGAGCGGGTTGATATTTTGGGCATATATTGAATACGTGGTGTAGATCTTCGGTGGTGTGGCAGTTAAAGCAGTTAATGGTTGCTGGTTTGGGTCCTATAAACCTTCCAAAACTGCTTGCTAGTTTAGTTTTTCCAGTTATTATCATGTTTATGGTTTTCTGTTCTAAATAGTTACCCTAAGGTAGCTGTATTTTCCTATCTACGTTTTTTTTTTTTTTTTGGTTTCATGGTGCTTTTTACCTTTTGTGGAGGAGTTCCAAAAATCTTGCCATGTTTGGTCTATATATGTTTGTGCGAAGGTTATTGCTTCTGTAGAGCTATAGTTAAGCTTGATAGAGTTTTGATCTCCTAGTTTGGTTTTTGCAACTTTGTCTGCTGTTTCGTTGCCAGAGATTCCAATGTGCGACGGTATCCACATGAGCTCGACTAATTGATGTGCTGTGGTGATATCGTCGATTAATTGGCATGCTCTGTCTAGGAATTGTTCCCTAGAGTGTGTATTGCGATTTTGGATCGATTTCATAACGCTTAGGGAATCGCTCACAATGACTGCTTTAGGTATTTGGTTGTCTTTGATCCATTGTAGTGATTCAAGTATAGCCCATAATTCAGTGGAGTAAATGGAGCAATAGTCAGGTAATCTGGATCCCGTTTGTATTTTGAATTCAGGGATGACTATTGCTGCTGTAGTTCTTGGTAGGTTGTTTGTTTTTGATCCATCGGTATATATTTTAACATAGTCCGGGTAGTTTTGGTTGATTTCGTTTACCAGTACAGGTTTTAGTAAGTTTTCTTGTCCTTCTTTATTGCCTAATTTGGTAGCTTCAATGTTAATCCTTGGTGGTTTTTGTAACCATGGTGATTTGTTCTGTTCTGTATTGTTTGTTACCTGTTTTTTAGTAGAGGTATCTTTTCTCTTAGTTCAAGGATTACTTTGCCACTTAGTGTGATAGGTATGATTTTGGGTTTGAAGACAACTTTACACTTATTTATAGCTATTTTGGTGGGATGGTTGTCTGGGTGGGTATCTAATCGAATGGAGTATCGGAGGAGCAGTTCTTGCCTACGTAATTTTAAGGGTAGTTCTCCTGTTAGTGTTTGTAGTTCTTCTAATGATGTTGAGGGGAGTGTTCCTGTGCATAATAGCAAGGCTTTTCTCTGGATAGTGTCAATTTTTGTAGTACAGGCTGCTTAGCCGAGTTATATGCTTAGCAACAGTAATCCAGTTTTGATCTAATTAGGCTTTTATATATCGTGAGGAGGGTTTCCTGGTTGGATCCCCAGTCAGTCCCTGTGATGTTCCTGAGTAAATTGAGATCTTTGTTACAATTCTGGGTGAGTTGTTCAATGTGCTGTTTCCATGTGAGGTGGTTGTCAAAGAACATTCCTAGGAGTTTTACTACTGTTACGTATTTGATTAATTGATTTTATATAGAGAAGTTTGGATAGACTAGGTTGTTATTTCGTTTGGGGGTGAATATGATTGCCACAGTTTTTTCATGAGATATTTTGAAACCCCATTTGTCCGCCCATCTTCCTATATTGTCTAGGCTCTGCTGGATTTCTTTAACTACTGTGTCATTGGCAGGATTTCCATTCCTCCATATGCCACTATCATCTGCAAATTGTGAAAAGTTTATTTTTGCGGAGGCTGCATTGAGGTCAAGGTCGTTTACCATTAGGTTAAATAGTAAGGGACTTATTACACTGCCTTGCGGTGTTCCATTTTCAAGCGAAAATTTTTCCAAATGGGTGTTGCCTATTCTTGTGGTAATTTTCCGGCCTGTGAGGAAATCGCCAATCCAGTTGAATAAGCGTCCAGTTATTCCAAATTGGTTTAATTTGGCCATTAGTTCACTGATCCATACTAGGTCGAACGCTTTTTCTAGGTCTAAAAAAAACCGCTATGAGGTTGCGATCATTTTTCCTATGTGCGTTAAAAGCGTGTTTGAATGTCTGTTTCCAATCTGAGAAGTTGGTCAGTGGTGGACTGTTTGTTCCGAAAGCCACATTGATTTATGGAGAGCAGGTTATTGGTTTCTAGGTGGTGTTTTAACCTATTTGCGATTATTGTCTCCATTATTTTGCAAATATTGTTTGTAAGGGAGATGGGTCGGTACGAATTTATGTTGTTGGGATCTTTACCTAGCTTGGGGATTGGTATTACTATGGCCTTTTTCCATTTGGTGGGTAGTTGGCCTTTATCCCATATCCTATTAAAGAGTTTGATTATGGTTATTGTTATATTGATAGGTAGTTTTTTGTAGATAATGTAACCTAACTGATCCTTACCAGGGGATGTCTCGTTTTTGGATCGTAGGGCTATCTTCCATTCATGTACTGTGATGTCGCTATTTAGGTGGGATTCTTTTGTTCCTTGGTCTTGAAACATTTGAAGTTGGGTTCCCTCCATTAGTTTTTTGTGTTCTTGAAAGTTTCTGGTGTGATTATTGTTGCTACTCATGTTCGAAAAATGCTTCGCTAGGAGGTCTGCCTTATCTTTATTTGTTATGACATTTTTAATTTTTGGGGCTGAGGTAGTTGCTTTCCCTTTTATGGCTTTTATCTTGTCCCATATTTGTTTTGAGTTTGATTTTAGACTCAGTTTAGAGCAAAAGGTTTTCCAGAGATTAATTTTAGCAGTTTTTATAGTTTGTTTTAGTGCTTTTTCTTTATCTTTATATTCCTGGAAGTAGATGGAAGTTTTGGTGCGTTTATATTTATTTAAGGCCCTTTTCTGTCTTTATGTGCTATAGTGCACTGTTTAGTCCACCATGGTACAGGGTTTTTATTTTGGATATTAGTTGTCTTTGGGATGCATCGGTTAGCTGCTTCTATAATTGTGTATGTTATCATAATACATGTCAATACTTGGGCTTTCTAAGTTTTCTGGATTTACTCTAGCTAGTAATAATTGGAATTGGTCCCAGTCTGCCTGTTGGTATCTCCATTTAGGTGGGGTTTCGTTTGGAATGTGTTGAGTTTTTGTTTGAATATTGATTGTGATGGTTAATTAGGGGGTAAACCGAAACGTTGATGATTGTGCAGAGTGGGATACAAAACGTTATTTGTGAAAACCTTGTGCAAACGATCGCAAAGATTTGGATTGGTGCTTCGTAGATGTCCTTAATAGCCTTTGAAATTATGCCCATCGCAAAGGTTAATGAAGTGGATAATTTCTTTAACATATCACCTGAATAATGGTTTATACTGAATAATAATAATAATAATAATAATAATAATAATAATAAAATTATTATTATTATTATTATTATTATTATTATTATTATTATTTAATATGATGATCGAGTTTTGTTTTACTGAGGCGAAGCACTAGGGCTGGTTAATCGGACCCCAAATCTGTATCGATTATCTGTTGAGATATATCAAGAAATAATCGAATTTCTATCATTTAATAATCGAATATTAATCGTTTCCGACGAGTTACATAAAAGGATTACAATGAGCAGAAAAGTATTTGCATTGATAATGCACACTCCAACCAACGATGCTCTAGATAAGCCTTGAATGACATTCCAGGAACTTGATGACATTCCAGGAATTTCGATGACTTTCCAGGAAATCCTTCAATGACATTCCAGAAAACTGGCTTCATAAAAACTCATAGCAATAGCTATTTAAAAAAATATTAATTTTCAATCACACGTCATATTATTACACTGCAAGGGAGATAAATACGCCTAGATGCACATTATTTTCATCTAAGGTAGACTCGAACATAATTTTCAGCCTCACAAAAGCTTCATTCATATTTTTTTCTTCCTGAAATGGACTCAAACAGTGCACTTTGTTGTAATACGTGTGAACGTATATCAGACAATGTGTGTATAGCTGAGGTCTGCAGCATGTCAACGCAGGGTGAATGGCACGCTCTGCTTCCTCTGGTCCATTACTGTTGTCACTTCATGTCAGGATCCGTGGATGAGACTGAGCAATTCTAGTTCTTATTTCAACGCGAGAGGATGGTTTTCATGGCCGTAAAATGTCTTAAAAAACATCTTTTGCGTACGTTTTGTAATCATAATGATTAACAGATTACTCAGGTAATGGTATCAGTATCGTATAAGTCACATTACTTGGGATTAAATTAATCATGTTTTGCTATTAAGTTTGCATTAATTGGAGACAAATACTTTTTATTTTACCTAAACTTAAAATGACCTTATCGACAATTTTAAAGTTGTATACGGCTGAGTACACAACCATAATCTTGATTCAATTAAAACAATAACTCTTCCATGCTATGTATATTATATACCAAACGGATTCGATTGGAGATGTCCACAATGGCACGTCATAACATATAAAGATTGATAATACTTGACGTGTTGTTGTCTTCCTGGTTGAAACTTAGAACAGTGTTATTAATCATATTTTACTTCAAACTTTCATGAGAGACCACCTGTCTTTAGACCATGATCCTATGTATATTATGCATATTTGGATCATTGCCAAGCATCTCATGCATTTGATTACGATATAGTATCGTATCAGCTAAAACATTTCATGTGTTTTGACTCTTTTTCAACCGTTCGTATTCTCTCTTTTCTTCATTCACCTTATCCATTTTTGTCATTGCTATGAGCGTCTACGAGACGGGATTGTCATAAGCTTCAGGTGGAATTACTTTTCTGCAGACGGCGAAACATCATTAAACCTGCCCCTTTACAACCTGGAATCCTCTGCAGATTGGTCAATATTTTATTACCAATAAAACCGTTCTTATGATAATCGAAATCTGTAAACGTGCTACTTTTACTGAACTACCAAATGCTTATGTTCTAACAGTGACAAATATAGGCAAACTTTCCTGTATTTTATTTTCATCCACAGTTCATATGTATTAGGACCTTTTTGGCCCATTAAACGTTGCTGTATTGCGTCCAAGGGAGTAGGAATGACTGAAGAGCCCTGAGTAATTCGTATTTAAGAGTATTTTTGTCGACATCAAACTCTATGAGTAATTCACAGTTGATTTCCAGATGTGTTAACACACACACACGCACACACGATCACACACACTTTGACACAAGCAATATTCAAGTTCATTTCACTGCGCAAATGGATGAGGTCGAACTGTACTTTCAAACGGACAGCTACCTTTACACATTAACTTAGAAAACTAGCGAACGCAATGCTAGTGTTTATAAGTGTTTTAAATATTAACGGTTGAAATATCAAAAATCAATGTCCGGACTGGTATTAAATTGATTTTAAGAAAAAACAATCAGATCCACAAATCAACGTTTTTCAACGGTAAACAGCAAGTAAGATAAAGAAGAAAATATTGAATCTTGGGAAGGTATGACTACTTAAAACTTGTTGCTTGATATTGGCAATATATCTTATAAAACTGTGCTTCTATCCCCGACAGAACAAAAGTTTTTAATTCGCTATATTACTGAACAGATTGTGACGCCACCAGGTGGTACACAGTAAAACGTAATTGTATATGTTTATAGACAGATAGGAGATTTAACATTAACATTTGATAGCGTGTTCGCCAGGGCAAAACCCATGCATATAGACATCTTTTGTTCGGTGAGTATATAAGAACTATATCATAACTTTGTTTTTACTGTACTGCTAACAACTTTGAAGGAAGGTATGCCTTACCATAAAGTTTCGGCCTTAGCACCAACGAGGAAAACCAACAGGAAAAATACAGGCACTGGCGACATCTTTGAAAGCAGGATGTGATCCGCTCGCTTCAAAATTTATTGTAATATCTATCTACGAACGTGGCCAATTTATATCTTGGAATGTAGACTTTGACGTCAAACCTTCCCGAGTCACATGAGTTGCCTTCGTTTCTATTGGTAGACTATCAATACTGAACATTAAACAATCCATACCTACCAGCTCTTTAACCTATCGTAAACTTCATTTTCACTACAGTAAGTATCACCGTCTACAACACGGCTTGTTTTCTATATAAATAAACGATGACTTGGTTTTATGCTTCACAATTTAATTTGAACGTCACACAATAGGTACAGAAAGAAATACATATAAGGTGCCAGAAAGCTGCGTGGTGAATCTTGCTAAAACTAAGACAACTATGTACCGATTAATACACATTGATAGGTACAAATTAAATTTGCTCTGTTGAGACGTTAACAACTTTAAGTACAAATTATTGTCAGTCTAGGACATTGTTTAGATAAGAAACCAAAGAAAGAAGAAAAACACTTTGGAATATCAACGTTTTCATCTGATGAAATATACTACATTCCAAACTGTCAGGGTAAATTTGTCTTGAAAATCAAATGGACACAAAAGTGACCATTAGAAGTTCTTATCATCTGATTGGATTGCAGGTAGTTGTGTTTTCCGAGAGGAAAACTGATGTAGCGCTTGCTATTCGTGATCATGATCTTTTCCTTTTTATAGTATCTTTATTTAAATGATAAATTGAGTAAACGTTCTTTAAAGTGAGTTTTCAGTTACACAAGAAGAACTCTTCGAAAGAAGGCCTCACAATAGTGTGGTTCTTAGTTAAGTATCACCAAAGAAATTACTAGATATGTACCAGTCAGAGTTTCTGTATCAAAGTTCCTTTTTACCTCCTTCTGAATTCATAATTCTGCATAATTATATATTCTTGGAATCGAAATGGAACAATCGTCTTCCTCTGGAATCAATAATATCTGAACACCAGTTAAATCGCAATCTTTCATCCTGGAAGGAAGGAACATACCAAGGATCGAGAAAAGGAAAGATAGGGTAAGAAAAACATGGACAAAGAACACACAAATAAATCATAAAATATATAGCAAAATATTTCACTTCCACAGAGAAAACATAAAGATGGCATAATACTAGCATTACAACTGCACCTTATTATAGGCAGGTATCAAGACAAACATTAGATATTCAATCCATATCACGGAAAACTATATATATATGTGTGTGTGTGTGTGTGTGTGTGTGTGTGTGTGTGTTGACTGTTACTGAGAATAAAATTATTAGTAAATATGTTTACTTTTTCCGGGTTTTTTCCCATTGAAGAAGTCAGGCTGGTGGTATCTTAGGAGAATTAAATTGATTCCCAATGGATGGGTTAAATCATGTGTGTTCTTTTACGATGCTGGAAATTAGCAATTAGTCACGTTGGAGTAGTTTTGATATACGTGTCTTTTCGTTTGTATATGATTGCCTCAGACTGGGCTGGATTTTTTTGTTCTTATTTCTTGTATTCTTGTTGTAACATCAAGTCTGCAGGCGTATATTATGTTGTATTCAGAAATTATTTTAGAGGAAAAACATTTGTTTCTATTATTCATTGGAAATAGAAAGTTCTCACTGGACTATAATATAATTTTGGAACTATGGTAATTTAATTATTCAAAGTAGTCCTGGACAAAGCTATTTTAACATGTCAGGACTGTTGGCGGACAATTACATTTCCGGATCTCAAATTTATATGGAACGTTTCATTCTTGTATACTTTGATAGAAGATTTTCAGGCTTATTTTCCATTCAATTCATAATACTATGCGTTCTTGTTAAGGTTTCATTTTAAAACATTGATAATTAAATAGTTTAAGTTTCACGAATCGTGTTGGTTTTGCTTCTTTCAGTTACTTTTATGTCCACACAGTCGCAATCAAGATTGGGGACGTATCTGGGATGCGAAGTTTAGAACTATTTCAAAGATATTACAATTATTTGGAAATATAAATTGATTTTATTTCCGACATTTTTATTCCTGGTCTTTTGATTTAAATAGTGAAACCAAGAAGTTTTCACATTGTTAGCTAGGGTGGAGAGTTTTCTTTCTAATCCGACCCGAGGAGGGTTTGAGTGATTAAGGAAAGATGAATTGCTAGAGATTACCGCCTACTTTTCTCTTTCGGACATAAAATTATCTTTGTTAAAACATGAAATTAAAATTATTTTGGTTAAGTACCTGGTAGGAAATGACAATTTGTTAAAAAAATATGTAGTATTAATTAGTAGTCTTTTCCTAGCTCTGAAATGAAATTTAAAAATTGAAATTGAAAACCAGGCAGAAATAGGAATAAGAAATCTTCAGCTTCAAAAAGAAGAAAAAGAAATGAAAATGCAAATGCAGAAAGAAAAAAGAGAGATGCAGATGAAATTGCAAATGCAAAAAGAAGAAAGAGAAGTGGAATTGCAATTGAAATGAAAAGAATTAGAACTGGCAAGCAAAATGCATTCCACTCACGAAAATTCAGTTTTTTATGTTACAAAAAATATTAGATTTGTAGACTTTTAGAGATAAAGATGCTCATCAATATTTTTCATATTTTTTAAAATGTAGCCGAGAATTTCAAATGACCAATGAGCATTGGTGCTTGTTATTACAGAGCGTACTTACTGGCAAAGCTCGTGAAGTTTATACTTCACTTAAGAAGAAGCAAGCGCTGTTTATGATTTGGTCAAATATTGTATCTTGAAAGGTTATGAGTTGGTACCTGAGGTATATCGATAGAGGTTTCGGAATTGCAAGAAAGAAAATAGCCAAACCTATGTCGAGTTTTCGAGGGAAAAGGAACAACTATTAGACAGGTGATGTGCATCTGCAACGATTGATATGAGTTAAGACAAACTTAGACAACTCATATTTGTCGAAGAGTTCAAGACCTGCGTAGATAGTGAAGTCACGACTTACCTTGATGAACAGCATGTAGACACTTTGCAAAACGCTGTTCGTACATTTGATGACCATTCCTTGACTCAAAAAATTTCATTTGTCAGCGAGTACTTACAAATATCATTCTGGTTCAACTTATAAGAATCAAATGTCTGATAAGACTGACTAGAAATACTTATCTCTTCCATCATGCACTTATTGCAAGAAACTATGGCACGGTATTTATGTTGCTTTATGTTACAAAAATAAGCAACAGGATAAAGACAGAGCTGTTCCAAATGCTACTGTTCTCAGAAGCCAGATCATGGTCATATATTGGAAACAATAAATTTTGGGTTAAACAAACACCAGTCTAGTTTTATTATGGAAAATTATGAACCATTCATGTCGAAAGGTTCTATATAACTTACTGATGATTCGTCCAATCATATTCCGATTAAAATACTAAGGGATACAGGAGCTTCTCAGAGTCTTTAATTATTATGCACTTTGCCTATGTCTAAGCGGTCTTCTTCATTTGAACGTGTTCTTGTTTAGGGAGTAGAGTGCGGTTTGATTCAAATTTCACTTATTAATCTTAATTTAACATCAGCTTTAGTTTCTGGACCAGTAGCTATCGGTGCTATGAATTCTTTGCCCATTGAGAGTGTTCATTTATTGCCAGGAAATGACTTAGCTGAATATAAGGTTGTGGTCAATCTACTTGTAACTGACAAGCCTTGTTTAGATCAAAAGGTCGATCATATTGAAAATGAAATCCCTGATTTATACCCTGCTTGTGAGGTTACTAGAGGTATTGCAAAAAAGCTCTTAAGAATGAAGTTGATCAAGATATTCTTCCTTTGGCTGAGGCAAAATCCTCAAACATCTTTCAACAATTGAAAGAAAATATTAGCAGCATGTCCCGTGTGTAAAAGTAAGTTTAAATCAGCTTATGAACATTTTGCACACTGTCCTTAAATATGAGGACATTTGTCGTACAGAATGCATTTTCGCATACGGGGTCGTGGTGACCTTAACATTTAGATGCCAAAAATAAATAGATCTTTGTCTCCCTATCGTATTCTACCTATAGTGATGTATATATATATATATATATATATATATATATATATATATATATATATATATATATATATATATATATATATATATATATATATATATATATGTATTATGTGCTTCACATTTATCCATGATTGAAGCTAACGTGAAGGTCTCTTTTATCTTGGATTTGAGTGGGCCTCACAAATCTCAATCGGACAATCAGAACTAATCGAGTGTCAATCCTTGTTGTGTACAGTGTTATGGACAGAAACAAATTAATACCAGTAAGTGTATGATTTTTTTTAATTGAAACAAAAATTCAGGTTGCAAAAAATTGTTTTAAGAAACGTCAACAAAACGTTTTAAATAATTCATAAAAGAGACCGCTCTGGTGGCCTATGTGGTTAGAGCGTCCGCCGTGAATACGGGAGGATATGGGTTAGAACCCCGGCCGAGTAATAAAATAGACTCATAAAAATGGCACTAGCAGTTGCCTCGCTAGGCTTTCAGTATTAAGAGGTTAGTGTTAAGACTGGTCGGACTGGTGTCAGGTTAATGTGACTGGATGAGTCATGATGCTACATGTCTGCGACATGATGCCCCAGTGCTATGCATCACTATAACCTGCCACATTGCAGACATAGTAGATATATGACTGAATAATTGTTAAATCTACATCAAAAATCCACATCACACATTCACACATTCAGAAAAGTTTTAAAAAATATATTTGTTCATCATTTTGGGTTTATAAGTAGCTTTTTAAAATAATCAGCATTACCGCTACGATATCTGCAGTATGACAGTTTATTGTTAAGCATCATACCGCAGACATGTAGCATGATGTCCCACCCACTCACGTTATCCTGACACCAGGCCGACCAGTCCTAGCACTAACCTCTTAATGCTGAGCGCCTAGCGAGGCAGCTGCTAGTACCGTTTTTATAAGTACTTGGTATGACTCGGCCGGGGTTCGAACCCACGACCTCCCGCATCCGATGCGGGCGCTCTAACCACTAGGCCACCGGACAGGTCCACAATTAAAATGGCATAGCAAATTAATGTATATAATGTATATAGAACTAGTTATTATTACTAAAGGATAGATAGCGGACTCTGCTCTCGCAATTAAGCCTCTGCAATGTGAGCAATTAGTCAATATCTTGAACTAAATGTTGGATACGTGACCACATTCGGCTGATCAACAAATAACTGCATAGCTCCACAACGCTGCTCAAATGTTAATATACCAAAATCATAGGTTAAAAAAATTCACGTCTTATTTAAACAAATAGCTCAAACAAAATTCCCTATTTAGCTTAATTACTCTGTTACTAACTAACACTTCATTGGCATAAAGCATCACACAGGTCTAGTAATAATCCATTCTTAGCGTACATACTTTATACCCATATCATTTAAGACAAATCAATTCCAAAACTTATCTAAGATCCATTCCAACGATAAATTATGTATGAAATTAAGACTTTGTTGAGGCTACGACATCGTAACTAAGAACAACTAAAGTTCGTTTTGCACAGCATCGCGAATTATATCCACGTCTGTAGCTCAGTGTAGCATCATTAAACGTAGCTAAAAGTAACTAGTTCGTTTCGCACAAGTATTTCAACACCATTCGAATCGACATAGAGCGTAATGTATCTCATTAAATACATACGAAGCCAGGGTGGTCTGTTTACATCAACAACTTTCGATGCCGCCATGATTTCTTTGCAGAATAACAAATGGACACTTCCAGAACTCAGAACGAACATGGCGGATTACATTTGCACAGACCAGTCTTTTTCAACATGTACCCAATGTGATGGTGATGCGCTACGTGTCAATATGAATTATGCTGAAATCAGTCATGCACGAAACGAATTTGGTAATTTTAGTTGCAGATTGAGACGATGACGTACAGATTCAAGGAGAAGAGACGCGGATATAATTCTCCAGTCTGTATGGAACGAACTATACTGACATCATTCCTTCTGAAAAGCTATAGATCCGATATTGCAATGAACCCATACCCAAATGTTCACTTCACTGACTCATGGCATAATGTTTTTGTACCCATAACCCATAACTCTATACACATTAGTCTAACGCCTTATCAATAAAATAGGAATAAACATTTGTGACAACACGAAATAACTTTATATGTACAATAAATGTACACAAGTTGTACACGTTCAAACGAGACACCACACCGCAGCATCCGTCTTGTCCTTGATAATTTGTAGTTCGATGGTGTCCCCAATCGCCCTTTCTATTATCAGAATTTTAACGAAATTTTCCTCTTCTGGAAATTTTTTAAAAAGTCTTATATGATAAAATCTGAAATAAAAAGTAAGGTAAATATTTTATTTTGTAATATTACTTTCAAGGGTTTTTCGGCCCGTAGTAAAATTGGCTACTTTCACCTAATCGAGTCCTGTAGAAAGACATTATGATGTGTAATGCTGAAAGGTTGATTCGCCATATTAGTATTCATGTGAAGTTCGCCAGAGAGTTATGCGTAGATAAGTTTGTGCCATTGAATGGAAATGTGTAGATTTTTCAATCTTTTTGCAATTCTGAGGCGAGAAAAAGACACACGAGACGAGAGTCGAATTGAGTGGTGACGGGGGCTCGCTTGTACTCATTGTGTACAGATACGGTTTTTCGTGTTGTCACAAACTATCTTCGTATTTTATTGATAAAACGGCCGACTCATGTGCTCTGTACGAGCACGTGCCACCACATTTCTGCATCGTCCTGAGATTTCATATGTTCTTACCTTGCGAATAAAGATAATCATTACTATGCCCCTTTAAATCCGAGGCAGTCATTATTTATATAGAGATGGACAATTAGAAACAAATCGTGTGCTAATTAGCACTTGTTTTGTAAAAATCAGCTTTTAACATTTCTCAGCTTATCTCTTTTGCCAAACTGTGGCTACAGGAACGTATCGATTAAGTCGCGTCAAAATGTAGAACGCTGATTACGTCACTGTGGTTCAACTAAAGTAACTTCGATCACGATTTAGTTTAACATTACTAAATATAGTCATTAATCGATCTCACTGAATTATTGTATTCAGAAAATAAAACAAGCTGTGATTGGTGCATTGTGTAAGAGTTACAGTTATGTTAATTCCTAAATAGATCATATTTTGCATTTTACTTTTTTTTAATGTGATCCACATCACTGCAATTGCATCTGTTGTGCCTGGATAACTCTTAGCCCTGTTTAGTTCCAGCAGAGTTATCTCTCTTAAATGAAATGGAGTACCTGGTTCTGTCCTTAGCAAATTGACAATCTATCATTGTTCCCTATGACAGTGTATGACGCGCATGCTAAAGTAGGATAGCATATTTATTTCACAAAGCGTTGGCATCGAGGTCTATGCAAAAGCAATTGGTACTAAAATACCAGAACAGTGACGTAATCAAGATGGCTTCTACAACATGCTCGTGCAGCACTTGCAGAGCCTATTTTTTCACCCGAGCAACGGGGTAAGGAGCATCAATTACTGTCATTTTATCTTTGAAGATTTCTATGATGGCAGATTTGTGCCAACCATTTGCCACTTATCCCCTTAAAAACGACGATATATTCATTCAAATATGTTAACATAACTATAAATAATTCGTCTTAAGACGAGAACTAAATGAGTCTTTGTATAATCTAAGTCGACATATCCACTTATTTATGTCGACTTGATAAGTGCATAATTTGACCAATGACCACGACCATGACAATGCCCACTTATGCCATCTCTGGTTGCATATTTTTGCCACTTATCCACTTAGAAAAGCCAACTTAATAATTTGTGTCTGAGGTGCGAACAGCACGCTTGGTAACGCCGCCACGGTGTTAGTTTCGAGGATCTAGTGGTATCACAATAAGCGTTTAGCTGACATAGATCAAAACTTTGTATCCCCATAATTTTACGACTTTCACCCCGATCGTCACGCAGGAGTGTATGCGCTATGGGGCAATACAAACTAGTTCTAACGCAATCGTGAAATATGTTTGCGTAGCAAAAGTCGGCTAGCATAAAACTATGCAACTGTTATGAACATGTTGGAAACACAATAATTAACTTGTCGAACCTTATGCTACATTTAATTGAATGGTTCCAGTCCAATATACCTATCTGACTTCACCCATGTGTAGACTCCATCTAGAAACTTACGCTCCTCTTCCGAAACGCGTATTCTCATTCTAAAACGCTTTTTCATGATACTACTGGGGTGCGGCTCGCCCTTCAAACACAATAATACAATTTCGTCATTGTATATACGGTGTCGTTGTTGTCGCCGTTTATATTTGTAAAAACATACGCTTTGCAAACACACTGGATACTATTCGTTCACGTTCATGGTTCTTACGCAGTAAAAATCTGCTAGCGTGTTGATTTTACCCACTGGCCATGTATACGATTTTGCACAGCAATATTTGCTGGCTAACAATTACTCGACTTTTAATGTATGTAAATCAGTTACCTGTTTTGGGTCACTGAAGCCTCGGCTTCATACCTGTTCGATGAGACGTCGATGGTCTTCCTTTCCCGCCAACATGGCAATGCTAATTATTTTATCGACAATAGCCATCGAGTTGTTTATTATTTGTACTAAAACTACTGTGTGCTGCCGGGGTCCCCGAGTTGCCGAGTGGTCTAAAGCACTCACCGTTACGGATTACTGCCG
The DNA here is from genome assembly GCA_028554795.2 of Sinohyriopsis cumingii. Taxonomy (NCBI): domain Eukaryota; kingdom Metazoa; phylum Mollusca; class Bivalvia; order Unionida; family Unionidae; genus Sinohyriopsis; species Sinohyriopsis cumingii. Next base: position 115,281,878 of record CM068826.1, on the reverse strand, counting down.
TCTCACCTCTGTCTGCGTGGGTTCGAGTCTCTGGTTCGGCCAATGTTATTACGTGAGAAAGCTTGTCATTAGCTTCTCGTGGATCGGTGGTTATTTCTGGGGTTTTCCCGGCTTCTTACTCCACCCCATTTATACTGCCTGCCATGTATAGCCTATATTGTGCCGAAAAATGGCGTTAAACCCTATAAAAACAACAAATTTGTGCTCCCGCGAGAGCATTTGAATAGACACGCATTCCATAATATAATCAAATTGAAATTATTTTACCAGCATTAATGCCAACCGCACTGGATATATTAATAAACCTCAGACAACAAATCCTATTGGTGCACCTGTAATAATAGTTTCAATTCCAGAAACACCAAGCCCATAGTGGCCGCGGTCGCGTGTCCATTAATAGCATCTACAATGTTACACATATGCTTGTATTTCACGAGGCGTATGGTTTTCTTGATGGCGTCATCTTGCAGGTATTGTTTCGCTTCGACTGTTTTCTCAGCTCGGTAACATTGAGGTCTTTTATAGTTCTTCCGTTAATAATGTTATCGCTAAGCATAATTGATTGACAGGTTGGCTTTGATCAGGTGACGCATGCACATGCACTTCTAACCAATTGCCCATTTTTACTTGTACAACAGTCATACATCATACAGTCATAGAAAATATGTACTTGGAGAATATTTAAGTCTCCGGCAACTATGCGTTCTGGGACACCACATTCACTTAAAATCATATTGCTTACATCCAAGGCTTTCATGGCTGAAACGACTCTACTCGTCTTCGCCAAAGAACAGCATCAAGGACAAGTGCATCCGAAATCTTTCACTTCTTGGTTGAGTGAATGTAGTTTTAACATAGTCAACAGTGAATGGTGGTCGAATATCAATTTATTAACAGTCTGTCCACTGAGTCCTAGCTACAGTCTGAAATGCCTTGAACAAATGTCTTGTTGCGCTGATACCTTGTTGGGTAGTTATTTGCCATGATAGCTGCTGAACGTTGCCTTCATAAACGTCTGCGGTAAGTGGGTAAAATGACTGTGGCAATATGCCCATAGAATTCATAAACGACAACGAATGTGTTTCTACAGCCACAGAAGGGATTATCACGAACAACAACAATGCTAATTTCAACAATACAAACTTGCCATCAAAACCTCCATGACGCCAAATTGCAGTACTGTCGGTGGGAGTTCGTTACAATGTAAATGTGTCTTGCTCCGAAAGTTACATGAAAACAACAATGAACTTTTGTGACGTTGTCCTCTGTGATGTGCGAATCCAAGCGCGTTTCTGACGTTTCCAATCGAATACGGGTTTCTACGGGGGTTTTGTGGTCACGAATTGAAGCGAGGGCTTGCAACACATTCTTTGCTTGACTTGCAACAGTGGTCTTGATAGAGTCCATGGCATGCGGGGTCAAATTGTTTGATGTGACTTCGATGAAATCTCCCAGTGTCTTACCACAGTGTACACGAAAAACTGGCCAATGGGTGCCAACGACTCCTACTGATAATATGCTTTGTATAGTTATCATTGCCAAATAATGTTCCCCATGCAAAGGAGGTTTGAAAGCCTTTAACGTACTTAAAACGAAGGACAATCTTAGAAACAGAGCCAGTGGTGAAAGGAAGTCGAACAGGTTGTCATTCTAGTCGGTCAGCATAAAGAGCAGATGTGGGGATTTTCGTACGGCTTGATTACAGGCAAGACTGGTGCAAATGCCAAGAGCCAGCATGGACTCTGATCAAGATTAACTCTACAGAGCACGCAGGGAGAACTAACCTCATCACTGGTTATCGAGACTATGTAAGACTGGCCATCCCAACAGCTGGTACTGGTTTGAGTTTGCTATGCCAACGCGATAGGAGGCTCAGCTGACTTCTACTTGCTGCCGAAAGGGGTGGCTCGTTGGCAACGATGCTAATTATTGTGCCGTCCCCTTTCAGGATTGCAATCTGCCTCTGGATTTCCTGTTTAATGGCTTCTACTTCGTAGGCATCTGCTAGCACTTGTACAGTATTTGGGTGGCCATTATGTCGGAGGAAAACGCCAGAAGACCAGAAACAGATATTGGTTTAACTGTAATAGACTCGGAGAGCCACCAACAAAATCTCAATATCGCACCCCACGTTGTCCGAAAGATGCAGCAAACGTCTTCTATATTCCAGGCTATGAGAAATGTTACTTCATCAATGTGTGTGCAGTTGTATGCTGCCATTATTCCGCTAAAGTCAAAATGATACATTTATCTCACTAATGATTTTTCTGTCTCTAATATCAGGACACAATTTGTTGAAATTCTGATTTGGCGCGCTCGATTGTTATTAGATATCCTGGCCTGCGAGCAGTGTGTGTGTGTGTGTGTGCCCAAGTCCGCGAGTAAACGGCACCCATCACCTTGCCTGCACGCACGAGTGCACAGAACACCGATTTAGTAGCATCATTTTTTGGTGATGTGTGCTTAGTCATCATGGAATATGGACTTGTGTGTACAGGCAAGACGATGGGTGCCGTTTACCCGTTGACCTGGGTTCGAATCTCCGTAGAGTACGAATTATAGATTCTCCATCCCGTATAACAGTAATATTTGTATTAAATATTAATGTGGCTAGGTTTTATAAAGCATTCTCCTTTAGAATCAAGTGATAGTACTTTGTTGTATATTTGTAATTTAATACTATCATACAGGTTAGAGTTTTTTAAATCGTGCTCTACGGAGGTTTTAGCGGGTAAATAATAATTCTGCCTAGTATTATCATGCATTCTCCTCTAGAATCCAGAGACAGCGCTATCCGTTTTGTTTGGTGTATATTTGAAATTCTCTCTCTGGGTGAAAGTCGTAAAATTATGGGGTATACAAAGTTTTGATCTATGAATGAATCTCTCTCTCTCTCTCTCTCTCTCTCTCACACACACACACACTACCAACAACAACACCAAATGCAGATCTAAACACTTTTTGTCATCTCAGTTCTGTAGATTACTCCTGAAATCATTACAGTGTTGCAACTTGTCTGAGCTGTCAAGGGTACATTGTGTGTGCATCTGTCCCCTTATAATGATCTAGATATATAGCAACTTGTTAAATTTAGGGGTACATTGGCAAACCGGGGGTGGAAAAAAATGCCCCCTGTGTTCACTCAAGTTGCAACACTATATCGGGGTGGCCATGATCATCTAATATATATTGAAAAGTTCCATCTTTAGATTGACGATACCACTTAATAAAATCCTTCATTAAAAGAACATGTGCCTTATATCGGGCTGCCTAGATTGTTCCAAAATCAATAATACAAACATTAATATCAGTAAAGAACTTAGCCCGACAGGGATGAGTCCGGATTTTTTTTCTTTTTCTTAAAAGGTACGAGTTGTCAGACAGTTGTTCGCTCTGCATAAATGACAAAAATTCTTGTACACATACAATTAAACATTATTTTAAAAATTCAACCCGACCCGACCCTATATCCCGCAGAAGCTCTTCTCCTCCGTAGCCTTGTATAAAAATACATTATAATGGCACTTGCATGGGAAGTAACTGCACTTGGTCGTTTAGACGATAGCGTGTGTATTATCTCCCTTTTCCTAGATGCAAGAAACAAACGTCAAATCAATAATAGTTTTTTTCCACGTTGTTTCCATTTCTCTGGTAATTTTAAAATGATCGATTTCTGATTGGTATGTAACAAACATGACGTTCATAATATCTCTGTCATTGGCTTCTACGGCACATTCAAGACATTATTGGCTATATCCTGCCAAGGCAATCAAAGCAAACTTGCTTTCGTAAGGACACATAGTTTCCCACCCGGACTGTCCTGGGCAGGTATCGAATTTACGACTTAAAGATTACAAGTCAAATGTTCTATCAGCTGATAACATATTAGATGATTCTGTGATTATGCATTACTGAACGAAAGATTTAACGTGAATTTGGCGTATCAGAGCATGTATAGCAGTGTTTTCTAAGACTCATGCTTAATACTGATAGAAAAGTCAATCCTTATTGTAAAAACGTCTGCGGTTCCTAATCACATAGCATATGGATATAGCATTAAATCTGTACCGTGTATAATTCATTCGTTCTAAAGATATTTAATTTATAATCAAAACGCCATCCGAATGCCAACGGCGGTAATTGAATGAATTGTGTTTTTCCCATTTGCAATTATGTTCTGGTCAACGTAGATATCGACACTTCAAGCAAACTGGAGAAATCAAAAGAAGTGTTGAACTGAGTTTAAACTCTTTTATAAAATCATGCATCTTTGAGAATGATTTGTACGAATCTGGATCGCGTCGGTTGCCTAAATGATTAGAGCGTCCATCTCGGAGGCGGGAGGTCACGGGTTCGAACCTCGGCCGAGTCTTACCAAAGACTTAAAGAAATTTACTAGCAGCCGCCTCGCTTGACGCTCAGCATAAAGAGGGTAGTGCTAGGACTTGTCGGCCTGATGTCAGGATAATGTGACTGGATAGTACATCATTCTACATGTATGTGGCCTTTTTTATGCACCAGTGCTAGACATCACTAAAATCTGCCACACTGCAGACATCGCAGCGATATGACTCACATTGTTAAAGCTACGTTAACAAAAACAAAGACACACACTTAAGAATCAGTTATTGAAAGTTATGTTTACGACTTTGGCTAAAAACGACATTACATTAAACTATTAAGTAAACTCTACCAGGTGCGAAGTTTATATGTTCATGGGCAAGTTTTTTCTGGACAAGAACACAAAATATAATCAAAAACACCAGCGGTAGCTATTACTTAACTAAATTTGTGTTTTTCCACCTGCAGTAGTAATCTTCTCAGTGACGATATCGATAATTCAAACAGATTATTTGAGAAAGGGTTGTTGGAGCCGTAAAACTGCTGCCTAATAAACAACATAAAAATTTATTAATAAATAGAGATAAACAGTTTTAGAACCATTTCTATTATGCACACTTATTAGAAATATAGAAAATAAATAAATAGAAATTAGAAAGAAAAGAAGAAGAAAATAAAGAAAAAAACGAAAAAATATTAATACAATAAAACAAATTAGATAAATATATAAAATATATGTACTATTATAATTTGCACAGATATAGGCTATTAGAACTCAATTTATATAATAAAAAATATGGTGTGCACAACGCTTGCTATGAAGTATTTTATAAATAATTAATTATATTTTATCGAAAATTGATCTACAGCTTCAATTTCGTTTTTATAGAATTAGTAAACTTATTTTTATGTTATTAGATTATACTTTTACCAATTAAAATTTTTTGCAAAGTAGAATAATCTTATCTAATTGTACACAAGGGACATAATTCAGAAGAAAGAATATTAAAAACTTTTTCACTTAATGTCATATAGCGTTTCTGAATTTAGACCTTTTGGATATACCGTATTAAGACGGTGAATCCAATAGGTTTCCTTTAGTAGACGTTCCATTTCAGGATCAGTTTTAACAATAGGTTGGAAGGAGAAATCTTGCAATGTATGGGAATTTTTGTTAAAATGTGCGGCAACATGAGATGAAAATGATTGATCGATATAATTTTTTATATCTGATCTGCGTTGGTTCATACGTTTAGATATTTGTTGACTGGTTTGTCCAACATATTGGATGCCACATTTTTTGCATGTTATCAAATAAATAACATTTGATGTTGCACAATTAATATCACAACGCATATTAAAAGTTTCTTTCGTATTATTACTATTGAAAGAAGCATTTTCATTAATAAATGAACAGTGTGAACATCTAGGTCTATTACATTTAGTTGATGATCCTATTTTATATGATGGTTTTTTCTAATTTAGAATTAGTTAGGAAATCTTTAAGATTTTTAGTCCTTTTATAAGCAAGTGTGGGTTTGCTTTCGTGTAGCGATTTAACACTTGCTTTACATGATAAGTTTAATAAATCCCAATATTTATTGATAATCTTACCTATATTAGGCAAACTTGGATTATATTCAATAACAAAAGGAACGATATCTTCATTTCTACTTTTGATTTTATATTGTAAAGATTCAAGCTGTGTAAGAGAAGACACTTTTTGGAAAGTATAAACAACACATACACGTAGAATGTATGACCAGTTTCGCACTACTGCATCATCAGAATGAATGGAAAATGAATTTAATAAAATTGCTAACGTCATTAAATTTATTCTGTTTCTAAGTGATCAATAATATAAACAATATGACATAAACAAGATGACGTCATAGCTTACATTTTTAACCTAATTTTCCTATTCTGTAACGAGTAATTGACATGGAGATATTCATATATAGCACAGATTGGTGATATTTTAATACATAAAAATATATTAAACTGGATCATACAAATACATATATCTCTATTGATAACTATCACTAAAATTGATATATAAAGCCCTCGCCTTTACCTATCACTGCCATCTCATCTCTCCGCGTGGTTAAAATCTAGGACTCGGCCAATGTGACATATATATATATATATATATATATATATATATATATATATATATATATATATATATATATATATGTGTGTGTGTGTGTGTGTGTGTGTGTGAGTGTGTGTGTGTGTGTGTGTGTCCGACAGATTGAAGATGGGATAAAGATTGATCGATTGATCAAGGGACCAATACATACATTTTCCTGAAACATCGGAGAACGTCCCTAATCAATGTAAAAACTTTATAAGAAAGATGTTTAGCATGAGTATGACGCCAACATAGTTATTAAACGACTACAATTGCAAGTAATATACTGCTGTTGTTATTATTATTATTATTATAGAATTATGGGGAGTATTGTTCAATAAAAAATACCATTTTCATTTTCTTACATCACCTTGTCTATGTGATGCTATGGACCTTGCAATATACTGATTTCTAATGCAAGCCTCGACACAATAAAAAAGAGAAATCGGTATAATCTACTTCTTTAATTATGCAAATATCTTCATGGTTTTAATTTAACCTGACACTGCACGTCTGCAAACAAAATAATTTTTTCCAATTTGTATTTTGTTGTAAGCTTCGTAGTATTTATTGGTGTTTGTTGCCGAACAAGGATCATGATGGATCAGGTTGTCTTCTGCACAGTGCATCGCCAGAGGCTTTCTTAGCATTTTGGTATTCAGCGGTATTTTTGAATTTAGCAGCTTTCCATGCTGCTTTATCCTGCACGTCATCTAGTGTCTTGTACTTGTAGCGACTACCGTATTTTTGGTACACAACAGAGCTTACAGTATTAGGGTACAGAGGGGAAGCTACGCGATTAACCACTGAGTATGCAACAGCAAGTTGTCCCTGGGCTGGCTCGCCTCTCGCATCGCCAAATACAATTCGAGCCACAATTTCGATGTTTGCATCCGTGCTGAAAAAAACATAAAAATCAACATTCAGAAGGCTGCAATACCATTAATGCACTTTCACATCACTGCCATTCTGAATAATACAAACATATTGTATAAGCAAATATCCCAGTGTATTGCAGTAATTAACTATCGCAGCTTATCAACAAAATCCCAACACAGGCCAATACCCAACCAATACTTTCGCTGGCAAAGGTTTGAGACATTGTGTGATTTACAGTGGCACTGGCAGCTTGTCGAACATTTAGGCCTAATGTTCATCAACATTCGACTGCCACTGTATGTCATATACAAATTCTCGTCGTCATGGCTGAACAGTTTAAAAATAGTTTTGATGAAATTTTCAGTATGCACTAAAACTGAACACTAATTCATATAAGTGTCAACATAAAATACTCTTATTTTATATAATGTGCTATGATAACGAATTGGCGTGGTTATCTGTGCTCCTTCGACAGGTTAATTAGGGTTATTGTTGTTGTTAAGTTTAATTATAGTGGCGTGCGCACAATTGTGCATGTGCCACTTTTTCTGACTGCACCGCAACCTGCTAGTTGTTCCTGGGGAAGGGAATGGTGCCACCTCCCCCAGGCTTTTATGAATTCAAGGAACCCTGATAGTTTGGTCTCAATCTGTGGGTCCATAAAGGTCCCTTACAGTTGAATGGTTGGCTGTCATTAGTGGGAAGGAGAGCTCGGGAACGGTCCTGTTTGCTTTACATAGCTGGTTTCTTGTTGCATTTGCCTGGTGTTTCTTGCGATTTTTTTTTCGATTTTTTTTCTTCTTCAAAATGTTCTATAAGGGTGGGGGGTGGATGTTCTATGCTGTTTATAGAAGTTCTTAGTAGAAATCATGTATGAAGAGAGATTTTCAAGGTTATTATGGTATTACTAGTCGAGGTGTTTAGGGTGTGCTTCCTACGTTATGTTATTTATAAGTTTTTAGATATTGCCTCTTTAAGTTATTTATTAATTAATGTTTTTAGAGATTGAATGTTATTTATACTTTATTTAGCAAGAGACCGGAGTCCTAGCCAATTACACGGTTCCTTAAGGACATCTAGGACATCCGATTTTGTGGTTTCCTTAGTTTTTTATAGGTGCTTTGTAAGTGAATTATTTAGTAATACTTTTATAAAATTGAATGCTATGTTAATGGTTTTTATGTGGTGGCTTCTAAATTTATTTAGCTAGTTACTGAGTCTATGAATTGATTTATATTTTTATATGCTGATTGTTTTTTTTTATTGGAGTCCATAAGTAACTCTGGGTTTGTGTGTGGTGATCCAATCTCTTTTTGATTTTTCATAAATATTTTCCGAGCGGGTTGATATTTTGGGCATATATTGAATACGTGGTGTAGATCTTTGGTGGTGTGGCAGTTAAAGCAGTTAATGGTTGCTGGTTTGGGTACTATAAACCTTCCAAAACTGCTTGCTAGTTTAGTTTTTCCAGTTATTATCCTGTTTATGGTTTTCTGTTCTAAATAGTTACCCTTAGGTAGCTGTATTTTCCTATCTACGTTTTTTGGGGTTTCATGGTGCTTTTTACCTTTTGTGGAGGAGTTCCAAAAATCTTGCCATGTTTGATAGAGTTTTGATCTCCTAGTTTGGTTTTTGCAACTTTGTCTGCTGTTTCGTTGCCAGAGATTCCAATGTGCGACGGTATCCACATGAGCTCGACTAATTGATGTGCTGTGGTGATATCGTCGATTAATTGGCATGCTCTGTCCCGGAATTGTTCCCTAGAGTGTGTATTGCGTTTTTGGATCGATTTGATAACGCTTAGGGAATCGCTTACAATGACTGCTTAGGTATTTGGTTGTCTTTGATCCATTGTAGTGATTCAAGTATAGCCCAGAATTCAGTGGAGTAAATGGAGCAATAGTCAGGTAATCTGGATCCCGTTTGTATTTTGAATTCAGGGATGACTAATGCTGCTGTAGTTCTTGGTGGGTTGTTTGTTTTTGATCCATCGGTATATATTTTAACATAGTCCAGGTATTTTTGGTTGATTTCGTTTACGAGTACAGGTTTTAGTAAGTTTTCTTGTCCTTCTTTATTGCCTAATTTGGTAGCTTCAGTGTTAATCCTTGGTGGTTTTTGTAACTACGGTGATTTGTTCTGGTCTGTATTGTTTGTTACCTGTTATTTTAGTAGAGGTATCTTTTCTCTTAGTTCAAGGATTACTTTGACACTTGGTGTGGTGGGTATGATTTTGGGTTTGAAGACAACTTTACACTTGTTTACAGCTATTTTGTTGGGATGGATGTCTGCGTGGGTATCTAATCGAATGGAGTATCGGAGGAGCAGTTCTTGCCTACATAATTTTATGGGTAGTTCTCCTGTTAGTGTTTGTAGTTCTTCTAATGATGTTGAGGGGAGTGTTCCTGTGCATAATAGTAAGGCTTTTCTCTGGATAGTGTCAAGTTTTTGTAGTACAGGTTGCTTAGCCGAGTTATATGCTTGGCAACCGTAATCCAGTTTTGATCTAATTAGGCTTTTATATATCGTGAGGAGGGTTTCCTGGTTGGATCCCCAGTCAGTCCCTGTGATGTTCCTGAGTAAATTGAGATCTTTGTTACAATTCTGGGTGAGTTGTTCAATGTGCTGTTTCCATGTGAGGTGGTTGTCAAAGAACATTCCTAGGAGTTTTACTACTGTTACGTATTTGATTAACTGATTTTATATAGAGAAGTTTGGATAGACTAGGTTGTTATTTCGTTTGGGGGTGAATATGATTGCCACAGTTTTTTCATGAGATATTTTGAAACCCCATTTGTCCGCCCATCTTCCTATATTGTCTAGGCTCTGCTGGATTTCTTTAACTACTGTGTTATTGGCAGGATTTCCATTCCTCCATATGCCACTATCATCTGCAAATTGTGACAAGTTTATTTTTGCGGAGGCTGCATTGAGGTCAAGGTCGTTTACCATTAGGTTAAATAGTAACGGACTTATTACACTGCCTTGCGGTGTTCCATTTTCAAGTGAAAATTTTTCCGAATGGGTGTTGCCTATTCTTGTGGTAATTTTCCGGCCTGTGAGGAAATCGCCAATCCAGTTGAATAAGCGTCCAGTTATTCCAAATTGGTTTAATTTGGCCATTAGTCCACTGATCCATACTAGGTCGAACGCTTTTTCTAGGTCTAAAAAAAACCGCTATGAGGTTGCGATCATTTTTCCTATGTGCGTTAAAAGCGTGTTTGAATGTCTGTTTCCAATCTGAGAAGTTGGTCAGTGGTGGACTGTTTGTTCCGAAAGCCACATTGATTTATGGAGAGTAGGTTATTGGTTTCTAGGTGGTGTTTTAACCTATTTGCGATTATTGTCTCCATTATTTTGCAAATATTGTTTGTAAGGGAGATGGGTCGGTACGAATTTATGTTGTTGGGATCTTTACCTAGCTTGGGGATTGGTATTACTATGGCCTTTTTCCATTTGGTGGGTAGTTGGCCTTTATCCCATATCCTGTTAAAGAGTTTGATTATGGTTATTGTTATATTGATAGGTAGATTTTTGTAGATAATGTAACCTAACTGATCCTTACCAGGGGATGTCTCGTTTTTGGATCGTAGGGCTATCTTCCATTCATGTACTGTGATGTCGCTATTTAGGTGGGATTCTTTTGTTCCTTGGTCTTGAAACATTTGAAGTTGGGTTCCCTCCATTAGTTTTTTGTGTTCTTGAAAGTTTCTGGTGTAATTATTGTTGCTACTCATGTTCGAAAAATGCTTCGCTAGGAGGTCTGCCTTATCTTTATTTGTTATGACATTTTTAATTTTTGGGGCTGAGGTAGTTGCTTTCCCTTTTTTGGCTTTTATCTTGTCCCATATTTGTTTTGAGTTTGATTTTAGACTCAGTTTAGAGCAAAAGGTTTTCCATAGATTAATTTTAGCAGTTTTTATAGTTTGTTTTAGTGCTTTTTCTTTATCTTTATATTGCTGGAAGTAGATAGAATTTTTGGTGCGTTTATATTTATTTAAGGCCCTTTTCTGTCTTTATGTGCTATAGTGCACTGTTTAGTCCACCATGGTACAGGGTTTTTATTTTGGATATTAGTTGTCTTTGGGATGCATCGGTTAGCTGCTTCTATAATTGTGTATGTTATCATAATACATGTCAATACTTGGGCTTTCTAAGTTTTCTGGATTTACTCTAGCTAGTAATAATTGGAATTGGTCCCAGTCTGCCTGTTGGTATCTCCATTTAGGTGGGGTTTCGTTTGGAATGTGTTGAGTTTTTGTTTGAATATTGATTGTGATGGTTAATTAGGGGGTAAACCGAAACGTTGATGATTGTGCAGAGTGGGATACAAAACGTTATTTGTGAAAACCTTGTGCAAGCGATCGCAAAGATTTGGATTGGTGCTTCCTAGATGTGCTTAATAGCCTTTGAAATTATGCCCATCGCAAAGGTTAATGAAGTGGATAATTTCTTTAACATATCACCTGAATAATAGTTTATCCTGAATAATAATAATAATAATAATAATAATAATAATAATAATAAAATTATTATTATTATTATTATTATTTAATATGATGATCGAGTTTTGTTTTACTGAGGCGAAGCACTAGGGCTGGTTAATCGGATCCCAAATCTTTATCGATTATCTGTTGAGATATATCAAGAAATAATCGAATTTCTATCATTTAATAATCGAATATTAATCGTTTCCGACGAGTTACATAAAAATATTACAAGAGCAGAAAAGTATTTGCATTGATAATGCACACTCCAACCAACGATGCTCTAGATAAGCCTTCAATGGCATTCCAGGAACTTGATGACATTCCAGGAATTTCGATGACTTTCCAGGAAATCCTTCAATGACATTCCAGAAAACTGGCTTCATAAAAACTCATAGCAATAGCTATTTAAAAAAATATTAATTTTCAATCGCACGTCATATTATTACACTGCAAGGGAGATAAATACGCCTAGATGCACATTATTTTCATCTAAGGTAGACTCGAACATAATTTTCAGCCTCACAAAAGCTTCATTCATATTTTTTTCTTCCTGAAATGGACTCAAACAGTGCACTTTGTTGTAATACGTTTGAACGTATATTAGACAATGTGTATATAGCTGAGGTCTGCAGCATGTCAACGCAGGGTGAATGGCACGCTCTGCTTCCGCTGGTCCATTACTGTTGTCACTTCATGTCAGGATCCGTGGATGAGACTGAGCAATTCTAGTTCTTATTTCAACGCGAGAGGATGGTTTTCATGGCCGTAAAATGTCTTAAAAAACATCTTTTGCGTACGTTTTGTAATCATAATGATTAACAGATTACTCAGGTAATGGTATCAGTACCGTATAAGTCACATTACTTGGGATTAAATTAATCATGTTTTGCTATTAAGTTTGCATTAATTGGAGACAAATACTTTTTATATTACCTAAACTTAAAATGACCTTATCGACAATTCTAAAGTTGTATACGGCTGAGTACACAGCCATAATCTTGATTCAATTAAAACAATAACTCTTCCATGCTATGTATATTATATACCAAACGGATTCGATTGGAGATGTCTACAATGACACGTCATAACATAGAAAGATTGATAATACTTGACGTGTTGTTGTCTTCCTGGTTGAAACTTAGAACAGTGTTATTAATCATATTTTACTTCGAACTTTCATGAGAGACCACCTGTCTTTAGACCATGATCCTATGTATAGTATGCATATTTGGATCATTGCCAAGCATCTCATGCATTTGATTACAATATAGTATCGTATCAGCTAAAACATTTCATGTGTTTTGACTCTTTTTCAACCGTTCGTATTCTCTCTTTTCTTCATTCACCTTATCCATTTTTTTCATTGCTATGAGCGTCTACGAGACGGGATTGTCACAAGCTTCAGGTGGAATTACTTTTCTGCAGACGGCGAAACATCATTAAACCTGCCCCTTTACAACCTGGAATCCTCTGCAGATTGGTCAATATTTTATTACCAATAAAACCGTTCTTATGATAATCGAAATCTGTAAACGTGCTACTTTTACTGAACTACCAAATGCTTATGTTCTAACAGTGACAAATATAGGCAAACTTTCCTGTATTTTATTTTCATCCATAGTTCATATGTATTAGGACCTTTTTGGCCCATTAAACGTTGCTGTATTGCGTCTAAGGGAGTAGGAATGACTGAAGAGCCCCGAGTAATTCGTATTTAAGAGTATTTTTGTCGACATCAAACTCTATGAGCAATTCACAGTTGATTTCCAGATGTGTTAACACACACACACGCACACACGATCACACACACTTTGACACAAGCAATATTCAAGTTCATTTCACTGCGCAAATGGATGAGGTCGAACTGCACTTTCAAACGGACAGCTACCTTTACACATTAACTTAGAAAACTAGCGAACGCAATGCTAGTGTTTATAAGTGTTTTAAATATTAACGGTTGAAATATCAAAAATCAATGTCCGGACTGGTATTAAATTGATTTTAAGAAAAAACAATCAGATCCACGAATCAACGTTTTTCAAAGATAAACAGCATGTAAGATAAAGAAGAAAATATTGAATCTTGGGAAGGTATGACTACTTAGAACTTGTTGCTTGATATCGGCAATATATCTTATAAAACTGTGCTTCTATCCCCGACAGAACAAAAGTTTTTAATTCGCTATATTACTGAACAGATTGTGACGCCACCAGGTGGTACACAGTAAAACGTAATTGTATATGTTTATAGACAGATAGGAGATTTAACATTAACATTTGATAGCGTGTTCGCCAGGGCAAAACCCATGCATATAGACATCTTTTGTTCAGTGAGTATATAAGAACTATATCATAACTTTGTTTTTACTGTACTGCTAACAACTTTGAAGGAAGGTATGCCTTACCATAAAGTTTCGGCCTTAGCACCAACGAGGAAAACCAACAGGAAAAATACAGGCACTGGCGACATCTTTGAAAGCAGGATGTGATCCGCTCGCTTCAAAATTTATTGTAATATCTATCTACGAACGTGGCCAATTTATATCTTGGAATGTAGACTTTGACGTCAAACCTTCCCGAGTCAAATGAGTTGCCTTTGTTTCTATTGGTAGACTATCAATACTGAACATTAAACAATCCATACCTACCAGCTCTTTAACCTATCGTAAACTTCATTTTCACTACAGTAAGTATCACCGTCTACAACACGGCTTGTTTTCTATATAAATAAACGATGACTTGGTTTTATGCTTCACAATTTAATTTGAACGTCACACAATAGGTACAGAAAGAAATACATATAAGGTGCCAGAAAGCTGCGTGGTGAATCTTGCTAAAACTAAGACAACTATGTACCGATTAATACACATTGATAGGTACAAATTAAATTTGCTCTGTTGAGACGTTAACAACTTTAAGTACAAATTATTGTCAGTCTAGGACATTGTTTAGATAAGAAACCAAAGAAAGAAGAAAAACACTTTGGAATATCAACGTTTTCATCTGATGAAATATACTACATTGCAAACTGTCAGGGTAAATTTGTCTTGAAAATCAAATGGACACAAAAGTGACCATTAGAAGTTCTTATCATCTGATTGGATTGCAGGTAGTTGTGTTTTCCGAGAGGAAAACTGATGTAGCGCTTGCTATTCGTGATCATGATCTTTTCCTTTTTATAGTATCTTTATTTAAATAATAAATTGACTAAACGTTCTTTAAAGTGAGTTTTCAGTTACACAAGAAGAACTCTTCGAAAGAAGGCCTCACAATAGGGTGGTTCTTAGTTAAGTATCACCAAAGAAATTACTAGATATGTACCAGTCAGAGTTTCTGTATCAAAGTTCCTTTTTACCTCCTTCTGAATTCATAATTCTGCATAATTATATATTCTTGGAATCGAAATGGAACAATCGTCTTCCTCTGGAATCAATAATATCTGAACACCAGTTAAATCGCAATCTTTCATCCTGGAAGGAAGGAACATACCAAGGATCGAGAAAAGGAAAGATAGGGTAAGAAAAACATGGACAAAGAACACACAAATAAATCATAAAATATATAGCAAAATATTCCACTTCCACAGAGAAAACATAAAGATGGCATAATACTAGCATTACAACTGCACCTTATTATAGGCAGGTATCAAGACAAACATTAGATATTCAATCCATATCACGGAAAACTATATATATATATATATATATATATATATATATATATATATATATATATATATATATATATATATATATATATATATATATATATATGTGTGTGTGTGTGTGTGTGTGTGTGTGTGTGTGTGTGTGTGTTACTGATAATAAAATTATTAGTAAATATGTTTACTTTTTCCGGTTTTTTTCCCATTGAAGAAGTCAGGCTGGTGGTATCTTAGGAGAATTAAATTGAATCCCAATGGATGGGTTAAATCATGTGTGTTCTTTTACGATGCTGGAAATTAGCAATTAGTCACGTTGGAGTAGTTTTGATATACGTGTATTTTCGTTTGTATATGATTGCCTCAGACTGGGCTGGATTTTTTTGTTCTTATTTCTTGTATTCTTGTTGTAACATCAAGTCTGCAGGCGTATATTATGTTGTATTCAGAAATTATTTTAGAGGAAAAACATTTGTTTCTATTATTCATTGGAAATAGAAAGTTCTCATTGGACTATAATATAATTTTGGAACTATGGTAATTTAATTATTCAAAGTAGTCCTGGACAAAGCTATTTTAACATGTCAGGACTGTTGGCGGACAATTACATTTCCGGATCTCAAATTTATATGGAACGTTTCATTCTTGTGGACTTTGATAGAAGATTTTCAGGCTTATTTTCCATTCAATTCATAATACTATGCGTTCTTGTTAAGGTTTCATTTTAAAACATTGATAATTAAATAGTTTAAGTTTCACGAATCGTGTTGGTTTTGCTTCTTTCAGTTACTTTTATGTCCACACAGTCGCAATCAAGATTGGGGACGTATCTGGGATGCGAAGTTTAGAACTATTTCAAAGATATTACAATTATTTGGAAATATAAATTGATTTTATTTCCGACATTTTTATTCCTGGTCTTTTGATTTAAATAGTGAAACCAAGAAGTTTTCACATTGTTAGCTAGGGTGGAGAGTTTTCTTTCTAATCCGACCCGAGGAGGGTTTGAGTGATTAAGGAAAGATGAATTGCTAGAGATTATCGCCTACTTTTCTCTTTCGGAAATAAAATTATCTTTGTTAAAACATCAAATTAAAATTATTTTGGTTAAGTACCTGGTAGGAAATGATAATTTGTTAAAAAAATCTGTAGTATTAATTAGTAGTCTTTTCCTAGCTCTGAAATGAAATTTAAAAATTGAAATTGAAAACCAGGCAGAAATAGGAATAAGAAATCTTCAGCTTCAAAAAGAAGAAAAAGAAATGAAAATGCAAATGCAGAAAGAAAAGAGAGAGATGCAGATGAAATTGCAAATGCAAAAAGAAGAAAGAGAAGTGGAATTGTAATTGAAATGAAAAGAATTAGAACTGGCAAGCAAAATGCATTCCACTCACGAAAATTCAGTTTTTTATGTTACAAAAAATATTAGATTTGTAGACTTTTAGAGAAAAAGATGTTCATCAATATTTTTCATATTTTTAAAAATGTAGCCGAGAATTTCAAATGACCAATGAGCATTGGTGCTTGTTATTACAGAGCGTACTTACTGGCAAAGCTCGTGAAGTTTATACTTCACTTAAGAAGAAGCAAGTGCTGTTTATGATTTGGTCAAATATTGTATCTTGAAAGGTTATGAGTTGGTATCTGAGGTTTATCGATAGAGGTTTCGGAATTGCAAGAAAGAAAATAGCCAAACCTATGTCGAGTTTTCGAGGGAAAAGGAACAACTATTAGACAGGTGATGTGCATCTGCAACGATTGATATGAGTTCAGACAAACTTAGACAACTCATATTTGTCGAAGAGTTCAAGACCTGCGTAGATAGTGAAGTCACGACTTACCTTGATGAACAGCATGTAGACACTTTGCAAAACGCTGTTCGTACATTTGATGACCATTCCTTGACTCAAAAAATTTCATTTGTCAGCGAGTACTTACAAATATCATTCTGGTTCAACTTATAAGAATCAAATGTCTGATAAGCCTGACTAGAAATACTTATCTCTTCCATCATGCACTTATTGCAAGAAACTATGGCACGGTATTTATGTTGCTTTAAGTTACAAAAATAAGCAACAGAATAAAGACAGAGCTGTTCCAAATGCTACTGTTCTCAGAAGCCAGATCATGGTCATATATTGGAAACAATACATTTTGGGTTAAACAAACACCAGTCTAGTTTTATTATGGAAAATTATGAACCATTCATGTCGAAAGGTTCTATATAACTTACTGATGATTCGTCCAATCATATTCCGATTAAAATACTAAGGGATACAGAAGCTTCTCAGAGTCTTTAATTATTATGCACTTTACCTTTGTCTAAACTGTCTTCTTCATTTGAACGTGTTCTTGTTTAGGGAGTAGAGTGCGGTTTGATTCAAATTTCACTTATTAATCTTAATTTAACATCAGCTTTAGTTTCTGGACCAGTAGCTATCGGTGCTATGAATTCTTTGCCCATTGAGAGTGTTCATTTATTGCCAGGAAATGACTTAGCTGAATATAAGGTTGTGGTCAATCTACTTGTAACTGACAAGCCTTGTTTAGATCAAAAGGTCGATCATATTGAAAATGAAATCCCTGATTTATACCCTGCTTGTGAGGTTACTAGAGGTATTGCAAAAAAGCTCTTAAGAATGAAGTTGATCAAGACATTCTTCCTTTGGCTGAGGCAAAATCCTCAAACATCTTTCAACAATTGAAAGAAAATATTAGCAGCATGTCCCGTGTGTAAAAGTAAGTTTAAATCAGCTTATGAACATTTTGCACACTGTCCTTAAATATGAGGACATTTGTCGTACAGAATGCATTTTCGCATACGGGGTCGTGGTGACCTTAACATTTAGATGCCAAAAATAAATAGATCTTTGTCTCCCTATCGTATTCTACCTATAGTGATGTATATATATATATATATATATATATATATATATATATATATATATATATATATATATATATATATATATATATATATATATATATATTATGTGCTTCACATTTATCCATGATTGAAGCTAACGTGAAGGTCTCTTTCATCTTGGATTTGAGTGGGCCTCACAAATCTCAATCGGACAATCAGAACTAATCGAGTGTCAATCCTTGTTGTGTACAGTGTTATGGACAGAAATAAATTAATACCAGTAACTGTATGATTTTTTTTAATTAAAAAACAAATTCAGGTTGCAAAAAAATTGTTTTAAGAAACGTCAACAAAACGTTTTAAATAATTCAGAAAAGAGACCGCTCTGGTGGCCTATGTGGTTAGAGCGTCCGCCGTGAATACGGGAGGATGCGGGTTAGAACCCCGGCCGAGTAATAAAAAAGACTCATAAAAATGGCACTAGCAGCTGCCTCGCTAGGCTTTCAGTATTAAGAGGTTAGTGTTAAGACTGGTCGGACTGGTGTCAGGATAATGTGACTGGGTGAGTCATGATGCTACATGTCTGCGACATGATGCCCCAGTGCTAGGCATCACTATAACCTGCCACATTGCAGACAAAGTAGATATATGACTGAATAATTGTTAAATCTACGTCAAAAATCCACATCACACATTCACACATTCAGAAAAGTTTTTAAAAATATATTTGTTCATCATTTTGGGTTTATAAGGTAGCTTTTTAAAATAATCAGCATTACCGCTACGATATCTGCAGTATGACAGTTTATTGTTAAGAATCATACCGCAGACATGTAGCATGATGTCCCACCCACTCACGTTATCCTGACACCAGGCCGACCAGTTCTAGCACTAACCTCTTAATGCTGAGCGCCTAGCGAGGCAGCTGCTAGTACCGTTTTTATAAGTACTTGGTATGACTCGGCCGGGGTTCGAACCCACGACCTCCCGCATCCGATGCGGGCGCTCTAACCACTAGGCCACCGGACAGGGCCACAATTAAAATGGCATAGCAAATTAATGTATATAATGTATATAGAACTAGTTATTATTACTAAAGGATAGATAGCGGACTCTGCTCTCGCTTAATAGCAATTAAGCCTCTGCAATGTGAGCGATTAGTCAATATCTTGAACTAAATGTTGGATACGTGACCACAGACGGATGATCAATAAATAACTGCATAGCTCCACAACGCTGCTCAAATGTTAATATACCAAAATCATAGGTTAAAAAATTCACGTCTTATTTAAACAAATAGCTCAAACAAAATTCCCTATTTAGCTTAATTACTCTGTTACTAACTAACACTTCATTGGCATAAAGCATCACACAGGTCTAGTAATAATCCATTCTTAGCGTACATACTTTATACCCATATCATTTAAGACAAATCAATTCCAAAACTTATCTAAGATCTATTCCAACCTTAAATTATGTATGAAATTAAGACTTTGTTGAGGCTACTACATCTTAACTAAGAACAACTAAAGTTCGTTTTGCACAGCATCGCGAATTATATCCACGTCTGTAGCTCAGTGTAGCATCATTAAATGTAGCTAAAAGTAACTAGTTCGTTTCGCACAATTATTTCAACACCATTCGAATCGACATAGAGAGTAATGTATCTCATTAAATACATACGAAGCTAGGGTGGTCTGTTTACATCAACAGCTTTCGATGCCGCCATGATTTCTTTGCAGAATAACAAATGGACACTTCCAGAACTCAGGACGAACATGGCGGATTACATTTGCACAGACCAGTCTTTTTCAACATGTATCCAATGTGATGGTGATGCGCTGCGTGTCAATATGAATTATGCTGAAATCATTCATGCACAAAACGAATTTTGCAATTTTAGTTCCAGATTAAGACGATGACCTAAAACATTCAGGGAGAAGAGACGCGGATATAATTATCGCGTCTGTAGTGAACGAACTATACTGACATCACTCCTTCTGGAAAAATAGATCCAACATTACAATGAACCCCTACCCCAAAATGGTCACTCCACTGACTTATGGCATAATGATTTTGTACCCATAACCCATAACTCTGTACACATTAGTCTGACATTTTATCAATAAAAAAGAATACAAATTTGTGACAGCACCAAATAACCTTATATCTACAATAAATATACACAAGTTGTAAAAGTTCAAAAGACGCACCAAATCCGAAGCATCCGTCTTGTCCTTGACAATTTGTAGTTCGATGATGTCCCCAACCGCCCTTTCTATTATCGGAATTTTAACGAAATTGTCCTCTTCTGGTTTAACTAGAGTAAGTTCGATCACGATTTAGTTTAAGATTACTAACTGTACTCATTAATCGAACTCAACTGAATTATTGTATTCAGAAAATAAAACAAGCTGTGATTGGTACGTTGTGTAAGAGTTACAGTTTCTGTCAGGCTCACAAAACTTGAGTCTCTTAGCAACATCTAAGATTATCTTAATTCCTATCTAGATCATATTTTGTGCCTGGATAACATTTACCAGTTTAGTTCCAGCAGAGTTATCTCTCTTAAATGGAATGGAGCACATGGTTCTGTCCTTAGCAAATTGACAATATATCATTGTTCTCTATGACAGTGTATTACACGCATGCTAAAGTAGGATAGCATATTTATTTCACAAAGCGTTAGCATCGAGGTCTAAGCAAAAGCAATTGCAATCAAAATACCAGCACAGTGGCGTAATAAAGATGGTTTTTACAGCGTTCTCTTGCAGCGCTTGCAGATCCTATTTTTTCACACGTACACCGGGGTAAGGAGCATCAATTATTGTCATTATATCTTTGAAGATTTCTATGTTGACAGATTTCTGCCAACCATTTGCCACTTGTCCACTTAAAAAGGATGATAGATTCATTCAAATATGTTAACATAAATATAAATAAGTCGTCTTAAGACGAGAACTAAATCAGCCATTGTAAAATCTAAGTCGACATATCCACTTATTTATGTCGACTTAATAAGAGGATAATCTGACCAATAACCACGACCATAGCAGTGCCCACTAACGCCATCTCTGGTTGCATATTTCTGCCACTTATCCACTTAAAAAAGCCAACTTAATCAGTTGCGTCTGAGGTATAGCCCTACAATAACAACTTTGTGCTTCCGCGAGATTATTTGAATAAACACGCATTCCAAAAATTAATCGAATTGAAATTATTTTACCAGCATCAATGTCAGCCGCACCGGATATATTAATACACCTCAGAGAACAAATTCGATTAGTGCAACTCTGATACTAATTTCAATTCCAGAAACAGCAAGGCCATAAGTGGTCGCGGCCGCATGTCCATAAATAGCATTATAATGTTACACATATGATTGTATATCACGAGGCGCATGGTTATCTTGGTGGCGTCATCTTGCAGTTGTTGTTATTGTTTCGCTTCGACTGTTTTCTCAGATCGGTAACATTGAAGTGTTTTATAGTTCTTTCGTTAATAATGTTATCGCTAAGTATAACTGAATGACAGGATGGCTTTGATTAGGTGACGCATGCACATGCACTTCTAACCAATTGCCCATTTTCACTTGTACAGCAATCATACGATCATAGGAAATATGTGCTTGGAGAATATTTAAGTCTCCGGCAACTATGCATTCTGGGACACCACATTCACTTAAAATCATATTGCTTACACCCAAGCCTCTTGTGTCTGAAATGACTGTACTCGTCTTCGCCAAAGAACAGCATCACGGACAAGCGCATCCGAAATATTTCACTTCTTGGTTGAGTCAATGTAGTTTTAACATAATCAACAGTGAATGCTGGTCGAATATCAATATATTAAGAGTATGTCCACTGAGTTCGAGCTACAGTTTGAAACGCCTGAACAAATATCTTGGTGCGCTGATACCTTGTTAGGTAGTTATTTGCCATGACAGTTGCTGAACGTTGCCTTCATAAACGTCTGCGGTAAGTGGGCAAAATGATTGTGGCAGACTGAGCTCATAAACCACAACAAGATCGCATTTTAATTGGTGCCAGTTACAGAGACCTCTGGTCGCGTTTCTGACGTTTCCAATCGAATACGGGTTTCTACGGGGTTTTGTGGCCTCCAATTGAACAGAGGGCTTGCAGCACATTCTTTGCTTGACTTACAACAATGGTCTGGATAGAGTCCATGGCATGCGGGGAAACATCGTTTGCTGTGACTTCGATGAAATCACCCAGTGTGTTGCCACAGTGTACACGAAAAAACTGGCCAATGGGCGCCAAAGACTCCTGTTGATAATATGCGCTGTATGGTTTTCATTGTCAGGTAATGTTCCCGCTGCCAAGAAGGACTGAAAGCCTTTAACGTACTTAAAACTAAGGACAGTCTTAGAAATAGAGGCCAATGGTGACCGGAAGTCGAACAGGTTGTCATTCTAGTCGGTCAGTATAAAGATGTGGGGATTTTCCTAATGCTTGATTACAGGCAAGACTGGTGAGTAGCGAATGGGGTCACCCTAGCGACAATGGGAATTAGCATTACAGACCCCCCCCCCCGGGTCACTCTAGCGACAATGGAAATTTAACATGGGGAAAAATCGTGGGTCACTCCAGCGACAAGGGAAATTAACATGGGAATAAATCGTGGGTCTGTTGAGCGACAAGGGAAATTAACATGGGGAAAATTGTTGGGTCACTCTAGCGACAAGGGGAATTTAACATGGAACTATAGTGTGGGTCTGTCTAGCGACAAGGGAAATTAACATGAGGAATAGAGTTTGGGTCTGTCTAGGGACAAGGGGAATTGAACATGGGATTGTTTTTTTTTTAAAAATAAGAAATAAAAAAATAAAAAAAAGGGTAGGCAATCGAAAGTCATTCTCTTTTCGAGAAATGTGGGTGGCCCTGAAAAGGGCATTTGGGTTTATGTTAATATTAACATAGATGGCATCTGTCACATCTTCTTCTTCTTCTTAAACTCCTTCTAACTGCAGGTCCATACACAAGTATCCGCTTGAGGCATCCTTGTCTTTCTATGTAAACTCTTCTCATCCATAGACTAGTATCTGTCCTATCAACAACAGTCCACTTGGACCGGAGATACATGAGCATGTCCGTCCTAAACATCACTGAAGACACAAGGGTGGATGATTCAACTGTGGTCCACATCTTGAGGCGACGAGAACAGGTGAATCAATGCAGTGAACTGCGCTTATTTATAGGTAGAGGAAGGATTGAAACGGATTGAGTTCATTCACCAATCCGAACACGCGTGACAAAATTCAGTCAGCCCTCATCCAATCTGAAGAGAGCAGTCTGTGACGTCACGTGGTCTATATAGATTCGCTAGCGCCTGTGTGCAGTCAATTTATGCGACAGTGATTCAACATGACGGAAACTCAGAAAACGATCCATTGGGGTGCACCAGCAGCGGAGACCACCCAAGGGAACCCGGACTTACTTTCAGAAGAGGTGAATTGGGATTTTGTGGATTTTCTTACCTCGCAAGAATTTGTTCCGGAACCTTTGTTACCTTCTTCATTACCGCAAGTGGAGAATTTTAGACAGAGACAGAAAGAAGAATTGGAGAAATTTATACAACGACAAAAGGAAGCGGAACAAGCTTTTCTCCTACAGCAACAGCAGCAAGAAGAAGAGGTAAGAAAAAAACAAGAAGAATAAGAAGTAGCAGCAAAGAAACAAGAGGGTGAAAATCAAACGGTCACGGTACTGTTGGACATTTTAGCGGAGTTAAGGAGTCTGAAACAAATGTATCAGACTTCTTTATCACGACCGAAGAGAATACGACCTTCCCGAGCTAAACACGTAAACCCTGTGACTAAGCCTACCGTACCACCCTTAGTGATTTCAACCAAATCATCATCATCAGAAGTAGGCCTCGGCCGTGGCAAAGGCTTAAGGCAGTTAAAGTTGATTGCTTAAACTCACCCCTACACCAAAAAAGGCCCTTTTCAGGGCCACCCAAGTCTCTCGAAAAGAAATACAATTTCAATTGCCAATAACTCAAAAAAAAAATCAACCCATTTTACCCCTATAGTACGTGTATATGAGTGCGTGAGTGTAGCTTCTTATTTTAAAATCAAAACACAAAGACACTTACCTTATATAATTAATGTATTCTTTTATCAATACTTACAATCCAATTCACAATTCACAACAGAGCACTTTAAAAAGTTCATACACTTCTTCTGTCTCCTTGTTTACTCTCTCTGTTTTTTAAATTTCTTCACCCTTACAGGCTTTTCCTCTTCTTCCTCCTCACTTTCTTCCCTTCTTCTTTTCTTCTCCTGTTTCTTTTTCTTTACCTGGCTGCTTTCTTCCTCTGAAGAATCCCTCTCTTCTTCTGAAGAATCCCTCTTTTCTTCTGACTCCTCTTGTTTCTTTTTTGGGCAATCTGGAGACAAATGTCCTTTTTCTTGACAATAATAACAGGTATCTTGACTTTTGTCTTTTTTACCCCCTGTTTTTTTTTTTTTTGACGGTCTGGACACTCTGAAGACCAACGCCCTTTCTTCTGACAGATATAGCAAGTATCTTGACTTTTATCTCGAAAGGAAGGAGAGTAGTCCGTCGGCTGGTCTGAAGAGAATTTTCTAATGACCCCTCGCAAAGCTCTGATGAAACGTTCCATCTGGGTAGTCTCTTCCATCGTTGTGCTCGGTTTGAGAGTGAAATGAATAGTGAAAGGACAAGACACACACCCTTTTATATACGCTGGTCTGCCATGACTATAAATTAGTCTATGGTGTTTAAACTTGAGTCATTTGACGTTTTGCACTCAAGATGAAACGATCCTATTCATTCGAGAAGAAAGAAGAAGAAAGTAAGAGGCAGAAACGTGATCTATCGCCTCGTACCAGAGCTGAAGTCTTGGCATAAATTCATGCCAGTGATTTTGAAGTCAACCCTGAAAAATACTATTCCATTCGAGAGACGGAAAAGCGCTCCTCTAGAAAATTTAGAACCACGGCTTACAAATACACGGTGAAGTTTAAAGATTTCAAGGCTCAAGTACCGTTAAAGAAAGCAGAAGGGTTCATCACCGGAGTGTGGGATTCTTTGCTCACCACACTCAAGCGACAATGTCAACCCAAAGAAGACGATCGCTTGAGACTTTCCATACAACACGACGGTTTGAAATCCCCTGTTTGGATCGAGTTTAGC
Source organism: Sinohyriopsis cumingii (assembly GCA_028554795.2). Taxonomy (NCBI): domain Eukaryota; kingdom Metazoa; phylum Mollusca; class Bivalvia; order Unionida; family Unionidae; genus Sinohyriopsis; species Sinohyriopsis cumingii. The sequence continues at coordinate 115,256,327 of CM068826.1, read as the reverse complement.
ACCCCTGCAGAATTGACCACTTCCAAAGTCATGGACAAAATTCAACACGTACAACAATCTAATGATCAGTTTGACATCACCGATGGAAAAGCCACACTGGACATGACCCACGTCTCTCCTCCTCAAGGGACTGGACGCAAAAAGATGTTATTGGTGAACGAGCTTCGCAACACCAAAACAAGTCTCGTCCGAATTCACAACCCTCAAGACCAGATGTGTTTAGCCCGTGCCATCGTGGTGGGACGAACCTATGCCAACAAGAACGACACGGCAGAATGGAAAAGAACCTGGAAAACTATTCAACGATCCGATCGAGCCAAACAACGAAATGAAGCAGAACTCCTGTTACAACAAGCCGGACTGTCCAAAGACACACCCTGTGGCATTCCTGAGATGCAAAAATTGCAAGATGTCCTAGCTCCACGATACACCTTGAAAGTGCACCTCAAGAAATGCGCGGGCCTCTGTTGTTTCGAGGGAAAGACTTTAAGAACGGAAAATACATTCATGTCTATTATTACGATGACCATTTCGATACCATTACCAGTATCACCGGATTCCTGGGATATGTTTATTATTGTGAGAAATGTGACCATGGTTATAATAATCGAGAGCAACACAAGCATTGTGGATTGAAATGCTCAGGATGTTTCGCCTCTCAACCCTGTCTGAGCGAAGGACCAGTGCCTTGTTCAACTTGTCTGCGCACGTTTGTCAGTCCTACCTGTTGCCAACAACATTTGAAGACGCAAGGTTCACAGCAGAAATGTGCTTGTCAACTGCTGAGATTGTGCCCTACGTGTGGACAAGGCATACGTACCAACAGTGCCAAGGCACACGTATGTTCAGGAAAGAAAAAATGTCACATTTGTCACCACATCGTGGACTTGGAGCATCAATGCTACGTGCAAAAATACCAACCCCCATCAGAGAAAGAGGACAGACACAAGAAGAAAGGCAATTTCATCTTTTTCGATTTCGAATGCATGCAAGAGACTGGCATTCACATTCCTAATTTCTGCGTGGCTCATCGAGCGTGCAAAAAGTGCATTCAAGAACCTATCTTCAGTCAAAATTCCTGGAGGGCGTGAAAAAATCTTTCGGGGACCGAACACGTTAGCCGATTTTGCCCAATGGGTCTTAGACCCCATCGACAAGACGTGGAGCCAAGAGGACATCGAACGTTACGGAGATTGTCATCGTCATGCCACGGTGATGGCTCACAATTTCTCCGGATACGATGGACAGTTTCTTTTGAGATACTATACGGAACAAGGCACCGAGCGTCCTAAAGTGACTTTGAACGGAGCCAAAATCATCTTGATGCAAGTAGGACAAGTACAGTTTAAAGATTCGATGAGCTATTTGGCCATGCCTTTGAGTCGAATGCCTAAAACGTTTGGAATGACAGAAATGGCTAAAGGGTACTTTCCACACTTTTTCAATACGGAAGCCAATCAACACGCCGTTCTACCCCATTTACCTGAACCTCACTATTACGACCCCGACAACATGCGTACCGAACAACGAGAAGCTTTCTACGCTTGGTACCAGGCTCACGCCTCGGACCCTTTCGACTTTCAGGAAGAAATGCTAAAGTATTGTCGTTCCGACGTGGACATTTTACGACGTTGCTGTGGAAAATTTCGAGAACTGTTCATGGAACACGGAGGGGTCGATCCTTTGAAAGAAGCCTGCACCATTGCCAAAGCGTGTTCCTTAGTGTACAGACAACGATTCATGCCTGAAAACACCGTGGCTGTCATCAGCCCTCAATCGACCCACTATGTCAAACGTCAATACTCGGTCAAAGCCCTACGCTGGTTACATTACTTGTGCGACAAGGAAGACAAATGGATTCAGCATGCCCGCAACGGAGGGGGTGAAAAGGCCATCGGAACGTATTCGGTCGATGGCTGAGACTTAGAAAACCCCAAGATCGTGTACGAGTTTAACGGTTGCTTATTTCACGGATGTCCCGTCTGTTACCCTGATCGTAGCACTAAAAATCAGTTTTTACAACGAACCAGGGAAGACTTGTACCAGGACACTTGCCAGCGACGCCTAAAGTTAGAACAGCAAGGATACCAAGTGGTGGAAATGTGGGAACACGAGTACGATCACCGTTTGAAAACCGATCCCGAATTTATCCGCCTCGTGGAAAGTTACCAGTTCATGGACCCGCTGAACCCGAGGGATAGTTTGTACGGAGGAAGGACCAATGCCACCTGTTTGCTGTACCAAGCCGACGAAGAGAAAGGAGAAGAAATCAAATACTTGGACGTGTGTTCGCTGTATCCCTACGTGTGCAAATATTGTCGCTTTCCCGTAGGGCACCCGCAATTGCTGACGGAACACATCGACCTGAAAAACATTCGACAATACGAAGGCTTGATCAAGTGCAACGTTTTGCCTCCCACGAACCTATACCATCCCGTCTTACCTCACCATTGTCAAGGCAAACTGATGTTTCCCTTGTGCCGTACTTGTGCCGAAACGTGCAAGCAAGACCAACCTTGCCATCACACCCAGGAAGAACGTGCCTTGACGGGAACCTGGGTCAGCGTGGAATTGTTCAAAGCTCTGGACATGGGATACCAACTGTTAGAAGTGTACGAAATTTGCCACTTTCCCAAGACACAACAGTACCACAAGGGTGACCCTACTCAGAAAGGCATTTTCGCCGACTACATGGATGTCTTTTTGAAACTGAAGCAAGAAGCCAGCGGCTATCCTTCCTGGTGTCACACTCCCGAAGACGAAAAGACATTCAAAGAGAAATACTATGAACAAGAAGGCATCACTTTAGATCACATCGAGAAAAGCGAAGGCAGGCGATCGTTTGCCAAAGTGATGTTAAATTGCTTGTGGGGTAAAATGGCACAACGACCGTGTTTACCCAAGACGGAATATTTGACAGAACCTTCCCGCTACTTCCAGATGATTCACGACAAAACCAAATACATGAAACACGTCGACCTCGTTCGAGAGGATTTGATCTTGGTCAATTACGAAGAAGATCTGGACTTTGTACAAGACGACCCTTTTGGAAATGTCATCATTGCGGCTTACATGACAGCTCATGCTCGCTTAAAATTGTACGAAGCTTTAGAACTGTTAGGGGAACGCGTCCTGTACTTTGACACGGACAGTTGCATTTACATCCATCACCCGAGTCAACAGCACCCTGACATCGAAGGAGACCGTTTAAGAGCCTGGAGAGACGAGCATCCCGAGGACAAGATTCTAAGTTTCGTCAGTGGCGGTCCCAAAAATTACGGCTACGAATACCGGGACAAACAAGGAGAAGTGCACACGACGTGCAAAGTGAAAGGACTGACTCTGAATTATCGTACCAGTCGTGTGGTGAACTTTGGGGTATTGAAAGAAGCCTTGCAATCGGGAGAGGATGGAAACTTTAAAGTGACCACCTATCAACCGAACAAGATTGTACGTTTACCCACTCACCACATCGTCAGTCGACCCTTGGAAAAAGTCTATCAAATCGTGTACCAGAAGCGAGTGCGACTACCCAACGACTTTACTTTGCCGTATGGACACGTTGGTATAAAACATTGGTTGTAAGAGGATAGTCACCCACTAGAAGGATGACTTCGCCACAGCAAGAATCGAGTGAGAAACCCGATGAGAACTCCAAGTTCAAACCCTACCATTTTCCAGTCTTCTTACCTGACTATTGTGATTGTGCCCGTCGATTGGACACGTTTCAGAAATGGCCTACGGATAGGGAAGGATTACCTTCTTCGCATGTTTTAGCTAGAACAGGATTTGTCTACTTGGGACCTGAGTCAGGATTGGGATACGAGGTACAGTGTTTCGCTTGCGGACTGAAGTTACGAATGGATCTATGTATCTATAAAGATTCAGCTATTCTGGAACATACTCGATGGTCTCCGCACTGTCCTTATCTTTCTATGGCCTTTCCACCCATCACACTACGGTACAATTATGACGGTACCTTAGAGACGGTACCTTCCAAAACAGGACATAGAAAACGTAAAAAAGGAAAGATGTACAAGCTGGAGACTGCATTGCGACTAGTATAAAAAGGGGCTATGGTCAAGATCGATAGTTCATTGTGACTACCAACACCGAGCGAACAAGATGAATATTTTCAGAGAAACACAAAACAAGTTGTTTAGAAAGGCACAATTCAAGTGTGGGGCTTCTGAAGTGGAATGCGATTGTGAGCCTTGCGATGGGTACGATGCTGTACGTTGTGACCTTAGCGATGCCGTAAAGCATCATGGGAACTTTAGTGTCACTACCCCTATCATGGAAAGTGATGCTGTGCGTGTCAAACCGGAGGGATGCGAAAGTGATGCCGCTCGTCCACTTGGACATTTTACTGGGTTTCGTTTTAAAGGGGAATGTTCACCTTCACGTCTACCCCCCTACGGATGTCATCCAGCCCTGAGCAAACTCCTGTTCATGTCACCCAACCCTCATCGAAACGAACCTGTGAAAGACGAATATTCGTTTCCTGTGCATTTGTCGGAATACTGCGACTTTGAAAATCGTCTTCAATCGTTCAAAGGAAAATGGCTTAAGTATCTGGGAGGACCGACCCCCGAAGAATTAGCCAGAGCCGGATTTTTGTACTTGGGCGAAGGAGATAAAGTCAAGTGCTTCAGTTGCGGTGTGTCACTTCACCACTGGGAACAGCAAGATTCGGCCTACGTAGAACATGCTCGATGGTCACCGAATTGTCATTACTTACCCTTAGTGGGACCGGGACACTGAAGTAACTTACCATAATCTGTTCATGGATACTTTACACGAGAACATTTGTGCTTTGCCTGTGGAGTTGAGAGAACGCATTTACCGAGAACTGATCAAAATACAAGTGAAACGCAAACGCAAAGTTATTCAACCGTTTTTAAATTATGCTCTGTTCCAAAGTGTAAGAAGACTGATTATGAGTGGATATTACATCAGGCACAAAGGTAAACGAGGCTATTGGCCACCACCCAAGGATTCCAAAAACAGTGTATATACTTATGGATACTTTACAAGAGAACATTTTGGGCTTGCCTGAGGAGTTAAGAGAAAGGATTTACCGAGAGCTGGTGAAAATACAAGTCAAACGTAAAGAACAGTTGCATCCGTTACGTCACCAGATCTTTAACCACTGGTACCTGAATGGTATAAGAGGACTGATTCGTCAGAAATTGTTTCAGTGGTCAGACCTTGTTAGTGAGTTAGTGAATGAACGAAATGTTCATCATTTTGGTTACTTCGAGATTCACCTAGAGCAACGCATTGAGGAAGACGAGTTAAAGGATTACCAACATATGTTACGTGGAATCTGCTTAGTAGAAGAGAAAACTTCTAATCGAAGTTTGAACTGTAGGTTACAGTATTCTAGATTTCCTACTGGAGAACGAAGATGTCTGGGTAGAATGTACGTGTATTGCTTCCGAAAAAAAGAGAGCATAAAAACAGGAATCCATGCCACGGCTTATGTCACAAGTGATTGAACAGATTCCGTGGAAGGAACTCAATGACCATATTCAAACCGTGGATCATTACCATCGATTATTACAAGAACTGTATCCATTCAATTTGGGTCGACAAGTGGTGTGTGTCTTAGTGACTTGTTTTCTGGGATTTCGTTTACCAGCCGATTCCTTGTGGACCCTTTACGATCAGTACTTACCATACCCCCATGGCATTAAATGGTCACAAAAAACTCCTTTTGCTCAAAGCCTTGCGTTTTCATCTGGACACTTCTCGACCTCAACAGGAAAAAAAGATTCGTCAACTTTTAGCTACCGAAGACGTGTATGACGATGTGTGTGTCGCTTGTGACTTACAGCCCCATTGGACAGATGTTCGCGAATGGAAAAAGGGGGGTTTTGAGGCTTGGACCCAAGAAGTGGCTCAGTATGCACAACAGTTGTTCAAGGAAAAAAGTTACTTTTCAACCTGTGTTAGTGACAGTCCCAGAAGAACCCGTCACCGAGAACAACCACTCGCTTCAGGACAGGACTGTCATGGACATTCCTGAAAGGTCATTCCGGGAGGACACTTGTGTGACAATACCTCATGTAGAGACTGTAAGAACATTACACACTGTCCCTAGGACATCTTGGTTACCCAGAACATGTTGTACAGAGACTTGTTTATATTCCACTTTGATCGTTTTGATGTGTTTTTTATTCCTGTACATAACTATTTGGCTTTTATGTATTTTTGTCTTTCGTGTTGTTCATATTTGAAACATTTAATAAACATGTTCTGAAAAAAGTATATAAACTCTTGTCTTGTTTGTTTTCGTGTCACAAGTGACATTTCTCACACTATGGCTACCTCTACTGTCTCTGCTCCCTCTTCCTCTACTGTCAAAGTCATCAACAAACACTTCGATCGTGCCAGTTGGGAGGCTTTGCATCTTCGCCATCCCTTTAACATGCTTATTGCTGGACCTAGCGGTTCAGGCAAAACCGAATTCGTCAAACGTTTGATCGAACATAAACATCATTTGATCGATCGGCCACCTCAACGGATCGTGTGGTGTTACAAAGAGTGGCAATCGGCGTACAGCCTCTTGCGAGAAAGTCAAGGCGATTCCATCGTGTTTGTGGAAGGCATTCCAAAAGAAGACGACGGCATCGTCTCTGACTCCCGTCAAACCCATTTGGTCATTTTTGACGACATGTTAGGAGAAGACGAAGAAGAAATTAAACTGTGGTTCACGCGCAAAGGGCATCACCGTAATGCCAGTGTCGTTTACATCACCCAAAATTTGTTTCAACAAAGTAAAGCCCATCGCACCATCAGTCTCAATGCGCATTACGTGGTCTTGTTTAAAAGCCCTCGAGATAAATCGCAAGTGCAAGTCTTAGCCAAACAGTTAGGAATGCCTTGGCTAACTCAGGCGTACGACGATGCCACTCAAACACCACACGCATATTTACTCGTCGATTTGAAACCTACAACCCCCGAGGATTTGCGATTTCGTACCCACTTGTTTCACCACTGGTGCCAAGACGGAGGGCCTGTCCTGTACATGTCTCCGTCCTCGACTTAATTTCACTCCACAAAAAAATCTATAAAAACCTCAGACCCTTTTCGTCTGTCTCACACAACGTCAACATGACGTCCCTTCAGTCGCATCTTCCCGTCAAATTGATTCGTGCCTTGTATGGCATCAGTCGAGAAAAAAATCCACAAATACGAGGTCGTGTCTTAGAAGCTAGTCTCAAAGAGGTCTTACGATGGTTCACGGTGACGGCACGTCAATTACTCCAAGGAATCATTCAAATTCCTCATCAAACCAAACGCTTTTTTGATCGAAACAAAGTCGCTTTGGTCCAACTGGCCGATCCCCGCATCGACACTCAAACCAAAAAACATATCATTTTGAAAACCTGGAGGAAGCGGTACTCTAGGAGGGGTCATCATTCGCTCTCTCTTAAGATGGGATCCTAATGCCCCCAAACTTCTCCCCAAGAAAAAAGTCAAACAAAGCCCCAAGAAGAAGAAGAAAAAGACCAGGTCCCCAAGAATAACTTCTCCAGTGGCGGGACCCTCCTCTTACCAGACGCCACCCCGGGAAAAGAAAAGAAGCCCCCAGAAAAAGAAACAGAGAAAAAGTCCCCAAAAAAAGAAAAGTCCACAGAAGAAAACTAGTCGCAAGAGAGGCACTTCGGCCAGGACGCAACTTTACACTCGCAAACCACGACCTGCCACGGCGGTGACCGCGTCTCCGGCAGCCTTACGTTCATCCACTTCTCCGTTGATGACACCAAGAACTAAAGAGTACTTGGAGACGTTGATCACACCAAGAACTTCTCCGTTGATGACCCCAAAAAGAACTTCCCCAGTGGCAGGACCCTCCAATTTAGCGGCAGTGGCTGCTGCTCACAAACTACCTTCTCCCAAAATCAAAGTTCAAGAAAGATCGGGCATGTTACAAAGTTTACTGGATTTGTCCAAGCAAGAACTGGCTCGATTTAGTCCGTTGCGTACCCCTGCACGACGTGTCATGCCTGTCCTCAAATTGATACGACGTAAAGACAATCAGTGGCGACGCGTTCCAGTATAAAAAAGGTGTGTGACCAAGTAGGCTATCAGTGTTTTTTTGGTGCTCCTGAAGACTCAAAGATGTCACCGTCCAGAAAACCCCAAGGAATGAAAAGGAAAGGACTACCACCACGTTTAGTCAAACATGGGGACATGTTATCTGTCCTGTCCAAAGCTTCTCCACCTCTACGAAAAAAACTCATTCAATCGGCCTCCAAAGAGGTCATCGATACCGTGTGCGAATTTTGTTTGAACGTCTTGAAAGGCACGATCCCTTTGTCCAAACACCAGAAACAATGCTTAGGCAAACATCGTCACATTCTTCGCCAAATGGTTCCAAAAAAAATTCCCATTCGTCAAAAGAAGAAGATGTTGGTCCAACGTGGAGGCATTTTACCCCTCTTGTTAGGTCCCTTACTGAAAGGAGTCTTGGGAACCATGTTGGGAGGACTGGTGGGAGCAAGATAAAAAGGCCCTCGGAAGTCCCAAGATCTCAGAATCGACCCCTGACAACCCCATGGAAGGACGAAAACTAGCTTTAGTGCCTTACAAACGATGGATGGAATACCATCGTTGGCAAGAACAACGCACCCCGCATTTACCTCCCAATCCCAATTTGAGCGAGATGTCCCAGTTACAACACGAATTGCAGTCCTTGATGGATCGCCAAGATTTGTCCGAAACAGAAAAATCGCAAAAGTACGGTCAACTCTTGCAACGACTGCAACTCTTTCACCAGAAAGCTTTAGACGAAACAGTTCTACCCACTCTGAAAGATTTTAAGACCTTGATGAAAAGTCCAGCACCATCACCAGTACCAGTACCAGTACCAGTGACCAAGACAGAAAAAGGAGAAGAAGAAGAAGGGTTTCAAACTCCACCAGAAAAAGTACGCAAGTTAACAACACCACCTACCTCCAGAATGGATGGATTAAAATGACGATGGCCACCCCTTCTTCATCACAAAAGAAAAAGAAAGTGAAGACAGAAGTGAAGACAGAAGTGAAACAGGAACCGATATCCCCCGCTCAGACATCGTCCTCTTCAACACCTATTGCCGGTCGCACACGCAAAGCATTGCAATCCAAGAAAATACCCCAAGAGAAAAAGAGTAGCATCCTCCAAGAGTGGGTGTCTTATTAACACACCAACCAACACAAAAAAAAAATGGAAAAAGTCTTAGCCAGCATTTACTACGATCCCTCTCATCCTGCAGGTTACGCAGGAGTTCAAAAATTGTATCGTGCTGCCAAAACTCGATTGAAAAGTCTCCGTTTACCTCAAGTGCAACGATGGTTACAAGAACAAGCTACCTACACTTTACACAAACCCATTCGACTCAAGTTTGCCAGAAGTCGCACCCGAGTGGAAGGCATTGATCATCAATGGCAAGCCGATTTAGCCGATGTCTCTTATTTGGCCAGCTACAATCGTGGCTACAAATATTTGTTTTGTGTCATCGACGTCTTTTCCAAATTTGCCTGGTTCGTACCCTTGACTTCCAAATCGAGCAGCGAGTTAGTGCGAGCCCTGCAACGGGTGTTGAAACAAAGCGGTCGTCACCCTCTTCGATGGCAAACGGACAAAGGCACCGAATTTCTGAACCAAGCTTTCCAAAAAGAATTAAAGAAACGTGACATTCATTTTTTTACCACCGAGAATCCCGAAACCAAAGCCAGCATCGTGGAACGTTTTCAACGCACTTTGAAAGAACGCATGTGGAAATATTTTACGCATCACCACACTCTGAAGTACATCGACATCTTACCACACCTGGTGCAAGCGTACAACCAATCTTACCATCGAAGCATCGGACGTGCCCCGCAAGAAGTGACTCCCGACAACGAAGTGCTGGTGTTTGAGCGTCTGTTTGGTACGTCCCCGACGAGGGCTGTCCCCAAGAAAAGTGGAGAGTTGACCGTAGGAGATTGGGTGCGCATTGGCAAAACCAAACGCACTTTTGACAAAGGTTACTTACCTAACTGGACGACCGAATTGTTTCGCGTCACTGGACGAGTGCATGGCCGTCATCCTACCGTCTATAAATTGGAAGACATGAACGGAGAAGTGCTCAAAGGAACGTTTTATTTGCCCGAGTTACAACGTCTGACCAAAAAAGAAGACGACGTGTACGACATCGAAAGCATTCTCGAACGCAGAACCCGTAAAGTGGGCAAACGACGTGTCAAAGAAGTGAAAGTACGTTGGAAAGGATATCCACCCAGTTTTGATTCTTGGATGGACGCTTCGCAAGTCATCGACTATAAAAAGAAGTGACCATCATGCCCTTTCACACAGACGCAGCTACGTCGACCACTCCTTCACCTAGTTCTTCTGTGCAAGATTTACAAAAACAACCCTTGTGGGTGTGGTGTGGAGAACGTGTGCCTAAAACGCAAATCGTCTTTTTCTGCCAAATCTTCGTGGTGTATTGTGTCATCGGGGCAGCCATTGCCAATTTGAGTTTGCAACAAGGAGACAAACAATTGTGGACCATTTTATTGAGCAGTTGCATCGGTTACCTGCTTCCCAATCCCTCCCTGAAATTCTCCTCGAACAGGAACCACGGGAACCTTGTGTCCAGTGCCAGTGTCAGTCACCACTACAATAACAACAACAACAACCCCATTTTAGGCGGAGACACGCCTCTGACGTCCAGTAACCCCTTGGACAGCCACAGAACTCTGGAATTATGGGTCACCAAAACCAATTTTACTTAACCTTACCCAGTGACAGTTCCATGGAGGTATTTCCCCACAACACGTTGTGCTGTTACACAGCCAAATTACCTCAGACCATCCCCTTAGATCACGAAGCCCATTGGGAAGTGGCTTTACTGGAAATCATTCATCCGAACCAAGTCCTCAATGTCCTTCCCAATCAAAATTTTTTTGATGTGGAAGTTCATGACAAGCAAGTGCAAGAGTACTTGGATAAGAATGTCAAATATCAGAAGAAAACCCCTGGCACAAGAAATCAAAAGTCGACTATCTATCACTTGTTCATTCCCCCAGGCTATTATTTTAGTGGTCAACATTTGGTGAGCACCATTACCTCCAGGTTTAATGTCGTGTTTCTGAAAGCTTTGGAAAGTGTCAAAAAAAGTGTCACTATGGAATACCACAAAACAGCTCGTCGCTTCTTGATGAAATTTGACGGGAGTAAAATCCTGTCCATTTTATTTTGTCTTGAATTGTTTGACATGTTGGGCGGAGACATGGACATGAGAATGGCCATGATCAAGAAAAACGAATTACCAATCGTTTACGACAACGAGTCTTTTAGCAAGTTATTTCGTGCCCCGGTAGAACTGAACCAAGGACTGAATTTGATGTTTGTGTACTCCGATGTGGTGGAGTACAACGTGGTGGGACACACCTCTGTACCGTTACTGCGTGTCATTCCTTTCAAAGTGGATTCTGCCACGAACGCTGACGAGGAAGGTGGAAACACTTACCACGTTCACCGCGAATTTGTACATCCTCACTACTTGCCGGTCAGCAAGTCTTATTTGGACACGATCAACATTACTATAAAAGGAGATTTGGGACAAAATATTCCATTCACCAAAGGAAAAGTCACGGTGAAACTCCATTTTAGAAAACGGTTCTCTCACGACTCGTAAGTCATGTATCCAGTGTACCGAGGGGTTGCTCGACAGCGAGGACACGGTTTAGGAGATATGTTAAAATCGGCCTTTCGTTCGGTGGCCCCGGTGTTGAAACCGATGGTGACACGCGGATTGCACGCCTTGAAAGATGCGGCACTGACGCAAGGCAAAGAATTTCTCCAAAATGTCATCATCGACAAACAAAACCCTAAAGAAGCCTTCATGAGGGCAGGCAAAAATGTCTTGCTGCAAACGGGTAAAGACCTTTTGGGCCGACGAGACACACCTATAAATGCCCTGCACGCTACCGAGTCAGGCATTCAGCAAGGACAAGGCAGAAAGAGACGACGAAGAAAACACCCTTTCACCAGACTTCACACTTCTATAGCGAGAAAGACAAAGAAAAGAAGAACCGTTCGAGACTTAGACGTTTTCGATTATTGAGAAAGAGACAAAAAAATGATGCACCGAGAGTCATGTGCTTGTTCCAAGTCGGAACTGGATCTGTTTGCCATGCCCCCCACCATGATGACCATGCAAGAATCCCAGTGGGTGGAATTTCATCCGGTCTCCTCTTTGACGGATTCCGCTCCCATAGAGTTTGAAATCAAAGGACAGCCCGAAGATTACATCGATCTCAATAGCAGTTACTTGTACTTGAAAGTGAAAGTGATCGAACCACCCAACGCTAACATAGACAATGATGATGTAGTAGCTCCCGTCAATAATTTCATGCATTCCTTGTTTAGCGAAGTGGTTAGCAGCAGCATGGATACTTACCCTTACCGAGCGTACCTGGAAAATCTCTTGACGTACGGAAAAGAAGCCAAGAACACTCATCTGGATGCTTGCGTGGTATGGAAACCTGACCAAGCGACTAAGTTCAACGGCATTACACTTGCTGGGGATGCTTCAAATCCAACGGGATTTGTAGAACGACGAAAGAAAATTGCACTAAGTCGTAGTTTAGAACTGATGGATCGTTTGCATTTGGACATGTGGTTACAAGAAAAGTATTTGCTGAACGGGGTGGATATCCGCTTGAGACTGAATCGCAGCAGTGCCACTTTCCATTTGATGGCTGCTGCTGATGCCACTTACAAAACCATCATTCAAGAAGCCAGGCTCTACGTGCGTCGCGTAGAAGTGTTACCTAAAGTGGGAAACGACATCAGTCAGACGTTGAGCAGAACAACCGCCAAGTATTCGATACGACGTGTGGAAGTGAAAACCTTCACGATTCCCACTGGACAGCGATCCATGATCGAAGATCATCTGTTCCAAGGACAGTTACCCAAGCGTTTAATCCTTGGCATCGTAAGCAATGCAGCCTTCAACGGAGCCTACAACGAAAATCCTTTCAACTTTCAACCCTACAATGTGTCCAAGATTGAAGTCAGTCGCGATGGCAAGACCTTGTGTACCCGACCTTTCGAACCTAACTTTGGTGCCGCGAAGAATTATTTGAGATCGTACTTGTCCCAGTACGAAGCTACCGGACAGTTAGGAACCAACACCAGTCACGGCATTACGTACGAGGATTATGAAGGAGGCTATGCTTTGTGGGCTTTCGATTTCACTCCAGACCAAGGCAGCGACGAGGGACATTTCCACCCTATAAAATCTGGCCAGATTCGAGTGGAAATTCAGTTTGCGAGTGCTCTACTCCACACGGTGAACGTCATCCTGTATGCCGAATTCGATAATACCATAGAAATCAACAGTTTGAGAGAAGTCATTCTAGATTATTAGAAGCCATGGAAGACTGGTATCCCTCTTTACCTAGTGGAGAAACTTTGGAGATGGAATGTGAGGAGACCGTGGAAAAAGAAGAAGTTATCATGATGAAGTCAAGATGGCCAGAACAAGAAGCCCATTTAGTCTCCTGTTTTGCCAAACACTTGGTCGAAAAAATGACGTAACTGATCAAGAAAAAATGCTATGGATGTCAAAACGATCATCCCAGTCAAATTCAACACGATAAATGCCTGATGCTGAGTCAAGAAGAAAAATTGGACGAGTATCTGGACGAAGCTTGGAGTCTCATCTCGAACGAAGACGTGTTGCACCAGTGGTATAAAGAATTGCGTGAACATTCTTGTCCACCATTAACCACTCAAGAGATCCATCGTATCGAAGCTCTCCTGAATCAGAGTGAGGAGACGAAACGAAGAAACGGTTATTTGTCAGACATTTTCAAGCAAAAAGTCAGGATCGAATTGATGACTTATTATTACCTGTGAAGAAAAAAAAATGGATACCTGGGAACTTTATTACCTTTTGAACCACAGTTCGTATACGACTTCTTGGAATCCTGTCGTCTGTGCTAAAGATGAACTCCCTCATCGCAAACCTCAAGACCATCTAGCTTATGTGATCAACACGGACGACAGTCATCTCCCAGGAACCCACTGGGTAGCCGTTTACTTTCCTCAAGAAGGATGTGTGGAATATTTCGATTCGTACGGATTGCCCCCTTTGGAAGACGATATCATTGACTTTATGAGAAGAAATGCTCAAACCACCCGATTCAATAATGTGAAATTACAAGGCACAGATTCCTTGGTGTGTGGACAATATTGAGTGTACTTTCTGCATCATCGCAGCCTGGGCTATTCCTTAGAACATTTAGTGACTCATTTTGATCCTCGTTCTTCTTCTAGAAACGATGTGAAAGTATATCGATGGTTTTGTGACCATTATGCTTATCTTTTGTCTCAAGCTAGGAAACGTAGTGTCCATCAATGGCCTAATGACTTCCAACAGTGGAAATCACAATTTCATTCACAACGTTGTCAGCCCTGTTTAAAGCAGACTGTAAATTGAAAAAAATGTTTGTGATTAGAAAAAATGTTTGATGTTATAATGTTGGATTATTGTTAAAATGTTAGAGTTGATGGTTAGTGTTAAGTGATTTTTGAATAAAAAATGTTGTGTTTTGAAAAAAAAAATGCCTTTGTCGTTTGTTTGGCTATAAGAATGTTGATTCATGCTCTTTGACTTCTTACTATCCCTCTCATGTCACTCATTGAACGTTCCGGCTCGAAAACCGTGGAGGGATGTTTTCCTTCACGTCCGCGCTTTGACTTTAAGAACCGGGGTAGTTTCCAGTCTAACCATCCATTGTCGACTCATCCTCCTACGAAGATGTGCTCCAAACTAGCTAAGCTAAACGAAGCCTACGTGAATTTGCATAGGGTCAGACACAGTCTGATACCGAAAGCTGAAGAGATAGAGAATGTGAGAATGTTAAAAGTCACTGAAGACCTGATAGAAGAGCTCTTCAGAGAAGAAGTGAACAGGGAGAAAGAAGAATGGACAGAGAAGTACAGACTTCAGAGACAGCAGCAACAGCAACAACAACAGCAGCAGCAGCAGGAACCTGAACCTGACAGAGGCTTTGTCGATTGTCGTATCGACACCAAAGAGTTCTTCTTCTCTTTCCGAAGAAGCAGACCTATCGTCAGAAAGTCTATCCTCAGAGGACGACGCATTCTTAGAAACTAAAAGATTGCCATAGCAAACAAAAAAACAGCCCTTTTCAGGGCTACCCCATACTCTAGAAAAGAAGTAACCATCGATTTGCCAATGTGTGTAGGTAGAGTAGTGTGAATATAAACACTGACTCTTTTTTATAGTGTGAGTGTATGTGTTTGTGTTTGTGTTTGTAACCGATCACGTACGTTTGTGTGGATAGTAGATTAAGATGATGTTGTTTTTTTTGGTGTTTGAGGTGTGGGGAGAGTAGATTTGGGGTTTGATTGGATTGCTTTGCGTATGTGAATAGTATATTGAAGTGATTAATGAAAAATTTTTTAGAATAGGAATGGGAAGTATAAAAAAAGTGAGTGAGTGTTTCTTTTAGGTCCGCGCGTTGTTTTTGGTCATGATCTAGGTAAGATCAATTTTATGTTTTTAGGGGGATGTTTTCCTTCACGTCCGCAATTTTAGTATAAATTGAAACTCGTTCGGCAGTCCAGCTACCCTTGTTGATTGATCAACACCAGAATGAACACCAGACTAGCGAAACTGTTGGAACTTCATGTGCATCTGGAATATGCCAGGCGCCTGTTGAACGAACTGGCCGCGGAGGCCATTGTCGAAGAGGGAAGGATGAGAGAGGAGGAGGAAAGAAGAAACAAAGAAGAGGAGGAGAGAAGATAAAAAGAAGAGGCGGAGAGAAGATACAAAGAAGAGGAGGAGGAGAGAAGAAACAAAGAAGAGGAGGAAAAGGAGAGAAGAAGAAGAAATTTCAGAATCCCAGAGACAGAAAATTGGGTTTCTGAAGCTATTTATCCTGCCTCTGCTCTCTTCCCAATAAAAGTAAAAAGCAACTGGGGAACAAGATGTGTATGTGGCGCCAGGCCTGGAAGGTGCCACCATTAACCAGGTGTCCATGAAGTTCAAAAAAAAAACAGCCCTTTTCAGGGCTACCCAATACTCTAGAAAAGAAATAACCATCAATTTGACAATGTGTGTAGGTAGAGTAGTGTGAATATAAACACTGACTCTTTTTTCATAGTGTGAGTGTATGTGTTTGTGTGTTTGTGTTTGTAACTGATCACGTAAGTTTGTGTGAATAGTAGATTATGGGTTTCTTTATTGTTTCTTAGCGTATGTGGAGAGTATAGTTTGGGTTTTATTATATGAAATGAGAAAGTAGGGGATGTTTTCCTTCACGTCCGCGCGTTGTTTGGTCATGATCTAGGTAAGATCAATTTTATGTTTTTAGGGGGATGTTTTCCATCACGTCCGCGCTTTCACTATAAGAACCCACAAGGTTTGATGTTCGAACCATTCTACGGAATAATAAAAACGAAGATGGTGGTTGCAAGTGATTTGTTCAACAACTTGGTAGATATATACAATTGGATAATGGATGGTATCTATGTAGTGGAGAGACTAGAAAAAGAATGGAAGATAGTAGAGTATCTGGACTACGCTAAATGCCTAAACGTAGCAAAAGAAGTGATAGAAGAAATGATAGAAGAGGAGGAAAAGAGATTGAGAGGTATGATAAATCCCACCTATGTCAGAGTGGGAAGCCTAAAGGAAGCACTTGACAATGCAAGCAAAGTCAGGTGCTTTCTTGAAAATGTGTCACATGGGACAGAGTGCTCTTTTGTGGAGAGAGGTCAGGACAGACTGAGGAAAGGAGAGTAGTTGATGAGAAAAGTGATGGAGGTAGAGGTAAAGAAGATTAAAGAGAGATGGAATAAAGAAAGAAAAGAAGAAGAAAATAGAAAGAGAAAAGAAAGCTTTGAGAAACTGAACAATAACTGAATACGAATACAGGAGAAATTCCGAGCCATGGGTCACCCGGACTGGATGCCTGAATCAGAAATAAAGAAGAAGACAGGAATAATGGCAAAAGTTAGAAGATGGCTACAGAAGTGGAGGAAATAAAAGAAGATAATGATGAAACCAAAGGCCCTTTTCAGGGCCACCCACATTTCTCGAAAAGAAAATGACTTTCGATTGCCTACCCTTTTTTTTTTTTATTTTTTATTTTTTTTTTTTAAAAATCCCATGTTCAATTCCCCTTGTCCCTAGACAGATCCAAACTCTATTCCTCATGTTAATTTCCCTTGTCGCTAGACAGACCCACACTATAGTTCCATGTTAAATTCCCCTTGTCGCTAGAGTGACCCAACAATTTTCCCCATGTTAATTTCCCTTGTCGCTCAACAGACCCACGATTTATTCCCATGTTAATTTCCCTTGTCGCTAGAGTGACCCACGATTTTTCCCCATGTTAAATTTCCATTGTCGCTAGAGTGACCCGGGGGGGGGGGTCTGTAATGCTAATTCCCATTGTCGCTAGGGTGACCCCATTCACTACTCTGGTGCAATGCCAAGAGCCACCATGAAATCTAATCAAGACTAACTCTACAGAGCACGCAGGGAGAACTAACCTCATCACTGGTTATCGAGTCTATGTAAGACCGGTCATCCCAACAACTGGTGATAGACGACTGAGCTGACTTCTATTCGCTGCCGAAAGGGTTGGCTCATTGGCAACGATGCTAATTATTGTGCCGTCCCCTTTCAGGATTGTAATCTGCCTCTGGATTTCTTGTTTAATGGCATCTACTTCGTAGGCATCTGCTAAGACATTTACAGTAATCAGGTGGCCATGCTGTCGAATAAAAACGCCAGAAGACCAGAAACATATATTGGGTTCACTGTAATAGAGACAGAGAGACACCAACGTCCGAAAGATGACGTCGAACGTTTATTTCTTTTACCATGCAGCAGACGACTTCTATATTCCAGGCTATGAGAAATGGTACTTCATCGTTGTGCGTGCGGCTATATGCTGCCATTATTGCGCTAAAGTCACAAATGGTCTATTTATAATACTAATGATTTTTCTGTCTCTAATTCAGACACATTTTGTCGAAATTCTGATTTGGCGCGCTCGATTGTTAATAGATTTCCTGGCATGCAAGCATTACGTGTGTGTGTCTATATATATATATATATATATATATATATATATATATATATATATATATATATATATATATATATATATATATATATATATATATATATATATATATAATACAATCATGCACGTTATATAACTTTTAACCCGTACTCCCGTACTCTACGGAGCTTCGAACCGAGGCCTGCTGTTGTTGTGGTTGTTGTGGGGTTTAACGCCATTTTTCAGCACACGATAGGCTATACATGGCGGCCAGTATTAATGGTGGAGGAAGAACCCCTAGAAAACCCCGGAAAGAACCACCGACCCACGAGAAGCTACTGGCAAGCTTTCTCACATACCTACACTGGCTGAATCCGAGACTCGAACCGGCGCAGATAGAGGTGAGATGGCAGTGATCCGTAACGGAGAGCGCTTTAGACCACTCGGCCACTCGGGGCCCCCAGAAACTGTTCTGTGCACATGGATACTTACACATAACCGAGGTCTGCGGGTAAACGGCACCTATCGCATTGCCTACACGCATATGTACATACAACATTGATTTAGTAGCATGATTTTTGGGTGATTTTTGTGCTTAATCATCATGGAATATGGAGTTGTGTGTGCAGGCAATGCGATAGGTGACATTTACCCGCTGACCTGGGTTCAAATCCCCGAAGAGTACGAATTAGAGATTATCCAACCCATTTAACAGTTTTATTTGTATGAAATATTAATATGGCTTACTATTATAAAGCATTCTCCTTTAGAATCAAGGGATAGTACTTTCTGTTATGTTTGTTGTATATATGTAATTTAATACTATCATACAGGTTAGAGGTTTTTAATTCGTACTCTATGGAGGATTGAACCCAGGTCAGCGGATAAATATTAATTCTGCCTTGTATCATCATGCATTCTCCTGCGGAATCCAGGGATAGCACCATCCGTTCTGTTTGGTGTATATTTGTAACTCTCTCTCTGGGTGAAAGTCGTAAAATTATGGGGTATGCAAAGTTTTGATCTATGTATCTAGGAATGAACCTACCTCTCTCTCTCTCTCTCTCTCTCTCTCTCTCTCTCTCTCTCAGACACGCACACACAGACACACACACACAACAATAACAACAACAACAACAAAATCTAAACACTTTTTGTCATCTCAGTTATGTAGATTGCTCCTGAAATCATTAGTGTTGAAACTTGTCTGAGCTGTCAGGAGACATTGTTTGTGCATCTTTCACTTATAATGATCTAGATATATAGTGACTTGCTAAATTTAGGGGTACATTGGGAAATTGGAGGCGGAAAAATGCCCCCTGTGTTCACTCAAGTTGCAGCAAAATATCAGGGTGACCATATTCGTCTAATGTATATTGAAAAGTTCCACCTTTAGATTGACGATATCACTGAATAAAATCCTTCATTAAAAGACCGTGCGCCTTATATCGATCTGCCTAAATTGTTCCAAAATCAACACAAACATTAATATCAGCAAAGAACTTAGCCCGGCAGGGACGAGTCCGGATATTTTTTTTCTTAAAAGGTACGATTTGTCAGTCAGTTGTTCGCTCTGCATAATCAGAAAATTCTTGTACACATACAACTGAACATTATTTTTAAAAAATTCAACCTGACCCGACCCTACATCCCCCAAAAGCATCTCTCCTTCGTAGCCTTGTACTAAAAATACACTATATTGGCACTTTCATGGGAAGTAAATGCATTTGGTCGTTTTGACTATTGCATTTGTATTACCTCCCTTGCTCTAGATTGCAGAAACGGACGTCAAATCGATAGTAGTATTTTCCACGTTGTTTCCATTTCCCTAGTGAATTTAAAATTATCGATTTCTGAATGGTATGTAACAAACATGACGTTCATTATATCTCTGTTGTTATTGGCTTCAATCTCAGAATACTCTCAGAATACGTTTTAAGAAATTAATACGTCGCAGGATTGCGTCACAGGATTATACGTCTCACTGCACTTCTCTCTATGCTTCTCAGTATACATCTCAGGGTAACGTCACGTCATACGTTCCAGGAGCTATTTTCTCCCTTTTAAGTAAATATAAATAGAGACAACCCAAACTTCCTGTTATTTATGATACAGGGGATTTTGCATTATTCTCTATCGTTATCAGATTTTACTATCAGTGTTAAACAGATGCTAAGGCTATCAATCGACTCCACGTGTCCTATAATGACCCTAGTTAGTCAAATGGCTAATTCGTTACGCATTGACATCACACATTAACACACCACACGAGGCCTGGAGTTCTGAGCCAGCCTCAATTTACACAGCGAATAAATGGGATACATTACATCAATTACTACATCATTTCAGTCAATACACACTTACTCTTAATCATACGTGAAATCTTTTAAGTTCGGTGAATTCACACGGATTATCGTAATGATATTCACTAATGTAATGCATTAAATTCTTAGAACCTAATTCTTATGCAAACAAGGCGACAAATTCAAACAATTCGTCAAACTTATCTAAAGAAGATTAATGTACGACTTCCTATGCAGAAACTCAACACAGTTACACTTCATAAAGCAAATTATTATACGAATGTAGAAAAAAAGATTCATGCAAATGCAAGTAAATAAATTCAGCAAAGCATTATATATGGCATCAACAAATTACATGGAATTGTCACACTACCTCTGCTTTCAACGTTCCTCCCTCTAATCACCAAATTAGTTCGTCGGTTTCTTTCGACAAAAGTCTCCTTTGGACAACAGTTCTTTTACGAGGAATTTCTTAGAAAGCCTATTCTGGTTTCTCTCGCAGAAAAGCTTAGACAGATTAAAATTTCCGATGTGGCAATTTTAAAACCTAGAAAATTTTGTGTGGGAAACACGCCCCTTATTTACCGTAACCAATCAGAATCAAAGATCGATACGTGGGTATTTAGTATAGGGAAATGGATACAATAGCTTTGGAGAAAACTCGATTTAAGCAAACTTCACACTTATATGACCCAGCGAGGCTAGAAATGATTTTCTGGACCTCACAGACGAACGAACATATCGAATAGCACAGAGATGGCACCGGCAGACACGCTTCATCGAGCCCAATCTTTTGACATATGACACTAGATATTACCTCCAGCCTTCGTGGACAAAGAAATATTATTCGACGTTTTCATTTTAACGTTGGAGGTTGTTGTTTTTTTAATTAAAAAAAACGGTTTTCTTAATATTACGGACGAACGGACAGGACGGATGGAGTTATATTTTTTTCTCAGTCGCTTCTCATCAAGCCCGATTTACCGGTATGTTGTACATGCTGATCGCTCCAGCAGTATGGACAGGAAAAAAACATCGCTTCTTGTAGGCGCTCCCATCCCATTTGTCTGCCAAACGATTCTTACGGGCGAACAGACAGGGCACATTCCCTGACATTTTCACTGCCAGAGTCGTCTCATCTAGGCCAATGTGTCTATGTGTTTCACTTTAATATGTCGCTTGCATTTTTCTAGTTTTTTTAAAACAGAACGTGACTCTTACTGCTCATAACTAATAACTAGTCTTATTCCGACGATCTTATTTATATGAATTGTTTAAGATATTGTAATAATCTTTCCCAGCAATATACAAGTGAAAACACACTACTCAATGGTATCTTACACAGTAAGATTGGATGATCAGTTACTACGGAATGTTGATGTAAAATATCGAAATATAATGGCATTTCATTATGATATAGGATCTTTGTTCATAGATACTATTAGTAACCCATTGTATACTACCCCCATGTCTCCCTAAATTAATAGAGTCGATTTTGCAGCTACAATTTAACCTATATAATATAACATTAGAAGCAACAGTATTATACCAAATCACGGGTATACTAAGTGTATTATACTGGCCGTGAGTTTTGCATGTATGATTATGGCCTGTGCGCTGACTGATTTCTTTTATTCAAACGTCTTATGTGTGGGTCAAAATTCATACTAATCACATATAATCACAGATTCTCACAAATTTTATATCAATGTATATATTTCTCAGCAATCTAGATTGACCTATTTGCAATAAAAATCTGTAAAAATGCATGCCGTGACACTTCCCTTGCCTAATTGCGAATGTAATTATCATTAGCAAAACAAATAACGTATACTGAATAAATTATTATTGAGCTATGACTAAATCTAAACAATCTAAATATCGACTAGAGACAAAAGGTACCACCCTGTTCCCATCCATGGGGGTCACAAACGTTGGCCCCGCTATTACTCTGACAGGATTGCGCCATCTGTGGCTGCCATGGTCACGCAATCTCATATTTGTCATTAATTTATTATTATTATTATTATTATTATTATTATTATTATTCGTTTTAAAACTGGTGAAACATATGGACGTAATAAATTTAAATTTGTGGTCTTTAGATTTAGTTATTAATTGTGTTTGCTATTAAATTTGTTTCATTTCGACTACGTTAGCCAACCAACGCTAAGCAGTCTAAATCGATATATGCCAATATAAATCTGTACATTACTTGTATCAATTACTTAAGTTATTGTAATAGCATTTTCCAGTATTATGTAAGTGAAATTGCCCTACTCAGTGGTATAGTCTGTGCATGCGAAATTTTCTCTTGCATACGAAAGACGCTGTACTTCATATTATTACTATATGCCAATACCCATGCTCTTTTGCGATGAAAACACGTATATCCATGGAACAACTATATAATTGAAGCCTAGGATTCGTGCTATACAACAGTGTATAATATGACTAGGTATGCTATTAAATGCATCTCCATCTTTCTGTTCGTGAGATTCATGCATTCTAATAAAAGAAAATTGCGAAGTTACAGATTTTCACATTCAAGCAGCGTGCATCTACCCATGCCTTTATGTGATGGTACAGCACATTTCCATGTCACAACTTTAGATGTGAAGCTTGGAAATCAAGTTATACAACATTATATAATATATGTAGCTAACTTATTAAATAAATCTCTATTTGTCTGTTCTATATGAAAGTTAACTATCTTCATATTATTGCTATATTCTCCTACACATGCTGTTTTGCGATGGTAACACGTATATCCATGCAACTACTATAGATATGAAGCTTATAATTCAAGCTATACAACAGGAAATACCGTATGTAATTATCTTATTAAATAAATGTTTAGTTGTCTGTCGGTGCGATTAGTGCATTCCTATACGAACGTTAACGATGTATGTATGCATGTATGTATGTATCGATATATGTTTGTATGTTAATAATATGTTTGTTTGCATGCATGTATGAGTAAATGTATGTATGTATGTATGTATGTATGTATGTATGTATGTATGTTCACCTATCTTTTGTGTTTGATATTATATTTTTATCATTATTGGTATTATTCTTTAATTCTATACGTTTAGGAACTGGTGAATAAAATGGAATTTAAATTGTTGATGTTTAGATTTATTTATTAATTCTGTTTGCTATTCAATGTGTTTGATTTCGATGACGTAAGCCAGCCAACGGTTATGTAATTATATAAGCGTTGGCTGTTTCCGAAACTGACGATGTCTCGTCGATTGCAGTTTCACGTGGCCCTAAAAAAGGCCGTTTGTTTAGCAGGGGTAAACTTAGTTTAGGCACTTAAATGTGTCTGAACATGGTGACGGATATTGCAGTATAGACAGGAATTTCCCTTGTAATTTAAATGTGTTTTATCTGCTTTCCAGAATTTAGGCCGAAACTGTCTGCTATTACAAAAAAAACGATTCGTTCGTTCTGTTTCCATCTTGTTGCCAATACTTTGTTCAATTGTTTTTTCCTGTCGACAATACTCGGAAACAGTTATACCCCTCGTTCTTTTTCGGGGTAGAATCGATCCCACAAGCACTTTGTTGATACCTTTCTGTAGCAAGAAGTTGCAAATTCTATCAAAGTTGTTGGCAACAGAGATGTAAGAGGCTGGAGAGCACAAGTCGTTGCCTCTAATCTGAAGATACACGTAATCGATCTTTGATGATAGTGGTCTCCAAATATCTCCAAATTGTTTCCGTCGTACCACCATTGAAATCTTTAAATTCGGTGTCTACACCCGCTATATTTTTTTTGGTACTTTGTGTAGTTCTCGTTGCAAAATCTACACAAATGCGCAATGATGCTATGTCCCAATATTAATAGCTTTGCCATTTTAATAAATTATCAAAATTCTAGGTTTCTAATCGCATTGAGTGACTGACTGATTATTGAATTATAGTGAAGTGCACTCACTAGGTGCATGTATCACTGGTTACTGTCACCACAGGTGACTTTTTAATTATTCCCGGGGGAAGGAATGATTGTCACATCCCCCAGGCTTTAATGTGTTCACAGAACACTTTTTAATTGGGGCGTCAGATCGAGGTACTATTGAGTTATTAGCGATCTGAGTGTAGGGCCTAGATGAGTGGGACTGGACCCAACACACACTCAGTTTTCAGTTGCTATGATTTGCGACTAGTGGGATTGGACTCAACCTACGTTCGCTTATACTGCTTGTTAAGGCGTGCACTGCACGTATGGTATTGATGTCTGTTCGTGGTAGTGGAGGCAAGGTTGAGGTCCGGGAAGCGGTTCCACGTACAGGTTGGTAGTGCTTTCGGTCACCAGGGTATGTGTGGTCTAAATGCCATTTTATAAAATTTGGAATAAAAACCTCCGTGCTGTTGTTAGAGAGTTGGTTAGATTTTAGAGTTAGAGCCTAGGTTGACAGCGGTGGTTATGAATATTGCCACCTTGTGTGGCGGGCCCTACTGGTCTTGGGCCTTTCGAGACCACTTTTGGCTGTTAAGAGTGTTTGGGGTAATTAAAGATCTATTCTATACATGGTTTTAAGTTGCAGCCTTGTGCCGCTGGCCCTGATGGTCTTTGGGGTAAGACCACCTTATTCGTCTTATTTAGGGTCTTATTTCCTAAATCGAGGTTTACTTGCAGCCTTGTGTTGCCGAGCCTGATAGTCTTTGGGCCTTTAGACTACCTTATATGTACAAATGTACAAATTTGGGGTCCTATCATGTATTGCGGGCGGCCCTGATGGTCTGGGTTCGAGACCTCCTTATAGGTTCTAACTTGAGGTATTGTGAGTAGATCTATATATTTTATAAGGCTGTCACCGAGGTAGTGGTGTTAGTTCTTCAGTACAGTTTCGGGTTGTTGTTGGCATAGGATGTTGTTACAGAGTGTTATGATTGAAGGGTTTGAGGGTGAGAGAAGTAAGGTAACCCCTTTATATATATATATATATATATATATATATATATATATATATATATATATATATATATATATATATATATATATATATATATATCTATATCTATATCTATATATATATATATATATATATATATATATATATATATATATATATATATATATATTAATTTAATTTTATTTATATTTTTATTTTTTTAAATGTATTATTATTAACAAAATTATTTTTTATATTGTGTTTTAATTTTAATATATATTTGTGCTGTACCCTATTTTTGAGTTTTTATAGTCTTGTAATTTTTGTTTTCCAGGCCACGTGTATTTTTATTTTTTCCCAGATACTTGCCCTTGTCGATTAATCGAATTTCGGAGAGACGTCAAGGGCACCTAAACTGGGCGATCCCTATTTGGTTTGCCTGGTTCCCTGTCAACAATTTTACGGGAGGGTACTTAATTTAATATTTATTTATTTGCTTCGTATTTTAAGTTCTTAATATACATTTTGTAGTACCCTGTTTTGAGTTGGATAGTTTTGTGGTTTTATTTTCCTGATAATGTATATTTTAATTCCAGATAGTTGTCCTTATCGATTACTCGAGTCTCTGAGAGACGTCCAAGGACTCCTAGTCTGGGTGGTCCCTATTAAGTAGTCTGATTCCTTATCTTATTGATTTTAAGTTATTTAAAATTTTTATATAGCCCTGTTTTTTTGTAAGTACGATGTTATATTTTTGTAAGTGTTGTTTAGGTTAGGGTTAGAATTGTTTATGATTTCTGGGTATGTGACTGGGGATCCGATTTTATTTTGTTCTATTTTAAATATCTCCCTTTCTTTTTTAATCTGTGGCATACATTGAATATATGTGGTAAGTCTTCCGGGACCCGGCAGTAGCAGCAATTTGGATTGTGTGGGTGGGGTCCTATGTGTTTTCCAAAGCTGCTAGCCAGTTTGGTTTGACCTGTGTAAATTCTATTAATTATTTTTTGGTCTTTGCCTTTGATTGTGGGTGGTTTCTTATTTCTGTTTACTTCTTTGATTATGTTGTAAAGTTTCCTACCTTTGTTACTGTCATTCCAGCTGTCCTGCCATTTTTTTATTAATTCATACTGTTGTTAGACTGTATAGTTCGCTAACGCTGTAATCTAATGGTACGTAATTAGGTTCGCTTAGTTTTTGCTTGGCTGTTGAATCCACTAGATCGTTTCCTGGTATGTTTATATGGAATGGGATCCACAGGAATTCTATTTGTTGTTTGTTGTTGTTTAGACTTTTTATCAGTCAGATGGTTTGTTTTAGAAAGTTCTCTCTACATTTGGTATTGTTATTGAGTATCGATGAAATGACGCTGAACGACTCGCTTATTATTACTGTCATAAGAGTGTGGTTTTCCTAAAACCCTTTTAGTGCTTCGTTAATGGCCCAGAATTCTGCTGTATAGATTGAGCAGTGGTCGGGCGGTCTATGTCCTACTTTGATGTTTAATTGTGGAATGACAAATGCGGCTACTGTTTTGGGAGGCTCTGTTAGTTTTGACCCATCTGTGTATATTTGTAGGGAGTTTGGATATTTCAGGTTGATTTCTTCTATTGCGATAGTGTGTAACTGGTGCATTTTATAGTAACCATGCGTCAGTGGGTGTGCTACTACTGTTATACAATTATCACGGCGAAGGGATTGGATCATAAATTAACTGTGAGGCCGAATAATAAAACACACTAGCTATCTTGTCATTGGTTATTGCCCGTATGGACGAACACGTCTATAAGTTAAATGATAATGATGATGTTTATGATGATGCCACTGGTTAGTTGCCGAAGGTAGCAAAGTTATGTACTATAATTTAGAACGGCTGATAGTGTCCCACCGTAATATTTATATATTATTTTACAGATGATTAAATTAGCAAATATATGATTAATATTAATTTTTGTCTATAGATTTATCCCATGTATGTAATGTAAAATTTATATGCAGTCATTATTTCTAGTTATAAAAAAAGCGACTCTTACTGCTGATATCTAATAAACAGTCTTATTCCGACGATCTTTATTTATATTAATTGTTTAAGATATTGTAATAATTTTTCCAGCAATATACAAGTGAAAATGCCCTACTCAATGGTATCTTACGCAATAAGATTGGATGATTAATTGCTATGAAATGTTCATGCAAATTATCGACATATAATGGCATTTCATTTTGATTTATAATGTATGTTCTTAACTATTATTAATACCCCTGCGTATAATTGTTCGCTGTCTTCAACAGTCATACGACGTTTTAGCTACATTTTAAATTATATAATATAGTATTATAATCAATAGTATTATGCACTCATTATAGCAAAATCACCCCTGTATTAATCGTATAGTACTGCTATGCAGCTTTGTTACTTCAGGTTTTGTCCTGCCATGAGGTCAAAATCCGACATACGGAAGCCAGACAGCATGGTTCATAATGCCATGAGCGCTATTCAACATATTCATCTAAATGTAGCGGTTATGTTAATGATATTAGCCTTGCTCGTTATTAGTGAAGCATCCCTAACAATCTGTATATTACTTAATAAGATCCCACGATTTATGGCATTACAAAATTTTTATTTTATGAAACGTCGCTAGATAATAATTTGTCCTGCCATGAGGGCAAAATCCGACATGCGCAAGACAGACAGCATGGCTCAAAATGCCCTGTACGCTATTCAACATATTCATTTAAATACAGCGGTTATGTTAATGTTATTAGCTTGCTGGTTATTAGTGAAAAATCCCTGTCAATCCGTGTATTACTTCAAAAGATCCCATGATTTATCGCCTTGCATTTTTTAAATGAAAAGTCGCTATATAATGATCCGCTCTCTTTGATAATGCTATATGATTTTTGTATATTTATAAGTTATTTATTTTTATAACGTATGTTCATACATATTATTAATACCCTTGCGTAGAATTAATTGTTCGCTGTCTTCAATAGTCATATGACGTTTGAGCTCCATTTCACGTATATAAAATATTATTAGAAGCAATAGTATTGTAACAAAGCACGGTTATACTAAGTGTAGCATAGTTACCTTGAGTTCTGCATGTAGGATTATGGCCTGTGCGCCGATCGATTTCTTTTATTCAAACGTTGTATGTGTGGGTCAAAAATTCATAATAATCACATATAGCCACCGATTCTCACAAATTTGATATCTATGTATATATTTATCAGCAGTCTAGATTGACCTATTTGAAATATAAATCTGTAAAAATGCATGCAATGTCTCTTCTCTTGCCTAATTGCTTCCCTTGCCTAATTGCGAATGTGATTATCATTAGTAAAACAAAAAACGTATTATTGAATAAACAGGTTTTGAGCTATGAGTAAATCTAAACAATCTAAACACCGATTTGAGACAAAAGGTACCATCCTGTTCCCATCTATGGGGGTCACAAACTTTGGCTCCACTATTACTCTGATATGATTGCGCCATGTGTGGCTGCCATGGTCACGCTATATCGTGTTTGTCATTAATTTATTATTATTATTATTATTTTAAAAACTGGTGAAACATATGGACGTAATAAATTTAAATTGGTGGTCTTCAAAGTTAGTTATTAATTGTGTTTGCTATTAAATTTGTTTCATTTCGACTACGTTAGCCAACCAACGCTAAGCAGTCTAAATCGATATATGCCAATATAAATCCGTACATTACTTGTATTAATTGCTTAAGTTATTGTAATAGTATTTTCCAGTATTATATAAGTGAACTTGCCCTACTCAATGGTATAGTCTGTGCATGCGAAAATTTCTTTCCTATACGAAATTCGCTGTACTTCATATTATTACTATATGCCTCTATCCATGCTGTTTTGCGATGGTAACACGTATATCCATACAACAACTATATATTTGAAGCCCTGGAGTCATGCTATACAACAGTGTATAATATGACTAGGTATGTTATTAAATGCATCTCCAACTTTATGTCCGTGCGACTCATGCATACTGATAAAAAAATGCGAAGTTACAGATTTCCCATCCGTGCTGCGTGCGTCTACCCATGCCTTTTTTGATGGTACAAATTCGTAGTTTACATATTAAATTCTTATTCATTTGTCTTTTCGTGCGATTAGTGCATTCCTATAAAATCACTGCTTTAATAATCTACTTTTATTCAATTGTTTTATGTTTGGAAAATTTGTCATACTAATCCCATACAACAACCGCTTTTCAAATTTGTTATCAATATATAGTATTCTCAGCAGTCGAGATCTCTATGTGCCAATATAAATCATGTTATGTGTATCTTTCCTTGCCTACTGAAGATAGTGACACGTACTTAGATGATATTACTGTAAATTTCAAGCCTATAATTCAAGCTATCGAAAACATAATACGTGTAGATCTCTTTTTTTATTACTTATTTTATTTGTCTGTCAGTGCGCCGACCTATTTCTTTTATACAAACGTTTTATGTGTGGGTCGATTATACATACTAATCACATATAACCACCGATTTTCACAAATTTGATATCTATGTATATATTCCTCAGCAGTCTAGATCGATCGATTTGCAATATATATCTGTAAAAATGCACGACGTGGTCTCTTCCCTCGCCTAATTGCGAATGTGATTATCATTAGTGAAACAAATAACGTAATATTGAATAAATTGTTTTTGAGCTATGAGTAAATCAAAACAATCTAAACAACGATTTGAGACAAAAGGTACCATCCTGTTCCCATCCATGGGGGTCACAAACTTTGGCCTCACTATTACTCTGACATGATTGCGCCTTCTGTGGTTGCCCTGGTCACGCTATCTTCAGCATCACCAAAACATCTGAATAACTCTTTGTCCAACGAAATAGCATCACCACCCCGACCCCCCGCATCCAAAATGTCATTGCAAAAAAACCCAGATGTATTCTACCAAACATCTTCAAAATTGGACGTAATACATTTAAATTGGTGGTTTTTAGATTTAGTTATCAATTGTAGTTGCTATTAAATTTGTTTGATTTCGACTACGTTACCCAGCCAACGCTAAGCGATCTAAATCGATATATGCCAATAAACATCTGAATAAATACAAACTGAAATAGTTGGTATTGTTTTAATTATAGAAAAGTCGCTTTGAGTAAGCATTTTCACCGATTTACATAAGCAAGTTATGTGCCTCTTCGCTTGCCTAATTGCAATTGTGACACATACTTAGATGGTATTCTATAGAAGTCAAGCCTATAATTCAAGCTATCCAACAGTATATAATATGGATAAATCTCCCATATAATATGTTTCGATTTGTCTGTCAGTGTGCAAACCGCTTTCTTTTAGTCAAACGTTTTTGTATGGATTGAATAAGTCACACTAATCACATACAACCACCGACTTTCACAAATTTGATCTCAATGTTTTCATAACATCCCGTGATTTATCGTCTTACTTTTTTAATGAAAAGTCGCTATATAATGATCCTTTCTCTCTTTTGTATATTTATAAGTTATTTATATTTGAGTTTCACTCCCCGACGAGTTCTGTAACTAATTGGTACGTACTTATACACAACCTGGCCTATTTATTTTTTTATATAAATTATGCACTTTTTATAGTAAAATCACCCCTGTACAAATCGTATAGCACTGCTATACAGCTTTGTTACGTCGGATTTTGTCCTGCCATGAGGGCAAAATCCGACATACGCAAGACAGACAGCATGCCTCATAATGCCCTGTGCGCTATTCAAAATATTCATTTAAATATTGCGGTTATGTTGTTGATATTAGATTACTGGTTATTGGTGAAAAATTCTAACAATCCGTATATTACTTAATACGATCCCACGATTTATTGCATTAATATTTTTAATGAAAAGTCGCTATATATCTTTTTTCCTATCGTTGATCTGATATAGGGATTTTGTATATTTAGAAGTTATTTATCTGTGTGTTTTCCTCCTTGCCCAGTTCTATAAGTAATTTGAACGTACTTATACACAACATGGCCTATCTATTTTAATAAATTATGCACTCATTATAGTAACACCGCTCCAGTGGCCTAGTGGTTAGAGCGTCCGCCTCGGATGCGGGAGGTCGTGGGTTCGATCCCCGGCCGAGTCATACCAAAGACTTACAAAAACGGTACTAACAGCTGCCTCGCTTGGCGCTCAGCATTAAGAGGTTAGGACTGGTCGGCCCGGTGTCAAGATAATGTGACTGGGTGGGACATCATGCTACATGTCTGTTGCATGATGCCCCACTGCTAGACATCACTATAAACTGCCACATTGCAGACATCGTAGCGATATGACTGAAATTTTTTTAAAGCTACGTTAAAAATCCAAATCACATGACGCATCACTAATTGGGACGTAATTATGCACAACCTGGCCTGTTTATTGTAATAAATTATGCACCCATTATTGTAAAATCACCCCTGTACTAATCGAATAGTACCGCTATACAGCTTTGTTACTATGGATTTTGTCATGCCTGAGGCCAAAATGCGACACACACAAGGTTATGTTGATGATATTAGCTTGCTTGTTATTAGTGAAAAATCCCTTACAGTCCGTTTATTACTTAATAAGATCTAACGATTTATTGCGCTAAATTTGTTGATGAAAAGTCGGGATATAATTATTTCCTTTCGTTGATATGATATAGGGTTTTTGTATATTTATAAGTTATTTATCTCTGTGTTTTACTCCTTGCCGAGTTCTTTAACTAATTTGGACGTATTTCTACACAACTCGCCCTATTTATTTTAATAAATTATGCTTTTCTTATACTAAAATCACCCATGTACTACTGGTATAGCACTGCTATACAGCTTTGATACGTTGGATTTTGTCCTGCCATGAGGCCAAAATCCGACACACATAATCCAGACATCATGCCTCATAATGCCCTGTGCGCAATTCAAAATATTCATTTAAATATTGCAGTTATACGATATCTTGCATGAAATTGTTGATCAAAAATAGCTATATAAGTATTTCCTCTCGTTGATATGATATACTGCAGTTGTATGTTTTTTATATTTATTTATATTTGTCTTTTACTCCGTGCCGAGTTCTGTAACTAATTGGGACGTACTTATATACAACCTGGCCTATTTATTGTAATCAATTATGCACTCATTATTGTAAAATCACCCCTGGATTAATCATATAGTACTGCTATACAGCTTTGTTATTTCGGATTTTGTCCTGCTATGAGGCCACAATCCGACACACACAATCCAGACGGCTTGCCTCATAATGCCATGTGCCCTATTCAAAATATTCATTCAAATATTGTGGTTGAGTTGATGATATTAGCTTGCTTGTTATTATTGAAAAATCCCTTACAATCCGTATATTACTTAATAAGATCGAACTATTTATTGAGCTAAATTTGTTGATGAAAAGTCGCTATATAATTATTTCCTATCGTTGATATAATATAGGGGTTTTGTAAATTTATAAGTTATTTATCTTTGTGTTTTAATATATGCCCAGTTCTTTAACTACTTGGTACGTTTTTATACACAACTCACCCTATTTATTTTAATAAATTATGCATTCATTATAGTAAAATCACCCATGTACCAATCGTATAGCACTGCTATACAGCTTTGTTACGTCGGATTTTGTTCTGCCATGAGGCCAAAATCCGACACACACAAGCCAGACAGCATTCCTCATAATGCCCAATGCGCTATTCAAAATATTCATTCAAATATTGCGGTTATGTTAATGATATTAGCTTGCTGGTTATTAGTGAAGTATCCCTAACAATCCATATATTATTTAATAAGATCCCACTATTTATTGCATGATTTTTTTTAATGAAAAGTGGCTATATGATTATTTCCTCTCATTGATATGATATATGGTTTTTGTATATTTATAAGTTATTTATATTTGTCTTTTACTCCTTGCAGAGTTCTGTAACTAATCGGGATCTACTTATATACAAACCGGTGTATTTAATTTAATACCGCATGCTCTTAATTTATTAAAATCACTTTTATACTAATCATGTAGTATTAGTATTTTATACCTTCGTTTGCTCGGATTTTGTCCTGTATTATGGCAAAAATCCACATTCCGACGGACGAAACTGAAAGCTGTGAAAATGTACGCATGCTAGGAGGCCAAAATCCGACGTATCGAAGCCAGCTTTGGCATGTCAGATTTTGTATGTATAATTTGCCAAAATCCGAGCTTCGGTGCATAATCCGACATTAGCTGTTTATATCTCTGTATGATGTATGTTTTGATTAATTTTTAAAAGGAACCATATTATCGTATATACGAAATGAATATCGACAGTGCATAATGCTACTTTTATTTTGATATAAAACTGCCTTTGATAGCAGTGATAACTAAGTGAATTCCTCCATGTTAAACCGGCCTCTTTTTGCCATAATTTGAATATATTTGTAATTTCGAATTATATATGTTTCTTAATTTTCAATATAAAATTGTTACCAATAGAATGTCGTCGCCTATGATTCAGCCACTGTACTATACTAAGAAATTACCGTATATTGCGCGTTTAAATTTTGCAAATTTAAATATTAAAGTTCCCCACTGGTGCAACCAGTTTTTTTTAATCTTTTTTCAGGAGTTTTCAAATCGTATGTTTAGAGCTTTAAAGAATCACACTGTATATGTTGTGGAGAATGCACATATATGTATTATCTCATTTCATAAACTTCCATCCTTCATCATATTGTGTTTATGTTGTCATTTAATCCAAGCATCCATTCAGGTCAAATCCTGTTACACTTTGGAGTGAACATGTAGCGTTACCCATGACCGTCAGTCACGTCACGTCCGTCACTAATGTTGTTTCAATTGAATAACTTAAGCCTTCATGGAGTCAAATCTAATTTATTGTGATGTTTTATATTTACAATTTAGCTCTATAAATGTTTGACCCAACTTAATATGGAAGTCCCGTGTGGCTCTGTTTTGCCATAATCTACTCCTTGGATCAAGGGATTGACATGCAGGCCCTGGCCTACGTATTTTATACAAAACCCTCTGGGCAGTTTGTATTGTGATATGACCCTGTCAGTCTGTCTGTCTGTTTCTTTCCTCTACAATAACTCAGGCAATACATCACTTACCTTCGCCAAATTATACAAGTAAGTTATCAAATCATGTTGATTTGGGGTTTAAGTTAATGGTGAATCAAATAAACATTTGTTTATGCGAAAACTTTTCACAAAACGCAGCTCGTGGATTGCTTGCATTTAGAGCAATAAAGAAACGTATTCTGGGATTTATAGGTTGGAGGTCACGGTCATGGTAAGTTTAATAAGAACATAATGGTTCATGCAGAGTACGTTTAGTTGAAGACTTCATGCTTTAACCAAAGTTTCTGGTCCATGAGGCTTTTTGGTCTGTCCATGGTAAACCATAACCTTTTAGTATCTAGATACAGGGCTATTAAACACAATAATGGAGTTTAATATATCGTTTACAGTACTCTTATATTTGTAGCCATCAAACGCTTGAAAAGTATATATTTGTATTATATGCATCTGTTAGTACTACAGCCTTTTAAGAAAAGAAGCACACAGTGACCTACAATTTGCCGTTTACTTTCATTTGTCAAGTGATAGCATATAGCTCATGACTATGATTTTCTTTTATGCTGTATCCTTGCTAACCTACCAGAATAACAACACGAGGTGAGGGGATGCATCTTCGTAAGTACTAACTCTAATTGTCGAGCCCATGTTTACTGGAAGCGAACTATAGCATCTTCTATTCGAACAACAGTAACGGAGACGTCAACAGTTTGTTAATGTTTCGGTTAAAGTTTTCTTTTCCATATGCTTCATAAATGGCTTGAAAGATTCCAAGTGACCTCACTTTTACCAAGTTTACCAACTTCTACATACGTTTTCATTGAGCTATTTTAACGTACTTTTATACAAATCAGTCCTGTTAACCCCACATTCTAACAATTTTGAAAACATTCTTTCACGTCCATTGGATATGTAGTAACCATCGGGGGAAATTGTCTTTGCCTCTTAGTGCTTTCTTTTCAAGCTTTTCAAGCACTTTTCAAAATGGATGGGTGAACTGCACCTGGGAAGCGAAAGCACCCTATCAACTATGGAGTAAATCGGTTTGGTCAAGATCAATATATATGTGATAATTTGAGTTTCTCAGACATTTCCTATCGAACTTCACAAGGGATAGGACATGGATTTATCCTCTTTTAATTATGGAGTAAAATTAAAAAAATAAAGCTCAAAGTATTAAATTCATCTAATAGCATCTCTGAAATGATTGAGGGTCCGGTGTATTTCTATAAGAATCGTGGAATGTGATGCTAACATGCCGTTTAGCACAAAAAATAGTCACGATGTCAAGAGTAATGCATTAAACAAGCACACATCCAAACCGACTGAGCTTCCATTTTATCATATTATTTCACAATTTAATATGGACGCCACGACATAATGTCTTAGGTTCAACTACAAAGTTTCATATTTTGCAATGTGGCTAATTTCTTTAAAAAATCACATCCATGCATTTCAACAATTGTGTGTTATTTAAAGTAAAATCAAGAAATGCTCTATTGTGATAAGAAAATTCGCCAATTTTTAAAATAACATTTTCCACCAATTATTAGGATACTGCCATATATCATAAATGTTTCTTCACCCCCTCTTGTTGTGGTTGCTTTCATTTTCAACATCCCAATTCATCGGTGGGACAACTCTCAGATCGAAAGAGAGAAATAGAGCATTCTGACCCTCCCATGGAGGTGTCACTAATCGCTAGGGTGCACCAGGTTACCAGGTTCGAAACTGTAAGGAAAGGCAGATACACTAGTGCAGAGGATTTTTATTAATTCAAACAACACTCTATATAAAAAAAATTACACATGTGAAGTTATTCATTCTTGATATGGAATTACACATTCAATTATTTTATTTAGTCTAAATCTACCAACTTCATACAATTCTGGAATATTTGTCTTTTAGAAAATAATGTAAGTAATTATATATCAAATGTGCCAAAGATAGCCTAAATATGCTTAAAATTGAGTAACATTTCAAACTAACCCCAATATTGCTTTGTGGTAAAGAATTAGTGAATGCTTGAAGTTACATACCGAAATATCATGTTTTGCAAAATAAAAGGTAGTTTATTTCTAAATTTATTTTTATGGAGCATGGAGTTTGAAGTTGGTAGCGAAATCGTTTCCAACAATAATCCAATATTACCATTACAAACGCATATAAATTGATATAAATTTTTAAACAATCGATAAAACATTATATTTCACAATTGATATTATATGATAAATAAAATGCAGCTTGTCTCAAGAGAAACTTTAAATACTTTACACAGTGTATTTAAACATCAAATTTTGCTTTGAGACACTAAAAGAAAAGACTTTCAAATGTAATAAAATGTATTTATCTTGTACCTGTAAGGAAACACATAACTCTAAGGATACACAGTTGTAGCGACTTTTCCCAAGCGTTTGGTCGGCCGTTTACAAGCAAGTGGGGGTGGGGGTATAATGCGTACCGTTGTTCTATAAACGGCTGTTGGTTAAAGGAAATGGACCCAACTGTGTGCTCTAGTGTTGCGAGAAGTTAGGAGATTTTTGCATAACGCATTCCTTTCCCAATAATGTCAAGTCTGTCAGGCAAAGCTCGCGCCACCTGACTTCAGTGTTCATGACCTTTCCAATATTAGTATATATTCTTAACTTACAGACGTAAGTGTTAACGAATTTGCTAATATGAGCTATTTTCTTCATCTAGGATCCTTACGGTGTAATTTTACTTAACTCACAAGCGTGGAATGTAGGAATGACCATTGTTATATATTTCTGCAGTGTGAAAGGGATTGTAGCAGTCAACCAGCACAAATTCTACTTTTATTAAAATTTAAAAAATCTGAATTATAACAATACAAATTGCATCTTATGAAAAATCGTAGAAAATTCAATCGTAACACTTATCGTGGCGTGAATCTATATTTTTAGGTATGCAATGTTCGCATATCTAGCTTAATATGATTGGCTACATGGCTCGAATCCTAAACTCTGCTCACATACCCAATGCCGGTGTTTTTAAACGAAAATCTGTATTAAATGCTTCAGCTGAAATTTAAATGTTTAACCGATCATATTTTCAAATTGAGGTACTTAAGTCTCCTCGTGGGTGTAGTTGAAGGAAAATTCATTTATCAGGACAAGGTAGTGGAGATATACCAGATATCGTTAATTACTGAAGAACCTATGCTTGAGCAGACAAATAAAACAAATAGAAAAACTAGTATACATCCTTATGTATTACTACAATTACAAGCATTTTTACCTTCGTTTTAAAATAGATTATTGAAATAGTGTAATTCTTCTTGTTCTATACATTCATTTCATTGATACTATAACGGGATGCCTTGGTAAATCCATTGCATATACGCGGTTACTGCAATTGACTTCATGTATACTTCTTAAATGGATTCACCTTCTGGCAACAGCCTGTCAACCATCACCTATCCACCCCAAAGCAGATGTTCATTCTATACAAGATCTAGCTGAATTAGCCATTTTTAAAGGTAAAAATGATATTAAAGAAAAATGTCAAATTATTAATTTTATAATAAAATACACAGAACTATGTAGCTTTTATATCTTAAGTATTATTATTTTGAACTATTGTACATAATCGTATTATATACTGTGCAGAATTACACCAACAGTTGTGAATCAGTTCAACGGCGGAATGGGAATCATTCTATACGATACCAAGAGGCAATATGTCCTTCACGTCTTTATACACAAACAATACTTCACCCACCTGTCGGTCATTGTCCGAACAAACTCGAACGTACTCCGATTATGGATTGTACCACTCGGAGTATCATCATATTTTTTTTCCGAAGAGAGACGAAAATACTCACGTACGTCACAGAAAAGGACAATGGCATCTTTGCAATATATTGCTCTATACTTTTCGTTTGTTTTCCCATTTGCACACAGGCAACAACATGTGGTATGAACCATCAATATAAAGTTATTTCAACATCCGATTTAAAACTTTAAAAATATACCTGCACCACCTTCATTAGAAAAGAAGATGACATGACATCTATGTGAGAAAATGTGAGAACTATAAACATAGTAATCAGTTTATGTGATACACTTTTACATTTACAGATAAATGTAATAAAAATTCACTTAATTCTCTGATGCCGCAAATCATACATGCATCGTCAGTATTGGCAGCCTGTTCGTGACCGCCATCAACTTTAGTACTGTGGAATTAATCAGAAAATCTAATTGTTTGAACTTCGGTCCCGGCTCATGTTTTGAATACTGGAAAAGAACCCCATTTCTACTATATATGACCTAAAAAAATTTTAAAGATTACTTCTTACAATTTTTAAACGACTCATATATTTTATTGAGTGTTTACTTTTTATCGTTGTTGAGAAATTGGTCTTCATTCTCTTGTATCCAATTTCTCAACAACGATAACTTGTGGTGATTTGTGATGCATGCAAGGCTGAATTTCGTCTTTCTGTTTTGTTGAACATTTGAAAGTTTATTTATCGAGAAAGCATTTGATTCATATGAACGGAAAGTTTTCCCAAAATAGCTACAACTATATTGGTTTAGGAACATAAATGATTATGTACTTTTGAACATTTTATAAGAATGTAACTGCATAATAAATGAAAGTGTAACTGTACATAATAAATTGTCTAAACGGCGAAAGATCAAACCAAGGAGGCGTTAGGTGTTTGATATTCTGTCTCCACACCTCTTCGTCTTATCTGTGGAATTTGAATGAGTGTGCAATTTAGAACATCATGAGATCAATGGTAGAAAATTTAAATATAAATAATTCCGAAAATTTTGTTCTACAATTTTGCTAATGGTTCGACTTTTTCCTTGGTGATGATAAAAATTCATTAGAAAATGCATTATACGTATTGGATACTTTTGGCTTATCTTTGGAAGATTAAAGTGAATTTTATGAACATAAACAGTTTTCAGTGGTGCAAGAAAGGGGCTTGCACTGTTTCATTTTTTCAACATTTTCTTTTACTTTATCTTTTTTTTCTTCTTAAAGGCACTTTTAACACATTATTGGCTATTTCATTCCAAGGAAATTGGAGCTATATGCCTTTCCCAACGACACAAGGAGTTAGCCAACTCTGGCTGAACTGAGCCGGTATCGAACCTGAAACCCTTGATCTCCTGTGTGCTGGGGTGGGCAGGTGTAGAACTCGCGACACTTGGACACCCCAGCCCCCGTGTGCGTGCTTGCGCGCTCGTGTGTGTGTGTGTGTGTGTGTGTGTGTGTGTGTGTGTGAAACATATCCTTTGTAGAACAGAATGAATATTTAACTTTGACATTAGATACTTTCATATATGGATTCCTTAAAAAGGTTTGTGTTCATGCCGTAAATAGCTGCATACTTATTATCAAAAGATATATACACACATGCACCCTAAAGAAAAAAGTGCCTGGTTTGAGGAGAGCTTATTATTTTATTTGATACTACAGATGTGTTGATTTGTATCAGCTTTATCTTTACATCCTCTCCTCTCCTCGAAAAGCTTCATACACAAATCTAAATTAATGAGAAAAGTGGTTGAATGTACTGATGCTTGATATTTATAAAACAGTATTTTAACTGTGTCTAAAAACTACATTAATAAACCATATTATTTTTCAAATAGCATCGATAAATATAAAATTTGGGAGTTGCGGATGATTTATAATTCTCTATATTGTGCATATAGGAGTTGTGATGTTTGTTACCTACACATGAAGTATCTGTGAAATATTATTTTTGATGTTTTAAATGTACCTATAATCTACAGTAGGCAAATTTCGAAATATGCTCTTTTTGAACTTGACATATGTAACTTACTGTTTAAAAACCGTGACACTTTGAAATAAAATTATATCGTGTCAGCGAAATTGGAATATATCTGCAACTTCAATTTTTTTTAGAAGAAACAGTACAGTTCTCCTAAACCAAGTAATTATGCATTGTCAAACGCAAGGCCTGATAAGGAAGAAGAAGCCTTCCTTGTAAAAAATGAACCAACAATGCCTCCAACAAGACCTCCAACAAAGGGCAATGGAATTAAGACTTGGCCAATAATTGTTCCAACAGTACCTCCGGCAACAGAACCAATTGTTCCAGATGTCTTTGTAATGATTCCTCTTTTACAGTCTCTCTTAGTGATTTCTCCTTTAGAAAGGTTTTGCCTTAGATCATATATATCCTTCGCGAGAAATGCTGATTCGATGACAGCAGCAATAGCTGTTGATTTTGCAGCTGATTTAAATGCCGATGTAGCTGAATTTTGGCCTACAATGGCTTTATTTGGTACTTTCTTCAATGTTATATACCCTCTTCTAAAACCGCCGAAAACCACATGCTCTGCTGCTGCTGGGTCATTGCGGATAACTATTGAGGTTCCGAAATCAAGTCCTTTCCGTACTGATGCTTTTGTCATAGATGATCCCACTGACCCCACCTGCCCACCTGCTGCTGAAGCTACTGACTGTCCGATTGACTTGTCTGCAGAAGATACAATTTTTTCTGCAATTTCAGGAATTTTCTTTGCCATGTCATCTCCGCTCGAAACTGCAGTGCTAGTACTGACCACCACATTGGTCACGGTATCCTTATTGATACATGCGTCAATGGTACCTGCACATACTATTTGTGCATACGTCGCATTTTCTATCTGGTAACTATAAGCCGTTCCTGTTAAGGCCCAAGTCACAAAATGCTCACAGTTATTAGTTGTTGCCATATATTGATCTTCTCCAATACGTGAATAGGCACGTTGGATAGCTTCTTCCTTCTCCTTACCGGACTCTGGATAACTTTCAGACCATATGAGATAGACTCCTAGGTTGAAATCCATGTCATTAAATTTCAATGATTCTCGGTGTACTTTGGCAAAAGGCCACATATATAATGGTGCATAATGAATAATCTGAACATATGTATCCTGTATTTGTTCGACAAGATAGTGGTGGCAATAACCTAATGATCTCCACTCAGCTATATGGGAAGCTTTTCCGACTTCATTTATGAACTGTTTCCAGTCATTAATCCGTCGTCCATCACGAGGACGTTGGTCTGCATTATTCTGAAACCAAAGTGTCGAAAAGATAAAAAGAACATGCACCTAACTACATACCTACATACGCGCATGCATACATGCATGCATACACACACTCATACATACATACATGCATGCATGCAAAGATACATACATACATATATACATACATACATACATGCTTGATTTTAATAGCAACCTAGTGAGACACGTATTAATGGCAAATTTAAAATTTTGAGCTGACTGATTAAAGTAAATCATTTTGTACCTAT
Source organism: Sinohyriopsis cumingii (assembly GCA_028554795.2). Lineage (NCBI taxonomy): Eukaryota > Metazoa > Mollusca > Bivalvia > Unionida > Unionidae > Sinohyriopsis > Sinohyriopsis cumingii. The sequence continues at coordinate 115,214,618 of CM068826.1, read as the reverse complement.
TAATTCAAATACCAGCTATTGGCACGTGCTTATATATTATGTAGACCTTTCTCTACCCCGCTGTGCATGACGTTGCCGCTAGGTGGCAAGGCTTATACAGAAAGTGCAACAAGAGCACTGGTCACATACATTTCTAGAACATCTTAGGTAAGTCAGTAAGACTTCGAATAACATAACCAGTGGCTGATCACTTACCGATTACATTGGCAAAGCCAGAATTCGTAAACGAATAAAGATTGATATCTGATAAAGTTAATTTAAATGCACAGAGATAAGGAAACAACAAAAGACAGACCGCATCTTTAAACCATTACAAATATTGACAGCTGATTGAATTACTTCATGTGCATATAAATTATGCAACGCAGACAGACAAGCGGTATGTAGTCTCAACATGACAAAAATATGAGAAAAAAAGTCTGCAAGGAGGTACTAAAACAGAAACAGAAAGCATATCCCTTTTTTCACTTAAATTAAAAATTACAGAAATAATAACGGAGTAAATAAGTTCAGTAATATAAAGGTGGAATTCAAAAGCAACGATTGATTGTAAGAGACTCAACAAAACATTTTCTACATTTAAATGACTACTGCCTAAGTACCTAAAGATTGTTACATAAAAAGCAGAGAATAAAACACATAATATATCAATGATTTCAAACTATATTAAACAATCTATGAGTCATAATAACAAGGTACAAGGTACATGCTATGGCAGTCTCGAAATAATGGTGAACAAACAACCGCATAATTAGCCACCCTATGTACAACTACTTCGCAAATCCAGACCTCCCCAAAAAAACGTTTAGCCAAAAGGCGTTAAAGTTATCTGCCCACTAATGTGGCTGTTGGGCAGAGTGATCTCCCCTTACAAAAGAAACTTGCGGCAAAACACATGAATACTTCAGGTGGCGCTCTACAGTTTCGTATTTTGCATAAGGGTTAGAATTTTAAAGAAAAAGAATTTCCCCGTCTTTCCTCACTGGTTATACTGACTATAACCAGTATAGTTATACCTTAGGAACAATTCAAAGAACCTTTAATTTCCTTTATCTTGATATATGATTGATGGGTGTAATATGGATTTTAGAGTATACAGCTTGGCTTTACTCCAGATGTGCACCTTTCAAAAAGTTCTAGCTCTACTTGGTCATTTTATCTTCCTGAACTTCAAAAATAAATTGTATTAAAAAGAGCCGATAACATTTTTTTACATTTTATATATTTGGTAATTCATTCATTGCACTTTCAGAAGCTGGTATTGTCTAGCCTGGCAAAATTCATTTTTCCTATTTTAATAGCTGCTATGGATAATGTACTTTAGACTAATTCAGGCTGATTTTTTAGCACAAGGGAGCAGTCATTTTAGTTAGCAGTGTGCTTAAATCATGTACAATTTCCAAAAGTACAATATCCAAAGAAATATCATCCACATTACATTAATACAGCATAGAGGTATGCCAACATTCTCTCCATTGTGCATGTTTTAAATGCGAACAACTTCCTCTTACATACGTCACTCTCTCTAAAGTACATAGTAACTGGTGAGCGCCACTTCAGTTACTACTGGAGCGTAATGCATACTCTCTAAATAGATGTAACCGCGTGGAGATTGAGAAGGTGTGTATGCATTATGATTGGGCAAGTATTCGCCATGAAACTTATTTCACTAGAAACAAATTAGTTTCTTCTTTGAATACGTTACACAATCATAATACCTAAGGAAAATAGGTAAGAGGAGGGGAGATACATCCGCTTACCTCGGAGATGCCAAACAGGTAGGTATGTGTATTTCTTTAATTTTTTACTTATTCGAATCAACAACTTGTTGAGCTTCATTTGTTTTACTCTTAATGATATAGGACAAAATCAACGGTATTTACCTTCTCTCATCACCGAACGCTTATATTGGTCTCTGTTGTAAAAAACCAGATCCACAGCTCCAATCAGTTAGATATCTGAGTCTTTAAGCTTAACATTATCAAACCATATTGCTTCTTCGTCCATATATACATTGTCTAAAGGAGCAAAGACCTTAAAAGATACTTCATTGTGAAATTTCATATTTTTTGTTGTATCTGTCAAGTTCATCACACAGCCAGTGACACACCCATGTATGTAATTTTATCCTCTAACTCGCATAACATTATAATCAGTTGCTCGTACTTGATTGGCTTTCACACGTGTAAATAAAGTGAAATGTCTTTGGAATTCTAGTCCGAAGAGGCAACGTTTGAGTAGATCTAAGTAAATACTTACTACCATCATTATAAATTGTTTGGAGAGAGAGAGAGAGAGAGAGAGAGAGAGAGCATAAGTAACAACAATTTCACGGCACTTATAGAGAGGATACATTCAAATTCCGCATGAGCACAATTTGGCTTGAATAAAAAACTCCAGCACAGTCCAGTTCACTTGGTATATGAAAGTAAATTGTATTGGAATGCTACACGTGTGAATTTGAAAAGCCACAAACAAATTTGATATTTTTGTAAAAACTGAATACTAATATTATCTTCTTGTGTCAGGCTGCTTTTTCTTGAAATTCTTTTTGTCCTTTTCTTGTAGACCTCGCGGTCATCAATCAGTTTTTCAATCTTCTCAAATCTCATTAACTGTGCCAAATTCATTTCTCAGATCTCATTCACTGTGCCAAAAGGCATTTCTCATATATCATTCACTGTATCAAAAAGCATGTCTCCAATCTCATTCACTGTACCAAAAAACATTGATCTCATTCCCAGCTGAAGCAATTAGAACAGACAAGATACATTCCACCATGTAAATCGTCTAAAGCATCAACCATTCAAAAATATGGTCTGTGGAATTGTAAAAAAAAAAGAAATACGGTTTAAGGAGCAAGTTTAAGCGAAGAGACTCAATTTGTCTGTTAATATTAGTGAGAAATCAATTTGTTTAGTAAATCTGAGGATAAAACTGACAAACGTTTGCAACATAGACAGAGGTATCAAAGAAAGCAGCAGCTATTTTGTCTGTGAGTTAAGAATTACATCTTATTATGATGTTGTTGAGACTTTGTGTAATCTGAGACACAAGCTGGGAAATGTGTGTTTGTTTACATTTTAAACTTCTTGCGACTGTTCACGCAGAAAATAAGAAGGAAACATAACAATGTTGTTTAGAATTTTCTTGTTAAAGATATTCAAATGAATAGTAAAAGTCTAGTCCGCATGTTAGAAGGAGACCGGATCTTCGTGTTTTGAAAAATATATCCTTTAATGGTATCGTTAAATTCAATGCATCAATAATTTCTTGTAACAAATGAAAACACAAAAAATGGAAAGTTTAAGGGACGGTAAACGAACAAGAGTTCTGTATATAATTGAATATATTTCATTAAGTCTGTGAAATTTAATCAGAAATTTGCTTGAAAGTAGAGCGTGTGTATCCAGTAAATAGGGTGTAAGAAAAAGGGTCACTTAAGGGTCCATAAAGTAAGAAGTAAGGAAAAAATCTCCTTGACTGTGTAGTTTCAATCCATCAATTTTTTAAAATATTCAAAGCGAAAGAGTAAATCAGCATATATGCAATGAAGGCAGAACGATGACGCAACTGCTCAGTACATATATTGGCCTAGACTAGGTTACGTACATAGGGGATTTTTCAGAGAGTTGTACAATAAAACGCCAAATACCTAATTCCAGAAGTTTTAAATATACAGTAAAAAAATTAAAATAATGTGTTAATAAAAGATGAAAAAATGCGAAACCGAAAGTTCAGAGTCGATGTAAATAACTCATTAGATACGGCGTAGGAACACTAGGATTACATCTGACACTATACACTTCGTATTATTTATTATAAGACTTGGTAAATGAAAGAATGCGAAGCGATTTACATGTCATGTTAACTTAATAACCCCTGGCGCCGCGTTTACGTGGCAGAAGATAGTAGCCTACTGCCGAGCTCCGTAGAGTCAAGGTCATGTATGATACACTACAGTGGGTGGTATTATAGAAAGGTTGACAGATATAGCTCTACGATGATACCAAATAATCTGGACGTTTTAGTTGCACTACAAAATGCAGAGGGAAAAACCTAATCTTTTGGACCCGTTATTTTTTTTTTCCTTCAACCAAAATTCGCCCGTGGTCGAAATCCGATTTTGTGTCCGGATTTTAAACTGTTTGGCCTCAGCTCTAAGGCAGACTGGTCTAAACTACACACAGACAGGTGAACCATTACAAAAAGTAGGATAAAGTGGGCATTCGGATTAAAGAGTGGTCTCGATACGAAAATGATGAGTCCGTTAAGCAAAGAAAAAACAACTCCAACTTTTACCCTTCTGCTCCTGCGCGAGCAAAATAACCAATGAAAAATGATGTTTCTAACACAACTAGGCATTAGGCTAATGGAAAATTTGTTGGAAGTCGATGTATTAGGATGTATTCAGAAATAGCCCTCAAAATGTGTTTCCTACTCGTATTTCAGGCGAAAACGACAAAACGTTCAATGGGTGCATCTTGTTGACGGCACCAAATCTGTATATTCTTTGCGCATTTAATCACTTGTGCATTGACATTGCATATAAATTACAAATTTAGCCATTCCTTGACAATTTGTAAAATTTTTCCAAAATCCTTGTTAACGGTGGTGTGTCCACAAGAAACACGACCTCGAAACTTGTTGTGCACACTCACTTTTTCTTTCTTTCTTTCCTTTTTGCTTTTCTTTTCTTTTCCTTTCTTTCTTTCTTTCACATGCATACGTAGGTACAAATATAAAAATATATACTTACTTTGACCTCTCGTGCGCACACAAACGAATGAACACGCAGGTTTCAAATGATCCACTCAAAACGCACTTGTTTATCTTCCTCTCTCTCATTCGTAGATACTAACAACACTTCCCTCTTATATTTTGTCTGCTATTAATCTAGTAATGTTTCTGCTTCCTTAAACGCAGTTTAAACGTATTGTAAATAATCTCTAGATTTTGAAGTAACATAAGTAAGCAAAGGAGGACGATTCATGCTGCATTATTTGCTGTATATCTTTATTTGCAAAAACATGTCTGATTTGTATGCAAGTATTTACATGGTTTACAGAAAATAAAAGCATTCCTATATGCTTAATATATTTAAATTATATGTGCACTGATGAAAATGGGCAATATTTTTTAAAGATATTCTATCTTAAATAAGGGATGAATATATCTGCCACGTGGAAATTTATATTTAGCTCATAGTACTATGTATTCACTTTCTAATGTCTTATATGACTTACATTGGAATATACATATGTTTGTAATTTCCAAGACTTGAAGGGACATACTGGTTTTTTTAAAACTCATTTAACCAGATGAAATAAACCCCTAACATTTACGCAGCATGCAGCACGCTAACCTTTCTAATGAGAAGACAGCAATCAGATCCAAACATCACTAATAATACATTTTATCATGACTATTATGAAGACGATAATATGGTTATTATTCTATATTCCGTATAAAATGCCTAAATATTCTAAGCAACCATATATGTGGTATCCTCAGGTGTGGAGAGGGGTGGAGAAAATATTTTGACTAGCAAAAATGTGGAATCTATTTGACAAGCAGATCAGAACAGAACCTGAAACATACTAATCAGTTTGAGTCGACAGAAATGCCTTTGTAATAAGACTTATGATATAAATATACCGTAATTATCTGTACTTTAGCACCGTGCAGTCAGTCAGTTTGTAATTGGACTTATTATATAAATATACCGAAATACTTTAGTACCGTGTAGTCAGTTTGTGAATAATGTAGTGAACCTGTAATAAAATAATAACTATACAATGCTAATGTTGGAAAAATATTGTAATCCATTTCCAGTTCAGTAATAGCTAAAGAAAGGGAGAAGTACATACTGTTTTTAAAATACCATCATACAGGTATTTCATTTTTATCACAAGAATAAATCGATATTTACTATGTTTATGTTATTTAAAGGACACATCGTATACACTAAGAACTGCTCGTCCATTTCAGCCGCTATAAGTAAAACAGACGGCTCAAATTACGCATGCCATACTTTAAAAGCCTTTCATATATTTCTGCTGATATATGATTTGTAAACATGTAGGTCTTAAAAGCACAAACCAGAACATAGGTATAAGTGTGCCTGCTTAAAAGCGCTTTGGTCGCTATCCGCTCTTATGCCAGCCAAATATGGTATGTGGTGCCAAGTGCTCTGCTGAAGAGGTGTTATAGGTGGGGTGGAGGCGAAAGTCCTGTTCTAGCAACATGAGATGGCTTTAATTCGTCGAATCTCAAAGTTTCGGTTGTAAGCTGTTTTGTTGTTGTTGTTTTTTATTTCGGTTTTTCTTTTGCAGTTATATCGGGTTTTGGAGACAGTCTTGGAAAAAGTGGTGTTGGGGGAGGGTGAAATCGCTTTTTATTCTCACTTTCAAGGTAGGTGCTAAACGTTATCCTGATTTCAGAGCTGAGATCAAAATCTTTTATCCCGGAAATGGGTTTGGAATCATTTTTGCGGCCAAAAAGTGTAGACTTTTTACGCTGTGCTAGGAACGTTTCTACAGCAATCGGAGTAAGAAAATTTTCAACCCAGAAATGGGATCAGATATCTTTTTATATGGCCGAAAAATTCAAATGTTTGATGGTGCAAGGTCGAAAAGTATGACGCCCTGTCGTTCATTACCTTTGCTTTCACATTTGGCGCTGATAAATTTCAAACATTTCATCTGAATGTAAGTTAAAATATGACTAACATTTTAAATTCAATCCCATAGTAGTAAAGGGGGACGATTCAGGGACAATGGGACTTATCATTAAAAACACCCCTGGGAATTAACATGGGGGAATAGTTCGTGGGACTGTCTGGGGACAAGGGGAATTTAACATGGGGAATAGATCGTGGGACTGTCTAGGGACAATGGGAAATTTAACATGGGGAATAGATCGTGAGACTGTCTAGGGACAATGGGAAATTTAACATTACGGAAACCCCTGGGGGATATAGCCTCAAGGGAATTTGACATATGGAAATTGAACATGGTGGGTCTGTATAGCGTCAAGGGGAATTGAACATGGTGGGACTGTCTAGGGACAATGATGGTAGAGGGTCAAACACAACAGAGACAGAAACATACATACACTAGTACAAGCGTGAGATTTATATATAAAGCATTACCAAGACCTGAAATCTTGCTGGGGTGTTCAAAAATTTGCATAATTGTAATGATGCTATAAATAGCTATAATCAAGGAAATGCTCAACGACAAAATGGATGTGACTAAAAGTAACGTTAAAATGACGAAATTGTCCCAGAATTTAAAGGAAAATAAACATATCCCCGAAAAGTAAGTTACAATGGTTTAGACTAAAATGGATAAAATTAGTAACTACTTACAATATCAACTTGTGTGACGATCGTGGATAAACACCCATGTATCTATTTATAGCTATAATCAGCTAAAATTCCTATGAAATCCCACTATCTATTTATACTACAACTTGTGGGTTATTCATTTGGAAAACCCCACTATCTTTTTATAGCCTCAGCTTGAGTGACGTTCCTGTTTATGAACTCTAGTACATATGTATAGCTACAACCTGTGGAAATCCCCAAGTCCATATTTATAGTCTCGAAATTTCCAGCGTCAGTGACGTCACTGTACTGAACACTAGGGGATAAATGTCAACAGTGTTGCAAGTAGCTGACCTGAATACACGCTACTGCAGGTAGGTAGATAGGCAGAGTGTATCTGATACGGATAAAGTGAGTTTTATAGGGACAAACAGAGACCAATACACACACACACACACACACAACGTACGCGCGCAGACACACGCACACACACACACACACACACACACACACACACGCACACAGAGGGAAGAGGAAAAAACAAACCCCAAACATACTATCAACACAGAAGGGAGATAATACAAACCCCAAATAAACTATCGACACAAACGTGCGCGAACGCATATAAACCCCAAATATACTATCCACACAAACGTACGCAAACGCATACAACCCCCAAATATACTATCCATACAAACGTACGCGAACGCATACAAACCCCAAATATACTATCCACACAAACGTACGCAAACGCATACAACCCCAAAAATATACTATCCATACAAACGTATGCGAACGCATACAAACCCCAAATATACTATGCACACAAACGTAAGCAAACGCATACAAACCCCAAAATATACTATCCATACAAACGTACGCGAACGCATACAAACCCTAAATATACTATGCACACAAACGTAAGCAAACGCATACAAACCCCAAAATATACTATCCATACAAACGTACCCGAACGCATACAAACGCCAAATATACTATCCATACAAATGTACGCGAACGCATACATACCCCAAATATACTATCCACACAAACGTACGCAAACGCATACAAACCCCAAAATATACTATCCATACAAACGTACGCGAACGCATAAAATCCCCAAATATGCTATCCATACAAACGTACGCAAACGCATACAAACCCCAAATATACTTTCCATACAGACGTACCCGAACGCATACAATTCCCAAATATACTTTCCATACAAACGTACCCGAACGCATACAATTCCCAAATATACTATCCACACAACGTCGTTAACACATAAAAACCCCAAATATACTATCCACACAACGTCGCTAACGCATACAAACTCCAAATATACTATCCGCACTCGGGAGGAAGAAGAAAAAAACAACCAAATATACGATCTACACAACGTACGCGAACACACACACACACACACACACAGACGCACACCACAGAGGGAAAAAGAAGAAAACCATTATACACTATCCACACGGAGTGAAGAAATAACCCTTTATATATACTACCAACAGAGAGTGAAGAAAATAACCCATTATATTCCATCAACACAGAGTGAAGAAGAAAAAGTTTTTGAAAGCACCTAAGCCCTCACCTGCAATGACTAAATCTGCCAAACACCTACACCCCACCCCCCCACTCCCAACACTACAAAACCCATTTAACCCGTTATTTTTTGGCATCAGTGTGTGATTTAGGAAACATCAAGACACAAATTGATGGATGAATAGACTGACTATTGTTTACCGACTTGCATGCCTAAAGAGCGTGCGTGAAGGAAAATATCCTTCCATTTCAATTCTAACTAAAACATGATCCGGAGGGATAGAGAGAGGTGAAAGAGCACAATTTCATAAAGTGTGAGTAAAAACAAAACACGCCATCCTTATTATACAATGTCAAGACCAAGAGACACTTACGTTTTCTTTCTGGTCTATTCTCTTTTAGAAGGTAGTATGAAATTTCACATCAGGGCCAACGCATCGGCTCACATTGTCAATTTTTCCATTTCCATGTCTTTACTGGCACAAGTTCTTCATCATCTTCAATTTCTTCTTCTGAATCCCTCTTCTCTGTTTCGTCTTGTTTCTCTTTCTTCTCCTTTCTCGTAGGGCACTCTGAATTCCAGTGTCCTTTCTCCTGACAACGATATTAGGTATCTTGACTTTTGTCTCTCTTTCTTAGACGAAGCAGGTATTCTGGAGACAAATACCCATTTACCTTTGCAGATATAGCAAACTTCATTAGCACTTACACACTTTCGTATGAATCTCATCAAATCAACGACCAAAAGAGTAAGTTTTGTTGCCACTTTCGCCTGTGAATTATGCTTTCGTATGACTTTTAACAAATATTTGACCTGCAGGTCAATCTGTGCTGACTCTTCCATCTTCTTGATCGTTTGAGAGTGGAATGAATACTCTGACGCTAAGACACTCTCCTTATATACAGGGACCTGCTGCGTATGAAACCTAGTCAAATGTAATTTTGCAATAAGATGAAACAATTTCATTGAGGAAGCAAAAGGCAATGATGTACCGTATCGCCTCACACAAAACCTGAAGTGTTAGTTCAAATCCGTGTCAGCGATTTCGAAGACGACATAACTGAGCTTTAATCAATGCTCTCCAATTATGCCACAAAACCACGAGTCCTGATTCACGCCAAAAGAAATTTCGTTCGGTCCATAAAAAATAGTATCACATCTGAGAAACGCAAAAACGAACTTCCAGAAAACTGAGAACGACGGCTTACACCTACAGCGTAAATGTATGAGTTCAAGTAGTGCGTAAAACTTAGTCAAATTAAATTTTTATAGTCAAGACGAAACGATCTCTTTTCGAACAAGAAAGCAGACACCAAGCGACAATGGCGATCCGTGTCACACAACACTTTTCAAAATGTATATTATCAGAGGTTTGTTCTAGCGATCTGCACGGTTAAATTAAATGTTGATGTATTTTGCAATAAGACGGACACAATTTCCATGGGATCGCCCATGGTACGATTGTTCGTGCATTATTTTTATTTTTAAAAATATTTTTTATATAAACCGCCTATAGGACAGACCCAGTAAAGCATGACCCTTCTTGTCACTGTCTGAATAGCTACTCAAGTCAATTCGAAGCGAACGCGGTAAGAAAATATGTATAGCCAATGAAATGGCTTACAACGGGTGATGCATTGTTTTGTTCTAGGACTGTGTGGCATAATAATCCCTATGTTCTTGCGTTGTTACCATTACAGTGCAGACAGACTGAAATGTGAACTTACAGGCCCTCTTTGTGTGTGTTGTACCATTTCTTCTTACCACATCAAAATACTGAGCGTCACAGTATTGGTTCGCGTTTTCAAGCTGACCATTTTTTTATATCTCACTTAAACGTTTTAACATAAACACTCACACTCACATCGGTAGAGTCAGAACAGACGTTTTACAGTATTGAGGGGCATCTTATCTTTTTTTTTCAAACTAATAAATTTGGGATTTGTATGAAGTAAAGAACCGAAAGTACAGTGAAACTCAAGGATGATGACCCAATCTGTCTGTCTATTGATGCGTGTATTTACTTAAGAAGAAATATGACCTCTAAAACACAAAGAGATACGGCAAGCATGATTAGATTAAACACAACGATGTTTTCCTTCACGCCCGTGTAATTAAGAGTTTCAATCGTCTTTGAAGACAAACTTGGTCTCCTTTTGTAGGGCTTGAAATAATAAAAAAAACTGACAAATCTTAAACACTTTGCTATAGATAATTTCATCAACAGACTAAACAACATAAATACCGTTACAACAATAGAAAGCCTTAAATCTTCTATCAAAAAGAAATGCATCAAAAAAAAAAATAAAGATTAACGATAACTAACCAATGAAACCGAATTTAACAAAGGCAATCACATGTGAAGAAATGCCTCTCACTTTGGAAAGGTAGGCGAATGTACTCTGTCATGCACCATCAACTTGAAAAAAATTATAAACAGAGAGAAACCTGAATTCAAAATTCAGTTGTTTTTTTTTTCTTCAAAATTGTTTCGTTTCTTTTTTCTTTTATTTTTGGAACAAATCTAAGCACTAATATAGAGTGGAAAAGGGAAAATGCACATACAAGCTTTGATATTTCTGAAAAAATGAGGGGATATTCCTAACGTTCATAACCACCTATATATGCTTGGACTTGTCTGTGACTTATCCACAAAACAAGATGTACATATTTCTGGTCAAGCTGCAAGTGTGTGCGTGTTTTTGAAAATGGTAAAAATTGGATATACAATTTTCTCGTGACACTTATAAAGTGAAGAGTCTGTGCAAGTGTCAAAAGCCAAAGTCATAATAAGTTTTGTATTTTGTACGGCTTGTAAAGATTTCCACTTTAGAAAATGTGAAGCATCACAAGTTATTATCACAAACAGAAGTGGAACATAGGGGGCTTGCAAGAAAGAAAATAACCCAGACAGTTGGTGTCATCAAGAGTGCTAGAGACGGTACCCGAACTTGCTTGCTTGCTTACTTGAATTAAAGTGATTTTCGCTCCAGTGGAGCATGTATCACTGGTTTAATAACGCACCGCGTGATTTTTAATTACTCCTGGGGAAGGAAAGAGAGCCTCATCCCCCAGGCTTTTATGTACTCACAGACTATTTTTAAATTTAGCCACTCAGGTGTAGGACTAACTAGTCCTTAACAACCTGACTGAAAGGCTTTAAACATGAGTGGGAATTGTCTCACCACACACTCATTTTTCTGTCCGAGCGTGGTAAAGGAGGAAAAAGGTGCTTAGCAGGACCGCCATGGATGTTAAGTACTCACCAAAACGCTAGCCCGTACTTATTTCACATCAAGTCGTGTCACCAAAAAAGACGACGTGTACGACATCAAAGGCATTGTCAAACGCAGAAACCGTAAAGTGGGCAAACGACGTGTCAAAGAAGTCAAAGTACTTTGGAAAGGACATCCGCCCAGTTTTCATTCTTGTATCGACACTTCGCACGTCATCGACTATAAAAAGAAGTGACCATCATTCCCTTTCACACAGATTCAGCTACTGCGATCACTCCTTCACCCAATTCTTCTCTGCAAGATTTACAAAAACAACCCTTGTGGGTGTGGTGTGGAGAACGTGTGCCTAAAACGCAAATCGTCTTTTTCTGCCAAATCTTCTTGGTGTATTGTGTCATCGGGGCAGCCATTGCCAATTTGAGTTTGCAACAAGGAGACAAACAACTGTGGACCATTTTATTGAGCAGTTGCATCGGTTACCTGCTTCCCAATCCCTCCCTGAAATTTTCCTCGAACGGGAAGAACGGGAACCTTGTGTCCAGTGTCAGTGGCAGTCACCACTCCAATAACAACAACGACTCCATTTTGGACGGAGACACTCCTCTGACTTCCAGTAACACCTCGGAGAGCCACAAAACTCTGGAATTATGAGCAACCTTACCCAGTGACAGTTCCATGGAGGTGTTTCCAAAGAACACGTTGTGCTGTTACACGGTCAAATTACCTCAGACCATCCAGTTAGATCACGAAGCCCATTGGGAAGTGGTTTTAGTGGAAATCATTCACCCAACACAAATCAAAAACATCACCGAAAAGCAAAACACTTTCGAGATGGAAATCCTGAATGCCCAATTGGAGGAAAAAAATCAATAAAATCGGGTTTTTAGGGGACTCAAGACCAGCCAGCAATCCAGCCTTCATTATCTACACCTTGAAAATTCCTTCAGGTTATTATTTTAGTGGTGAACATTTGGTGGACACTATTGCGGACAGGTTCAACTTAGCCTTTGGCAAAGCACTGAACAGAGCCCCCAAAAAAGTGTAAAGATTGAGTACCATAAGGTGACTCATCGTCTCATGATCAAATTTCAAGATACGCACACATTGTCCCTCAGGTTCAATGGTAGTTTGTTTGAAATTTTGGGTGGACATGCAGAAATGGTCGCAAACAATTTGAGCCCCAAGATCAACAGTAATATGGATTTTTACAGAGCTTTTGGAAACCCGATAGAACTGAAGCAAGGACTTAATTTGATCTTTGTGTATTCCGATGTGGTGGAGTACAACATGGTGGGACACACCTCTGTGCCGTTACTGCGTGTCATTCCTTTCAAAGTGGATAGTACCACAAACAATGACCAGGAAGGTGCAAACACCTATCACGTACACCGTGAATTTGTACATCCTCACTATTTGCCCGTCAGTAAGTCGTATTTAGACACTGTCAACATTGCTAAAAAAGGAGATCTGGGACAAAATATTCCATTCTCCAAACGGACAGTTACAGTGAAACTCCAGTTTCGAAAACGGTTCTCTAACGAATTGTAAGCCAAGACAGCGACGAGTGAGATTTTCACCCTATAAAATCCGGCCAGATGCGTGTGGAATTTCAGTTTCAAGAAAATCTACGCGCAGATAATACGGTGAACGTCATCCTGTATGCTAAATTTAACAATACGATATAAACCAACAGTTTGAGAGAAGTCATTCTACACTATTAGAAGTCATGGAAGACTTTTATCAATGTTTATATAGTAGGGATTCTTTGGACATGGAATGTGAAGATCCTGAGGAAGGAGAACCCCAAGACAAAGACGAAGAAGTCATCATGATGAAGTCTAGATGGCCAGAACAAGAATCACAGTGTGTTTCCTGTTATGCTATAGTCTTGACAGAAAAAATTAAGGAATAGATCAAGAAAGATTGCTATGGATGTCATAACGATCATCTCAGTCAAATTTAACACGATAAATGCCTGATGCTGAGTCAAGAAGAGAAATTGGACGAATATCTGGACGAAGCTTGGAGTCTCATCTCGGAAGAAGACGTGTTACAACAGTGGTATCAAGGCTTGCATGAACATTCTTATCCCCCATTAACAACTCAAGAGATCCATCGCATCGAAGCTCTCTTGGATCAGAGTGGGGAGACAAGGCGAAGAAACCGTTACTTGTCAGACATTTTCAAGCAAAAAGTCAGGATCGAATTGATCACTTATCATTACCTGTGAAGAAAAAACCCACACAAAGCAGGGATACCTGGGAACTTTATTACCTTTTGAACTACAGTTCGTACACTGCTTCTTGGAATCCTGTCGTCTGTGCTAAAGATGAACTCCCTCATTGCACACCTCAAAACCATCAAGCTTATGTGATCAACACGGACGACAGTCATCTCCCAGGAACCCACTGGGTAGCCGTCTACTTTCCTCAAGAAGGATGTGTGGAATATTTCGATTCGTATGGATTACCCCCTTTGGAAGACGATATCATCGACTTTATGAGAACAAATGCTCAGACCACACGATTCAATAATGTGAAATAACAAGGCACATATTCCTTGGTGTGTGGACAAATATTGTGTGTATTTTCTGCATCATCGTAGTCTGGGCTAATCTTTAGAACATTTAGTGACTTATTTTGATCGTCATTCTTCTAGAAACGATGTGAAAGTAGATCGATGGTTTTGTGACCAGTATGCTTATCTTTTGTCTCTAACTAGGAAACGTAAAGTCCATCAATGGCCTAATGACCTACAACAGTGGAAATCACAATTTCATTCACAACGTTGTCAGCCCTGTCCAAAATAATGTGTGAATTGAAAAAAAATGCTTGTGATTAGAAAAAAATGTTTGATGTTATATTATTGGATTATTGTTAAAAAATGTTAGAGTTGTTTGTTAGTGTTAAGTAATTTTTAATAAAAATGTTGTGTTTTGAAGAAAAAAATGCCTTTGTGGTTTGTTTAACTATAGGTCTCCTGATTCATGCTCTTTGACTTCTCTCTATCCCTCCCATAACACTATTTGAACGGTTCGGCTCGAAAACCGTGGAGGGATGTTTTCCTTCACGTCCGCGCTTTGACTTTAAAGCCGGGGTAATCCCAGTCTAACCATCCATTGTCGACTCATCCTCCTACGAAGATGTGCTCCAAAATAGCTAAGCTAAACGAAGCCTACGTGAATTTGCACAGGGTCAGAAACAGTCTGATACCGAAGCCAGAAGAGATAGAGAATGTGAGAATGCTAAAAGTCACTGAAGACCTGATAGAAGAGCTCTTCACGGAGGAATTGAAGAAGGAGAAAGAAGAATGGATGGAGAAGTACAGACTTCTTAAACAGCAGAGAGAGCAGCAACAGCAGCAGCAGCATGAACCTGACAGAGGCTTTGTATTCAGTGGTATCGACACCAAAGAGTTCTTCTTCTCTTTCCGAAGAAGCAGACCTTATCCTGTGAGAAAGCCTGTCGTCAGAGGAGGCCGCCATCTTATAACCTAAGCGATCGCCATAGCTTCAAGTTCCCCCCCCCAAAAAAATTTCAGGGCTACCCCATACTCTCGAAAAGAAATAACATTCCATTGCCTATGATATGTTAGTCAGTTAGAAGAAAAAATACAGAAGTGAGTCTATCAGCACATGATTTCTTTATCTTGGTTAGAAAGTGTGACTCTAAGTTGTTCGTTTCCGTCGCTTATCAAAATTTTAAAAATAGTAATGTTCTGTAAAAAGTGAGTGAGTGTTTCTTTTAGGTCTGTGCGTTTTTTTTGTTGGTGATAATATGGATAATGTATGTTCGGGTACAACGAAATTAAAAGAATTAGGCCCAGAACTCGGTATGGAGGGAAGAAATATACGCAACAGCAGCGGGAGCAAGAAATGCAGAACTAGCCAGTTAACACTCCACCCACCTCGAGAACACAAATAACATCTAGTCAACAGCCGACTATACCTAACAAACAACCCGTCCCGGAAAGAGTGGTGGCAAAACAAAGGGCCAATTATGTTAGACAAACGGTATGGCAAACTCAAATGTAATTATCGGAGGCACTACGTTCTTTTCTCACTCCGATACTACAGGCAATCTCAGCTGAAAGAACAGCCACAACAACAATAACAGCGACAGACACCATAGCAGCGGATTTGAAACTATCTACCTCGACTGAAGAATTAGTATCACAACCAGAAGAGGAAATTGAGGCGGTTGAGGAGGAGGAGGGGGACGCTGACCCTTGTTGAGAAGTACACCGAAATGGGGCTAGATCAAGCATTGTATGACGTCAACAAAGCAGGGCAGTTTATTAGAGCCATACAATACGTTGCCTACAAATCTCTAGACACCTTTAAACCAAGACCTTCTCAATGGGGATTAGGGGTCAGAGTTCTTCCCCAATTCTACAGACAAGCGTACGCTGGATACCCCCTCAGTCAACTGGTAGAAGCCGCTGCTTACATTACCACCCATCATGGCTACGCATTTCCTGATATCAACAATCATGAGACTAGGAGTGCGGGAAAGAACGTGAAAGCAAAAGAGAGACGTGTTACCTTCTAACAGAAAAAACAGACTATTTTAGGGCTCCAAAAGATTGCCTTTTATTAAATAGGGAACCATATTTGGCTTGGTATCCCTCCTTGACTAAACTATTCTCGAAACAAACTTGACCCATTGGAACACCGCAACAAACTTAACTTTTTAAACCTAACAGTGACCAAACTGGTATATGTCGCTTAGACATAATAATTTAAATCAGATCAGTATGGCTATTTTTATGTACACTAAGTACTAATATTAGACAGATATGTTAGGAAGTAAGAAATTTAACAGACTCGTTAGATTTGAACTAATTGCGCAGGTGGTTAACACATTATTGGTACTTTTTATTGTCCATTAGCTAAAACGGGACTTGATTTGAAATAAGTACGGGCTAGCGTTTTGGTGAGTACTTAACATCCATGGCTGTCTTGCTGAGCACCTTTTTCCTCCTTTACCACGCTCGGACAGAAAAATGAGTGTGTGGTGAGACAATTCCCACTCATGTTTAAAGCCTTTCAGTCAGGTTGTTAAGGACTAGTTAGTCCTACACCTGAGTGGCTAAATTTAAAAACAGTCTGTGAGTACATAAAAGCCTGGGGGATGAGGCTCTCTTTCCTTCCCCAGGAGTAATTAAAAATCACGCGGTGCGTTATTAAACCAGTGATACATGCTCCACTGGAGCGAAAATCACTTTAATTCAAGTAAGCAAGCAAGCAAGTTCGGGTACCGTCTCTAGCACTCTTGATGACACCAACTGTCTGGGTTATTTTCTTTCTTGCAAGCCCCCTATGTTCCACTTCTGTTTGTGATAATAACTTGTGATACTTCACATTTTCTAAAGTGGAAATCTTTACAAGCCGTACAAAATACAAAACTTATTATGACTTTGGCTTTTGACACTTGCACAGACTCTTCACTTTATAAGTGTCACGAGAAAATTGTATATCCAATTTTTACCATTTTCAAAAACACGCACACACTTGCAGCTTGACCAGAAATATGTACATCTTGTTTTGTGGATAAGTCACAGACAAGTCCAAGCATATATAGGTGGTTATGAACGTTAGGAATATCCCCTCATTTTTTCAGAAATATCAAAGCTTGTATGTGCATTTTCCCTTTTCCACTCTATATTAGTGCTTAGATTTGTTCCAAAAATAAAAGAAAAAAGAAACGAAACAATTTTGAAGAAAAAAAACAACTGAATTTTGAATTCAGGTTTCTCTCTGTTTATAATTTTTTTCAAGTTGATGGTGCATGACAGAGTACATTCGCCTACCTTTCCAAAGTGAGAGGCATTTCTTCACATGTGATTGCCTTTGTTAAATTCGGTTTCATTGGTTAGTTATCGTTAATCTTTAATTTTTTTTTTTGATGCATTTCTTTTTGATAGAAGATTTAAGGCTTTCTATTGTTGTAACGGTATTTATGTTGTTTAGTCTGTTGATGAAATTATCTATAGCAAAGTGCTTAAGATTTTTCAGTTTTTTTTTTATTATTTCAAGCCCTACAGAAGGAGACCAAGTTTGTCTTCAAAGACGATTGAAACTCTAAATTACACGGGCGTGAAGAAAAACATCGTTGTGTTTAATCTAATCATGCTTGCCGTATCTCTTTGTGTTTTAGAGGTCATATTTCTTCTTAAGTAAATACATGCATCAATAGACAGACAGATTGGGTCATCACCCTTGAGTTTCACTGTACTTTCGGTTCTTTACTTCATACAAATCCCAAATTTATTAGTTTGAAAAAAAAGATAAGATGCCCCTCAATACTGTAAAACGTCTGTTCTGACTCTACCGATGTGAGTGTGAGTGTTTATGTTAAAACGTTTAAGTGAGATATAAAAAAATGGTCAGCTTGAAAACGCGAACCAATACTGTGACGCTCAGTATTTTGATGTGGTAAGAAGAAATGGTACAACACACACAAAGAGGGCCTGTAAGTTCACATTTCAGTCTGTCTGCACTGTAATGGTAACAACGCAAGAACATAGGGATTATTATGCCACACAGTCCTAGAACAAAACAATGCATCACCCGTTGTAAGCCATTTCATTGGCTATACTTATTTTCTTACCGCGTTCGCTTCGAATTGACTTGAGTAGCTATTCAGACAGTGACAAGAATGGCCATGCTTTACTGGGTCTTTCCTATAGGCGGTTTATATAAAAAAATATTTTTAAAAATAAAAATAATGCACGAACAATCGTACCATGGGCGATCCCATGGAAATTGTGTCCGTCTTATTGCAAAATACATCAACATTTAATTTAACCGTGCAGATCGCTAGAACAAACCTCTGATAATATACATTTTGAAAAGTGTTGTGTGACACGGATCGCCATTGTCGCTTGGTGTCTGTTTTCTTGTTCGAAAAGAGATCGTTTCGTCTTGACTATAAAAATTTAATTTGACTAAGTTTAACGCACTACTGGAACTCATACATTTACGTTGTAGGTGTAAGCCGTCGTTCTCAGTTTTCTGGAAGTTCGTTTTTGCGTTTCTCAGATGTGACACTATTTTTTATGGACCGAACGAAATTTCTTTTGGCGTGAATCAGGACTCGTGGTTTTGTGGCATAATTGGAGAGCATTGATTAAAGCTCAGTTATGTCGTCTTCGAAATCGCTGACACGGATTTGAACTAACACTTCAGGTTTTGTGTGAGGCGATACGGTACATCATTGCCTTTTACTTCCTCAATGAAAATGTTTCATCTTATTGCAAAATTACATTTGACTAGGTTTCATACGCAGCAGGTCCCTGTATATAAGGAGAGTGTCTTAGCGTCAGAGTATTCATTCCACTCTCAAACGATCAAGAAGATGGAAGAGTCAGCACAGATCGACCTGCAGGTCAAATATTTGCTAAAAGTCATACGAAAGCATAATTCACAGGCGAAAGTGGCAACAAAACTTACTCTTTTGGTCGTTGATTTGATGAGAGTCATACGAAAGTGTGTAAGTGCTAATGAAGTTTGCTATATCTGCAAAGGTAAATGGGTATTTGTCTCCAGAATACCTGCTTCGTCTAAGAAAGAGAGACAAAAGTCAAGATACCTAATATCGTTGTCAGGAGAAAGGACACTGGAATTCAGAGTGCCCTACGAGAAAAGAGAAGAAAGAGAAACAAGACGAAGAGGGATTCAGAAGAAGAAATTGAAGATGATGAAGAACTTGTGCCAGTAAAGACATGGAAATGGAAAAATTGACAATGTGAGCCGATGCGTTGGCCCTGATGTGAAATTTCATACTCCCTTCTAAAAGAGAATAGACCAGAAAGAAAACGTAAGTGTCTCTTGGTCTTGACATTGTATAATAAGGATGGCGTGTTTTGTTTTTACTCACACTTTATGAAATTGTGCTCTTTCACCTCTCTCTATCCCTCCGGATCATGTTTTAGTTAGAATTGAAATGGAAGGATATTTTCCTTCACGCACGCTCTTTAGGCATGCAAGTCGGTAAACAATAGTCAGTCTATTCATCCGTCATTTTGTGTCTTGACGTTTCCTAAATCACACACTGATGCCAAAAAATAACGGGTTAAATGGGTTTTGTAGTGTTGGGAGTGGGGGGGTGGGGTGTAGGTGTTTGGCAGAGTTAGTCATTGCAGGTGAGGGCTTAGGTGCTTTCAAAAACTTTTTCTTCTTCACTCTGTGTTGATGGAATATAATGGGTTATTTTCTTCACTCTCTGTTGATAGTATATATAAAGGGTTATTTCTTCACTCCGTGTGGATAGTGTATAATGGTTTTCTTCTTTTTCCATCTGTGGTGTGCGTCTGTGTGTGTGTGTATGTGTGTGTGTGTGTGTGTGTTCGCGTACGTTGTGTAGATCGTATATTTGGTTGTTTTTCTCTTCTTCCTCCAGAGTGTTGATAGTATATTTGGGGTTTGTATGCGTTAGCGACGTTGTGTGGATAGTATATTTGGGGTTTGTATGAGATAGCGACGTTGTGTGGATAGTATATTTGGGGTTTTTACGCGTTCGCGTACGTTTGTGTGGATAGTATATTTCGGGTTTGTACGTGTTAGCGACGTTGTGTGGATAGTATATTTGGGGTTTGTATGCGTTAGCGACGTTGTGTGGATAGTATATTTGGGAATTGTATGCGTTCGGGTACGTATGTATGGAAAGTATATTTGGGGTTTGTATGCGTTCGCGTATGTTTGTATGGATAGTATATTTGTGGTTTGTATGCGTTTGCGTACGTATGTATGGATATTATATTTTGGGGTTTGTATGCGTTTGCGTACGTTTGTGTGGATAGTATATTTGGGGTTTGTATGCGTTAGCGACGTTGTGTGGATAGTATATTTGGGAATTGTATGCGTTCGGGTAAGTTTGTATGGAAAGTATATTTGGGGTTTTTATGCGTTTGCGTTCGTTTGTGTGGATAGTACATTTGGGGTTTGTATGCGTTCGCGTACGTTTGTGTGGATAGTATATTTGGGGTTTGCATGCGTTCGGGTACGTTTGTATGGATAGTATATTTTGGGGTTTGTATGCGTTTGCTTACGTTTGTGTGCATAGTATATTGGGGTTTGTATGCGTTCGCGTACGTTTGTATGGATAGTATATTTTGGGGTTTGTATGCGTTTGGGTACGTTTGTGTGCATAGTATATTTGGGGTTTGTATGCGTTCGCGTACGTTTGTATGGATAGTATATTTTGGGGTTTGTATGCGTTTGCGTACGTTTGTGTGGATAGTATATTTGGGGTTTATATGCGTTCGCGTACGTTTGTGTAGATAGTTTATTTGAGGTTTGTATTATCTCCCTTCTGTGTGGATAGTATATTTGGGGTTTGTTTTTTCCTCTTCCCTCTGTGTGTGTGTGTGTATGTGTGTGCCTGTGTCTGCGCGCGTACGTTGTGTGTGTGTGTGTGTGTATTGGTCTCTGTTTGTTCCTATAAAACTTACTTTATCCGTATCAGATACACTCTACCTACCTACCTGCAGTAGCGTGTATTCAGGTCAGCCGCTTGCAACACTGTTGACATTTATCCCCTAGTGTTCAGTACAGTGAGTCACTGACGCTGGAAATTTCGAGACTATAAATATAGACTTGGGGATTTCCACAGGTTGTAGCTATACATATGTACCAGAGTTCATAAACAGGAACGTCACTCAAGCTGAGGCTATAAAAAGATAGTGGGGTTTTCCAAAGGAATAACCCACAAGTTGTAGTATAAATAGACAGTGGGATTTCATAGGAATTTTAGCTGATTATAGCTATAAATAGATACATGGGTGTTTATCCACGATCGTCACACAAGTTGATATTGTAAGTAGTTACTAATTTTATCCATTTTAGTCTAAACCATTGTAACTTACTTTTCGGGGATATGTTTATTTCCTTTAAATTCTGGGACAATTTCGTCATTTTAGCGTTACTTTTAGTCACATCCATTTTGTCGTTGAGCATTTCCTTGATTATAGCTATTTATAGCATCATTACAATTATGCAAATTCTTTGAACACCCCAGCAAGATTTCAGGTCTTGGTAATGCTTTATATATAAATCTCACGCTTGTACTAGTGTATGTATGTTTCTGTCTCTGTTGTGTTTGACCCTCTACCATCATTGTCCCTAGACAGTCCCACCATGTTCAATTCCCCTTGACGCTGTACAGACCCACCATGTCCAATTTCCATATGTTAAATTCCCTTGAGACTATATCCCCCAGGGGTTTCCGTAATGTTAAATTCCCCATTGTCCCTAGACAGTCCCACGATCTATTCCCCATGTTAAATTTCCCATTGTCCCTAGACAGTCCCATGATCTATTCCCCATGTTAAATTCCCCTTGTCCCCAGACAGTCCCACGAACTATTCCCCCATGTTAATTCCCCTTGTCCCTATATCGTCCCACGATTTTTCTCCATGTTAAATTTACATAGTCCCTATATCGTCCCAGGGGTGTTTTTAATGATAAGTCCCATTGTCCCTGAATCGTCCCCCTTCACTACTTCCAATGAAACGAAAATCTGAATACGTGCTTTTGAATTTCGAGAATTCGAAATATCAGTTTGCCGGGTGCTTAATTTAAATTCCACGAAATTAAGGTTTCTATTTCGTATAATGGAAGACATGGTTGACAATAATGAGGTTTTCATATCGTATTAAAGAGATCATGTAGTTGAAAGCTGTCTTTTGTTTGTCGTTTTCTGAGCTTCCATTAATAAATCTTCGATATGGCAAAGCCTTTCCACGTTATGGTCCTGTCGGCTTCCCTTAGACGCTTAGGTAAATTCCCTGAGTGAGGATGGATTAATCACCCGCAATCTTCTGCGAGGAGAGTATTCGATATTTTGTCGTTCCGTCCGTCCTCATCATTTTAGTTGGATTGTAGAAAAAGACTCTAGCAACTATGAAGCCCAAAAACTTAAATGATTTCACAACAACCTGTTGTCACGTTGTCACTAATAGCAACATATGCACGATAGTTTAATGCTATTAAGCCGTATGAGTTGTTCATGTTTTCATTGAAATGTTGCATAAACAGCCTTACATCTATGAAGACTGGTATTTGAATGATGTTTTAATGCTTTACTTTAAAAATCAAACCCTGTGTAAAGTGTTAAACTATAGAGTGCAGCCATTAGAATTTCCTTATGCTTTTCTTCCAGCAAAACTTAATAACCTTGGATAAGTTTTTTTTATTAAAACTTTCATATTTAAAGTAATTTCACATTATTGAATCGGGTGGTCTGAGCATTTCTTCTCATAAATTCAATGATATCGTCTTCCAAAGGGGGCAATCCGTACGAATCGAAATATTCCACACATCCTTCTTGAGGAAAGTAGTCGGCTACCCAGTGGGTTCCTGGGAGATGACTGTCGTCCGTGTTGATCACATAAGCTTGATGGTCTTGAGGTTTGCGATGAGGGAGTTCATCTTTTGCACAGACGACAGGATTCCAAGAAGCCGTATACGAACTGTGGTTCAAAAGATAATAAAGTTCCCAGGTATCCATGTTTTGTGTTTTTTTTTCTTCACAGGTAATAATAAGTCATCAATTCGATCCTGACTTTTTGCTTGAAAATGTCTGACAAATAACCGTTTCTTCGCTTCGTCTCCCCACTCTGATTCAGGAGAGCTTCGATACGATGGACCTCTTGAGTGGTTAATGGTGGACAAGAATGTTCACGCAAGTCTTTATACCACTGGTGCAACACGACTTCGTCCGAGATGAGACTCCAAGCTTCGTCCAGATACTCGTCCAATTTTTCTTCTTGACTCAGCATCAGGCATTTATCGTGTTGAATGTGACTGGGATGATCGTTTTGACATCAATAGCAATCTTTTTGATCAATTCCGTCATTTTTTCGACCAAGTGTTTGGCAAAACAGGAGACTAAATGCGCTTCTTGTTCTGGCCATCTTGACTTCATCATAACTTCTTCGTCTTTGTCTTGAGATTCTTTTTCCACGGTCTCCTCACATTCCGTGTCCAAAGTTTCTCCACTAGGTAAAGAGGGATAACAGTCTTCCATAGCTTCTAATAATCTAGAATGACTTCTCTCAAACTGTTGATTTCTATGGTATTATCGAATTCTGCATACAGGATGACGTTCACTGTCTTGCCCAGTGGTTCTGCAAACTGAAGTTCCACACGAATCTGGCCGGATTTTATAGGGTGGAAATGTCCCTCGTCACTGCTTTGGTCTGGAGTGAAATCAAAAGCCCACAAAGCGTAGCCTCCAGCGTGATCGTCGTACGTAATATCGTGACTGGTGTTGGTTCCTAATTGTCCGGCGGCTTCGTACAACGACAAGTGCGATCTCAAGTAATTCATCTTTGTCACGTCCTTGCTAAAGACAGGTTCGAAAGGTCGGGTACACAAGGTCTTGCCATCGCGACTGACTTCGATTTTCTTCACAAAAAAGTGTCCAAAGTTGAAAGGATTTTCATTGAAGTCTCCGTTGAAGGCTGAATTCAGGATCATACCCAGGATTAAACGTTTGGGTAACTGTCCTTGAAACAGATGATCTTCGATTATGGAATGATGGCTAGCGGTAATGGTGAACGTTTTCACTTCCACGCGTCGTATCGGATACTTGGCGGTCGTTCTGCTCAACGTCTGACTGATGTCGTTTCCCACTTTAGGTAACACTTCCACGCGTCGTACGTAGAGTTTGGCCTCCTCGATTTGGCTTTTGGGATTGCCACCAGTAGTATCAGCCAACAAATGGAAAGCGGCACTGCTGCGATTCAGTCTCAAGCGAAGATTTACCCCGTTCAGCAAATATTTCTCTTGCAACCACATGTCCAAATGCAAACGATCCATCAGTTCTAAACTCTTTCCATCTTTGATTTTGCTTCGTCTTTCCTCAAAGCCGTCATTGTCTTTATCTATTATGTCAAACTTGGTCGCATCGTCAGGTTCCCACAGCACACAAGCATTGAGATGAGTATTCTTGGCATCTATTCCGTACGTCAAGAGATTTTCCAGGTAGGCACGGTAAGGGTAAGTATCCATGCTGCTGCTGACCAGTTTGTTATTCAAGTACAAGTCCACTGAGCTGAACAAGGAATGCATGAAATTGTTGACGGGAGCTACTTTCTCGTCACCGTCTATAGCACTTCCATTCTTATCTAGAACTTTGACTTTCAAGTACAAGTAACTGCTATTCAGATCGATGTAATCTTCGGGCTGTCCCTTGATTTCAAACTCGATGGGAGCGGAATCTGTCAAAGAGGAGACGGGGTGAAATTCCACCCATTGGGATTCTTGCATCGTCATCATGGTGGGGGGCATGGCAAACAGATCCAGTTCCGACTTGGAACAGGCGCATGACTCTCGGTGCATCATTTGTTTCTGTGTCTCAATAATCGAAAACGTCTAAGTCTCGAACGGTTCTTCTTTTCTTTGTCTTTCTAGCTTTAGACGTGTGAAGTCTGGTGAAAGGGTGTTTTCTTCGTCGTCTCTTTCTGCCTTGTCCTTGCTGAATGCCTGACTCGGTAGCGTGCAGGGCATTTATAGGTGTTTCTCGTCGGCCCAAAAGGTCTTTGCCCGTTTGTAGCAAGACATTTTTGCCTGCCCTCATGAAGGCTTCTTTAGGGTTTTGTTTGTCGATGATGACATTTTGGAGAAATTCTTTGCCTTGTGTCAGTGCCGCATCTTTCAAGGCATGCAATCCGCGTGTCACCATCGGTTTCAACACCGGAGCCATCGAACGAAAGGCCGATTTCAACATATCTCCTAATCCGTGTCCTCGCTGTCGTGCAACCCCTCGGTACACCGGATACATGACTTACGAGTCGCTAGAGAACCGTTTTCGTAAATGGAGTTTCACTGTGAATTTCCCTTTGGTGAATGGAATATTTTGTCCCAGATCTCCTTTTATAGCAATGTTGACCGTGTCCAAATACGACTTGCTGACAGGGAAATAATGAGGATGTACAAATTCGCTGTGGACGTGATAAGTGTTTCCACCTTCCTCGTCAGTGTTCGTGGCAGAATTTACTTTGAAAGGAATGACACGCAGTAACGGCACGGAGGTGTGTCCCACCACGTTATACTCCACCACATTGGAGTACACAAACATCAAATTCAATCCCTGGTTCAGTTCTACCGGGAAACGAAAATACCTCGCAAAATGCCCGTTGTTGTCAATGTCTGCGATGTCAATCCTCTTGATCTGCTTATCCGTGACCATATTGAGGTCTCCACCCAAAATATCATACAATTCAGGGCAAAATTTAATACGTATACTTTTTTCCTCACTTTCAAATTTAATGAGTAGACAATGAGACAGTTTGTGGTACTCAATGGTGACACGTTTTCTTAGTGCGGTCAGAACTTTGTCAAATGTTGCATAGAATTTGTCAGCGATGGCCTCCACCAGATGTTGACCACTAAAATAATGGCCTGGGTTAATTTTAAAGTGATAAACGTTAAAAGGAGGAGAAGTGTCACTGCTGCTGCGGGGTAATGGGTCCTTCGCAAGAAATGATTTATGATGATGAGTGTTCGTCATGGTTGCTGCACCGTTGGGTCCAGAATATCGACTTCAAAAGTGTTTTGAGTTTCAGTGATGTTTTTGATTTGTGTTGGGTAAATCATTTCTACCAAAGCCACTTCCCAATGGGCTTCGTGCTCTAATGGGATGGCCTGAGGTAATTTGGTCGTGCAACAGCACAACGTGTTGTGGGGAAACACCTCCATGGAACTGTCACTGGGTAAGGTTAAGTAAAATTGGTTTGGTGACTCATAATTCCAGAGTTCTGTGGCTGTCCGAGGGGTTACTGGACGTCAGAGGTGTGTCTCCGCCCAAAATAGGGTTGTTATTGTTGTGGTTGGAGTGGTGACTGGCACTGGCATTGGACACAAGGTTTCCGTGGTTCCCGTTTGAGGAGAATTTCAGGGAGGGATTGGGAAGCAGGTAACCGATGCAACTGCTCAATAAAATGGTCCACAATTGTTTGTCTCCTTGTTGCAAACTCAGATTGGCGATGGCTGCCCCGATGACACTATACACCACGAAGATTTGACAGAAAAAGACGATTTGCGTTTTAGGCACACGTTCTCCACACCACACCCACAAGGGTTGTTTTTGTAAATCTTGCACAGAAGAACTGGGTGAAGGAGTGGTCGACGTAGCTGCGTCTGTGTGAAAGGGCATGATGGTCACTTCTTTTTATAGTTGATGACTTGCGAAGCGTCGAACCAAGAATCAAAACTGGGTGGATATCCTTTCCAACGTACTTTGACTTCTTTGACACGTCGTTTGCCTACTTTACGGGTTCTGCGTTCGAGAATGCTTTCGATGTCGTACACGTCGTCTTCTTTTTTGGTGACACGTTGTAACTCGGGCAAATAAAACGTTCCTTTGAGCACTTCTCCGTTCATGTCTTCCAATTTATAGACGGCAGGATGACGGCCATGCACTCGTCCAGTGACACGAAACAATTCGGTCGTCCAGTTGGGTAAGTAACCTTTGTCAAAAGTGCGTTTGGTTTTGCCAATGCGCACCCAATCTCCTACGGTCAACTCTCCACTTTTCTTCGGGACAGCCCTCGTCGGGGACGTACCAAACAGACGCTCAAACACCAGTACTTCGTTGTCGGGAGTCACTTCTTGCGGGGCACGTCCAATGCTTCGATGGTAAGATTGGTTGTACGCTTGCACCAGGTGCGGTAAGATGTCGATGTACTTCAGAGTGTGGTGATGAGTAAAATATTTCCACATGCGTTCTTTCAAAGTGCGTTGAAAACGTTCCACGATGCTGGCTTTGGTTTCGGTATTCTCGGTGGCAAAAAAATAAATGTCACGTTTCTTTAATTCTTTTTGGAAAGCTTGGTTTAGAAATTCGGTACCTTTGTCCGTTTGCCATCGAAGAGGGTGACGACCGCTTTGTTTCAACACTCGTTGCAAGGCTCGCACTAACTCGCTGCTCGATTTGGAAGTCAAGGGTACGACCCAGGCAAATTTGGAAAAGACGTCGATGACACAAAACAAATATTTGTAGCCACGATTGTAGCTGGCCAAATGAGAGACATCGGCTAAATCGGCTTGCCATTGATGATCGATGCCTTCCACTCGGGTGCGACTTCTGGAAAACTTGCGTCGAATGGGTTTGTGTAAAGTGTAAGTAGTTTGTTCTTGTAACCATCGTTGTACTTGAGGTAAACGGAGACTTTTCAGTCGAGTTTTGGCAGCACGATACAATTTTTGAACTCCTGCGTAACCTGCAGGGTGCGAGGGATCGTAGTAAATGCTGGCTAACACTTTTTCCATTTTTTGTTTGTTTCTGTGTTAATAAGGCACCCACTCTTGGAAGATGCTACTCTTTTTCTCTTGGGGTACTTTCTTGGATTGCAATGCTTTGCGTGTGCGACCGGCAATAGGTGTCGAGGATGAGGAGGAGAATATCAGAACAGGGGATATTTTTTCTTGTTTCACTTCAGTCTTCACTTTCTTTTTCTCTTGTGATGAAGAAGGGGTGGTCATCATCTTTTTAATCCATCCAATTCTGGAAGTAGGTGGTGTTGTTAACTTGCGTACTTTTTCTGGTGGAGTTTGAAACCCTTCCTCAACTTCTTCTCCTTTTTCTGTCTTGGTCACTGGTACTGGTGGTGGTGGTACTGGTGATGGTGCTGGACTTTTCATCAAGGTCTTAAAATCTTTCAGAGTTGGTAGAGCTGTTTCGTGTAAAGCTTTCTGGTGAAAGAGTTGCAGTCGTTGCAAGAGTTGACCGTACTTTTGCGATTTTTCTGTTTGGGACAAATCTTGGCGATCCATCAAGGACTGCAATTCGTGTTGTAACTGGGACATCTCGCTCAAATGGGGATTGGGAGGTAAATGCGGGGTGCGTTGTTCTTGCCAACGATGGTATTCCATCCATCGTTTGTAAGGCACTAAAGCTAGTTTTCGTCCTTCCATGGGGTTGTCAGGGGTCGATTCTGAGATCTTGGGACTTCAGAGCGCCTTTTTATCTTGCTCCCACCAGTCCTCCCAACATCGTTCCCAAGACTCCTTTCAGCATTGGGCCTAACAAGAGGGGTAAAATACCTCCACGTTGGACCAACATCTTCTTCTTTTGACGAAGGGGAATTTGCTTTTGAACCATTTGGCGAAGAACGTGACGATGTTTGCCTAAGCATTGTTTCTGGTGTTTGGACAAAGGGATCGTGCCTTTCAAGACGTTCAAACAGCATTCGCACACGGTATCGATGACCTCTTTGGAGGCCGATTGAATGAGTTTTTCTCGTAGGGGTGGAGAAGCTTTGGACAGGACAGATAACATGTCCCCATGTTTGACTAAACGAGGAGGCAGTCCTTTCCTTTTCTTTCCTTGCGGTTGTTTAGAAGAGGGATGTTTTCTGGAGGGTGACATCTTCAGGAGCACCAAAACACTGATACCCTACTTGGTCACACACCTTTTTTATACTGGAACGCGTCGCCACTAATTGTCTTTACGTCGTATCAACTTGAGGACAGGCATGACACGTCGTGCAGGGGTACGTAGCGGACTAAATCGAGCCAGTTCTTGCTTGGACAAATCCAGTAAACTTTGTAACATGCCCGATCTTTCTTGGACTTTGATTTTGGGAGAAGGTACTTTGTGAGCAGCAGCCACTGCCACTAAATTGGAGGGTCCTGCCACTGGGGAAGTTCTTGAGGTCATCAACGGAGAAGTTCTTGGTGTGATCAACGTCTCCAAGTACTCTTCAGTTCTTGGTGTCATGAACGGAGAAGTGGATGAAGTTGAGGCTGCCGGAGACGCGGTTCCCGCCGTGGCAGGTCGTGGTTTGCGAGTGGAAGGTTGCGTCCTGGCCGAAGTGCCTCTCTTGCGACTAGTTTTCTTCTGTGGACTTTTCTTTTTCTGGGGACTTTTTCTCTGTTTCTTTTTCTGGGGGCTTCTTTTCTTTTTCCGGGGTGGTGATTGGTAAGAGGAGGGTCTCGCCACTGGAGAAGTTCTTGGAGACACGGGTCTCCTTGGGGACCTGGTCTTTTTATTCTTCTTGGAACTTCGTTTGACTTTTTTCTTGGGGAGAACTTTGGGAGCATTAGGATCCCATCTTAAGAGAGAGCGAATGATGACCCCTCCTAGAGTACCGCTCCTTCCAGGTTTCAAAATGATTTGTTTTTTGGTTTGAGTGTCGATGCGGGGATCGGCCAGTTGGGTCAAAGCGACTTTGTTTCGATCAAAAAAGCGTTTGGTTTGATGAGGAATCTGAATGATCCCTTGGAGTAATTGACGTGCTGTCACCGTGAACCATCGTAAGACTTCTCTGAGACTAGCTTCTAAGACACGAGCTCGTGTTTGTGGATTTTTTTCTCGACTGATGCCATACAAGGCACGAATCAATTTGACGGGAAGATGCGACTGAAGGGACGTCATGTTCAAAATGTGTGTGAGACAGACGAAAAGGGTCTGAGGTTTTTATAGATTTTTTTGTGGAATGAAGTTAAGTCGAGGACGGAGACGTGTACAGGACAGGCCCTCCGTCTTGGCACCAATGGTGAAACAAGTGGGTACGAAATCGCAAATCATCGGGGGTCGTAGGCTTCACATCGACGAGTAAATAAGCGTGTGGAGTTTGAGTGGCATCGTCGTACGCCTGAGTCAGCCAAGGCGTTCCTAACTGTTTGGCTAAGACTTGCACTTGCGATTTATCTCGAGGGCTTTTAAACAAGACCACGTAATGCGCATTGAGACTGATGGTGCGATGGGCTTTACTTTGTTGAAACAAATTTTGAGTGATGTAAACGACACTGGCATTACGGTGATGCCCTTTGCGTGAACCACAGTTTAATTTCTTCTTCGTCTTCTCCTAACATGTCGTCGAAAATGACCAAATGGGTTTGACGGGAGTCAGAGACGATGCCGTCGTCTTCTTTAGGAATGCCTTCCACAAACACGATGGAATCGCCTTGACTTTCTCGTAAGAGGCTGTACGCCGATTGTCACTCTTTGTAACACCACACTATCCGCTGAGGTGGTCGATCGATCAAATGATGTTTATGTTCGATCAAGCGTTTGACGAATTCGGTTTTGCCTGAACCGCTAGGTCCAGCAATGAGCATGTTAAAGTGATGGCGAAGATACAAAGCCTCCCAACTGGCACGATCTAATTGTTCGTCGATGACTTTGACAGTGGAGGAAGAGGGAGCAGAGACAGCAGAGGTAGCCATAGTGTTAGGAATGTCACTTGTGACACGAAAACAGACAAGACAAGAGTTTATCTACTTTTTTCAGGACACGTTTATTGAATGTTTTAAACATGAACACGAAAGGCAAAAATACATAAAAGCCAAAGGCTTAAGTACAACGATAAAAGGCACATGATAACCATCAACGTGGAATAAAAGCAAGTGTGTGTACAACATGTTTTGGGTAATGTTCTGACCAGTTCTATAGGGGGTAAGGTCACACAAGTGTCGTCCCGAAAGGGTCTTTCAGGCATGTCCACGACAGTCCTGTCCTGGGTGACGGGTTCTTCTGGCACCGTCACTAACACAGGTTGAAAAGTGACTTTTTTCCTTGGACAACTCTCGTGCATACTGGGCCACTTCTTGGGTCCAAGTTTCAAAATTCCATTTTTTCCAGGCACGGACATCTGTCCAATGGGGGTGTAAGTCACAAGCTACACACACATCGTCATACACGTCTTGGGTAGCTAAAAGTTGACGAATCTTTTTTTCCCATAGAGGTCGAGAAGTATCCAGATGAAAACATAAGGCTTTGAGCAAAAGGAGTCTCTCGTGAACATTTAAAGGCACCACATTCATGTTGAATGGGGTGGTAAATACTGTTCGTAAAGAGTCCACAAGGAATCGGCTGGTAAACGAAATCCCAGAAAACAAGTCACTAAGACACACACTATGCGTCGTCCCAAATTGAACGAATACAGTTCTTGTAATAATCGATGGTAATGATCCACGGTTTGAATATGGTCATTGAGTTCCTTCCACGGAATCTGTTCAATTACATGCGACATAAGTCGTGGCATGGCAACCTGTTTTTATAGTCTCTTTGTTTCGGAAATAATACACGTACTTTCTAGCCAGAGATCTTCGTTCTCCAGTGGGGAATCTAAATGTTGCATACTGTAACCTAAACGTCAGAGTTTGTTTAGAAGTTTCCTCTTCCACTAAGTAGATTCCACGTAAAATATGTTGGTAATCCTTTAACTTGTCTTCCTCAATGCGTTGCACTAGGTGAATCTCGAAGTAACCAAAATGATCAACACGTGGATCATCGGGGCCCTGGAAGTATTGAACAAGGTCTGACCACTGAAACAATTTCTGACGAATCAGTTCTCTTATACCATTCAGGTACCAGTGGTTCAAACACCGGTGACGTAACGGATGCAACTGTTCCTTACGTTTCACTTGTATTTTGACCAGCTCTCGGTAAATGCGTTCTCTCAACTCCACAGGCAAAGCACGAATGTTCTCTTGTAAAGTATCCACGAAAAGGTCAGTCCGTACAATTCACAATCTTCTCCTAGAGCAAAAAGTAATCCACATAGTGAGTAATTTCTGACCACTGCCATTCAGGGTAACGTCCAAGAATCTCACTGAACTCTTTTGATGTAAACGGTCTAGAGTGATATAATAGGACGAATGCACATTTGACCCAAAGAAATCTAACACACTGGTTGACTTTTTTCACTTTCCGCTTGTGAATTTCTCGGCACAAAAGTTCTACAGTGACCCATTGAAATTTCACTCTGGCAAGTCCCTGCCAAGCTTCTTTGTAAATCTTCTCTTGCAGATCTTTAGGTAATGATTCAATATCGTTTTTGAAATGAAGTTCAAAAACTGGTCTCGGTGATGTCCAACATTTCACTCCTAGCCAATCTGGTTTCTTCTTCTTCGTCAACGACATGGTAAGTTACTTCAATGTCTCGGTCCCACTAAGGGTAAGTAATGACAATTGGGTGACCAACGAGCATGTTGTAGGTAGGCCGAATCTTGTGGTTCCCAGTGGTGAAGTGACACACCGCAACTGAAGCACTTGACTTTATCTCCTTCACCCAAGTAGAACAATTCGGCTCTGGCTAATTCTTCGGGGGTCGGTCCTCCCAGATACTTAGGCCACTTTCCCTTGAACGATTGAAGACGATTTTCAAAGTCGCAGTATTCCGACAAACGCACAGGAAACGAATATTCGTCTTTCACGGGTTCGTTTCGATGAGGGTTGGGTGACATGGACAGGAGTTTGCTCAGGGCTGGATGACATCCGTAGGGAGGTAGACGTGAAGGTGAACATCCACCTTTAAAACGAAACCCAGTAAAGTGTCCAAGAGGACGAGCGGCATCGCTTTCGCATCCTTCAGGTTTGGCACGCACAGCATCACTTTCCATGATAGGGGTAGTGAGAACAAAGTTTCCATGATGCTTTACGGCATCGCTAAGGTCACAGCGTACAGCATCGTTCCCATCGCAAGGCTCACAATCGCATTCCACTTCAGAAGTCCCACACTTGAAGTGTACCTGTCTGAACTTGTTTTGCGTTTCTCTGAAAGTATTCATCTTGTTCGATTGGTCTTGGTAGTCACAATGAACTATTGATCTTGCATAGGGTTCCTTTTTATATACAGACCAATACCGACGTGTCCATACGGCAAGGTGAAATGATTGGGAAGTCGCACTCGCTTCTGGTACACGATTTGATAGACTTTTTCCAAGGGTCGACTGACGATGTGGTGAGTGGGTAAACGTACAATCTTGTTCGGTTGATAGGTGGTCACTTTAAAGTGTTGACCACACGACTGGTACGATAATTCAGAGTCAATCCTTTCACTTTACACTTCGTGTGCACTTCTCCTTGTGGGTCCCGGTATTCGTAGCCGTAATTTTTTTGACCGCCACTGCGAAACTTAGAATCTTGTCGTCGGAATGCTCGTCTGTCCAGGCTCCTAAACGGTCTCCTTCGATGTCAGGGTGCTGTTGACTCGGGTGATGGATGTAAATGCAACTGTCCGTGTCAAAGTACAGGACGCGTTCCCCTAACAGTTCTAAAGCTTCGTACAATTTTAAGCAAGCATGAGCGGTCACGTAAGCCGCAATGATGACATTTCCAAAAGGGTCGTCTTGTACAAAGTCCAGATCTTCTTCGTAATTGACCAAGATCAAATCCTCGCGAACGACGTCCACGTGTTTCATGTATTTGGTTTTGTCGTGAATCATCTGAAAGTAGCGGGAAGGTTCTGTCAAATATTCCGTCTTGGGTAAACACGGTCGTTGTGCCATTTTACCCCACAAGCAATTTAACATCACTTTGGCAAACGATCGCCTGCCTTCGTTTTTCTCGATGTGGTCTAAAGGGATGCCTTCCTGTTCATAGTATTTCTCTTTGAATGTCTTTTCGTCTTCGGGAGTGTGACACCAGGAAGGATAGCCGCTGGCTTCTTGCTTCAGTTTCAAAAAGGCATCCACGTAGTCGGCGAAAATGCCTTTCTGAGTGGGGTCACCTTTGTGGTATTGTTGTGTCTTGGGAAAGTGACAAATTTCGTACACTTCTAACAGTTGATATCCCATGTCCAGAGCTTTGAACAATTCCACACTGACCCACTTCCCCGTCAAGGCTCGTTCTTCCTGGGTGTGATGACAAGGTTGGTCTTGCTTGCACGTTTCGGCACATGTACGGCACAAAGGAAACATCAGTTTGCCTTGACAATGGTGAGGTAACACGGGATGGTACAGGTTCGCGGGAGGGAAAACTTTACACTTGATCAAGCCTTCGTATTGTCAAATGTTTTTCAGGTCGATGTGTTCCGTCAACAATTGTGGGTGTCCTGCAGGAAAGCGACAATATTTGCACACGTAGGGATACAGCGAACACACGTCCAAGTATTTGATTTCTTCTCCTTTCTCTTCGTCGGCTTGGTACAGTAAACAGGTGGCATTGGTCCTTCTTCCGTACAAACTATCCCTCGGGTTCAGGGGGTCCATGAACTGGTAACTTTCCACGAGGCGTTTAAACTCGGGATCGGTTTTCAAACGGTGATTGTACTCGTGTTCCCACATTTCCACCACTTGGTATCCTTCCTGTTCTAACTTTAGGCGTCGCTGACAAGTGGCCTGGTACAAGTCCTCCCTGGTTCGTTGTAAAAACTGATTTTTAGTGCCACGGTCAGGGTAACAAACGGGAACCCGTGAAATAAACAACCGTTAAACTCGTACACGATCTTGGGGTTTTCTAAGTCCCAGCCATCGACCGAATGCGTTCCGATGGTCTTTTCACCTCCTCCGTTGCGGGCATGCTGAATCCATTTGTCTTCCTTGTCGCACAAGTAATGTAACCAGCGTAGGGCTTTGACCGAGTATTGACGTTTGACATAGTTGGTCGTTTGGGGACTGATGACAGCCACGGTCTTATCAGGCATGAATCGTTGCCGGTACACTAAGGAACACGCTTTGGCAATGGTGCAAGCTTCTTTCAAAGGATCTACCCCTCCGTGTTCCATGAACAGTTCTCGAAATTTTCCATAGCAACGCCTTAAAATGTCCACGTCGGAACGACAATACTTTAACATTTCTTCCTGAAAGTCGAAAGGGTCCGAGGCGTGAGCCTGGTACCAAGCGTAGAAAGCTTCTCGTTGTTCGGTACGCATGTTGTCAGGGTCGTAATAATGAGCCTCAGGCAAATGGGGTAGAACGGCGTGTTGATTGGCTTCCGTATTGAAAAAGTGTGGAAAGTACCCTTTAGCCATTTCTGTCATTCCAAACGTTTTAGGCATTCGACTCAAAGGCATGGCCAAATAGCTCATCGAATCTTTAAACTGTTCTTGTCCCACTTGCATGAAAATGATTTTGGCTCCGTTCAAAGTGACTTTTGGACGCTCGGTGCCTTGTTCCGTATAGTATCTGAGAAGAAACTGTCCATCGTATCCGGAGAAATTGTGAGCCATCACTGTGGCATGACGATGACAATCTCCGTAATGTTCGATGTCCTCTTGGCTCCACGTCTTGTCGATGGGGTCTAAGACCAATTTGGCAAAATCGGCTAACGTGTTCGGTCCTCGAAAGATTTTTTCACGCCCTCCGGCAATCTTACTGCAGTGAGGACAATGACTGAAGATAGGTTCCTGAATGCACTTCTCGCACGCTCGATGAGCCACGCAGAAATTAGGAATGTGAATACCGGTCTCTTGCATGCATTCGAAATCAAAAAAGATGAAATTGCCTTTCTTCTTGTGTCTGTCCTCTTTCTCTGGTGGGGGTTGGTATTTTTGCACGTAGCATTGGTGTTCCAAGTCCACGATGTGGTGACAAATGTGACATTTTTTTTTTCCTGAACATACGTGTGCCTTGGTACTATTGGTACGTATGCCTTGTCCACACGTAGGGCACAATCTCAGGAGTTGACAAGCACATTTCTGCTGTGAACCTTGCGTCTTCAAATGTTGTTGGTAACAGGTAGGGCTGACAAACGTGCGCAGACAAGTTGAACAATGCACTGGTCCTTCGCTCAGACAGGGTGGAGAGGCCAAACATCCTGAGCATTTCGATCCACAATGTTTGTGTTGCTCTCGATTATTATAACCATGTCACATTTCTCACAGTAATAACCGTATCCCAGGAATGCAGTGATACTGGTAATGGTATCGAAAGGGTCATCGTGATAATAGACATGAATGTATTTTCCGTCCTTAAAGTCTTTCCCTCGAAACAACAGAGGCCCATGCACTTCTTGAGGGTGCACTTAAAAGGTGTAGAATGGAGCTAGGTCATCTTGTAATGTTTGCATCTCAGGAATGCCGCAGGGTGTGTCTTTGGATAGGCCAGCTTGTCGTAACAGGAGTTCTGCTTCACTTCGTTGTTTGGCTCGGTCCGATTGTCGAATGTTCTCCCAGGCTCTTTTCCATTCTGTCGTGTCGTTCTTGTTGGCATAGGTTCGTCCCACCATGATGGCACGGGCTAAACACGTCTGGTCTTGAGAATTGTGAATTTGGACGAGACTCTTTTTGGTGCTGCGAAGGTCGTTCACCAGTAACACCTTGTTGCGTTGTCCGGTCCCTTGAGGAGCAGAGACGTGGGTCATGTCCAGTGTGGCTTTTCCATCGGTGATGTCAAACTGGTCATTAGATTGTTGCACGTGTTGAATCTTGTCCATGACTTTGGAAGCGGTTAGTTTTGCGGGTCTGCTAAACTCGATCCAAACAGGGGATTTCAAACCGTCGTGTTGTATGGAGAGTCTCAAGCGATCGTCTTCTTTGGGTTGACATTGTCGCTTGAGTGTGGTGAGCAAAGAATCCCACACCCCGGTGATGAACCCTTCTGCTTTCTCTAACGGTACTTCAGCCTTGAAATCTTTAAACTTCACCGTGTATTTGTAAGCCGTGGTTCTAAATTTTCTAGAGAAGCACTTTTCCGTCTCTCGAATGGAATAGTACTTTTCAGGGTTGACTAAGGGTGGTGAACTTTGTTTAGAGGGTTCAGATTCTGGTTCACTCATGTCCTCTTCAAAATCACTGGCATGAATTTGTGCCAAGACTTCAGCCCTGGCACGAGGCGATAGATCACGTTTCTGCCTCTTACTTTCTTCTTCTTTCTTCTCAAATGAATTGGATCGTTTCATCTTGAGTGAAAAACGTCAAATGACTCAAGTTTAAACAGCATGAACTAATTTACAGTCATGGCAAACCAGCGTATATAAAAGGGTGTGTGTCTTGTCCTTTCACTATTCATTTCACTCTCAAACCGAGCACAACGATGGAAGAGACTAGCCAAATCGAACGTTTCATCAGAGCTTTGCGAGGGGTCATTAGAAAATTCTCTTCAGACCTGCCGACGGACTACTCTCCTTCCTTTCGAGATAAAAGTAAAGATACTTGCTATATCTGTCAGAAGAAAGGGCATTGGTCTTCAGAGTGTCCAGACCGTCAAAAAAGAAAAACAGGGGTTAAAAGAGACAAAAGTCAAGATACCTGTTATTATTGTCAAGAAAAAGGACATTGGTCTCCAGATTGCCCAAAAAAGAAACAAGAGGAGTCAGAAGAAGAGAGGGATTGGTTAGAGAAAGAAGACGAAGAGGAAGAAAGCAGACAGGTGAAGAAAAAGAAACAGGAGAAGAAAAGAAGAAGGGAAGAAAGTGAGGAGGAAGAGGAGGAAAAGACTGTGACGGTGAAGAAATTGAAAAAAAAAACCAGAGAGTAAACAAAGAAACAGAAGAAGTGAATGTACTTTTTAAAGTGCTCTGTTGTGAATTGTGAATTGGATTGTAACTATTGATAAAAGAATAAATTAGGTATAAAAAGGTAAGTGTCTTTGAGTTTTGATTTTAAAATAAGAAGCTACACTCACGCACTCATATACACGTACTATAGGGGCAAAATGTTTTTTTTTTGTTTTGAATTATTGGCAATTGAAAGTTTATCTCTTTTCGAGGAATCTGGGTGGCCCTGAAAAGGGCCTTTGGTTATTGGTGTAGGGGTGAGTTTAAGCAATCAACTTTAACTGCCTTAAGCCTTTGCCACGGCAAAGGCCTACTTCTGGACTGCGTACTGTTGATGATGATGATTGGGTTGAAATCACTAAGGGTGGTACGGTAGGCTTAGTCACAGGGTTGACGTGTTTAGCTCGGGAAGGTCGTATTCTCTTCGGTCGTAATAAAGAAGTCTGATACATTT
This sequence comes from Sinohyriopsis cumingii, assembly GCA_028554795.2. Classification (NCBI taxonomy): domain Eukaryota; kingdom Metazoa; phylum Mollusca; class Bivalvia; order Unionida; family Unionidae; genus Sinohyriopsis; species Sinohyriopsis cumingii. The sequence continues at coordinate 115,175,875 of CM068826.1, read as the reverse complement.
GTTTCAGACTTCTTAACTCCGCTAAAATGTCCAACAGTACCGTGACCGTTTGATTTTTACCCTCTTGTTTCTTTGCTGCTACTTCTTGTTGTTGTTGTTTTTTTTTTCTTACCTCTTCTTCTTGCTGCTGTTGCTGTAGGAGAAAAGCTTGTTCCGCTTCCTTTTGTCGTTGTATAAATTTCTCCAATTCTTCTTTCTGTCTCTGTCTAAAATTCTCCACTTGTGGTAATGAAGAAGGAGACGAAGGTTCCGGAACAAATTCTTGAGAGGTAAGACAATCCACAAAATCCCAATTCACCTCTTCTGAAAGTAAGTCCGGGTTCCCTTGGGCGGTCTCCACTGCTGGTGCACCCCAATGGATCGTTTTCTGAGTTTCCGTCATGTTGAATCACTGTCGCACAGATTGACTGCACACGGGCGCTAGCGAATCTATATAGATCACGTGACATCACAGACTGCTCTCTTCGGATTGGATGCGGGCTGACTGAATTTTGTAACGCGTGTTTGGATTGGTCAACAAACTCAATCCGTCTCAATCCTACCTCTACCTATAAATAAGTGCAGTTCACTGAATTGATTCACCTGTTCTCGGCACCTCAAGATGTGGACCGATGTGCAATCTTCTACGCTTGTGTCTTCAATGATGTTCCGGACGGACATACCCATGTATGTCCGATCCAAGTGGACAGTTGTCCACAGGACAGACACCAGTCTGTGGATACGTAGGATCTACGTAGAAATACAAGGATGCCTCAAAAGAGTCCTGATTTACGGTCCTAAAGTGAGACGCAGCCTAAGGACAAGAAGAAGACCAATGCGGTGCCCTTTATGTTAATGGATACATTAACATAAACCCAAAGGCCCTTTTCAGGGCCACTCATAGGTCTCGAAAAGAGACTGACATTCAATTGCCTACCCTTTTTTTTTTAAAAAAAAAACAAAACATAGAGACCCTCCCTGTTTCAGTTTTACATAGACCCTATACAGTCCCAGGGGATTTTGTCCATGTTAAATTTACATAGACCCTATACAGACCCAGGGGTGTTAATGTTAAATTTACATAGACCCTATACAGTCCCAAGAAGGTCTGTAATGCTAATTCCCATAGACCCTATATCGTCCCAGAGGTTTTCTCCATGTTAAATTTACATAGACCCTATATGGTCCCAGGGGTGTTTTTAATGATAAGTGCCATAGACCCTGAATCGTCCCCATTCACTACTAGTGACCACTGGTTTGAGAGCAGTTCAAAGTGGCTTGGTTTTCTTTTTACTGCTGAAAAAGACTGAGGATAATTCGATTGAAATGAAGCCCTTCTAAAAGTATAAAAATGTTCAGCGAAACTTATTTGGCAAGGATGTGTGCTTCACGTGTTCACAAGCACATTGTTTGCTTGACGGATTTAAGGCCTAACATCCGGCATCTATCCGACTATCACTATATATGATATACAAATTCAAACTGTCATAACTTAAATATTTTTCAACCGTTTTTCTTGAACTTTTTCAATAATTTACATGAAATTTTCATTAGGAACTAACATAAATTACTTTGATTTAATATGGCGTTGTAATGTCTTCTCTAGCGATAGGTCAGATATGGTTCGTTTTATTAAATGTTGGACCGATCCTTGACCTTTTCCAGAATGAAATGACGATTGCATTGTAATTATTCCTTCCCTATGTAATACATCAATTGGAAATTAATATAAAATCTACGCTGATATCTAAAACTATATTCAATGCTTTTCTTATCCTGATCAGCCATGTACGTTTGTCTGTATTCGTCAGAGACACAGTCAATCAACTGACGTCGGAGACACATTCAGTCAACTGATATTGACAAAACACCACTGGTCTTTATCTTTTAACATTCGGCGATTCCAATAAAAGTAGTTTTGTTTTGTCTAGATTGATACTCCTGCATTAAGTTTGAGAAAAAAAATGAATTGGAATGTAAATTTGTTTTACGCAATATAATATCTGTTTCAGCACCGTTGATAGCATCATCGGCATGTACAATAAAAGTATGTCGTCTGCATTCTAATTCATAAACATGCCATGATGACACGTATGACTTCAATAAAATCCTTCATCAACATGAAGACAAAAATTGCAATATAACACAAGACAATCTTGTACCTACTAAAATAATAAGTAAAAAATTTAGGATTTTTAACACATGGTTTCAAACTAACTTACATTGATTTAATTATATACATCAGTTTACCATGAATACCTTTTTCTTGATTCCAAGTTTTTTTTTTTTTTAAAATTATATAAGCCATCAAAATATGTGGACAAATAAACAAACACTTTAATAAAGTTGCTTATAGAGCTAACCGACTAACTGCTATGGAATATATTGTGTATAAACCTGTTTGTGATTAATGAAAAATGGTATTCAATACTTTTGTAAGTTTTACACAATGCACCTAATAATGAGACACCTTTATAATTGTAGTGATCTTGACATGAGCCTTACTTATATAATGGCTAAATTACGCTTTCCCCCATTCCTTTCAAAATTTAACAAAGTCCAACATTTTCTTAAACGGAATCAGTAAGAATGGTACACTATTCATGCAAGTTTCTTTAAACATCTCAATTACCAAGCGGTCAGGTCCGCTAGATTTCCATGAAACGTTGCTTTTAATACATTAAATAACTTTTTTCCCTAAAATAATTGCTCATTCAGAAATTCACATCGATTAATTCAATGTCACTTTCTGCATCACAGCTTGCAGTAAGTTCGACATCTCTGGTGAGGCAATTTCAAACACAAAAAAATTACATACAACGAAGACTCGCTGTATGCTGCAGATTGAAAATGACCATAAAGGTTATTAGGGCTTTGGTGAACAGTTTAGATTCAGGTTAGTGCACCAGGCGTATTTGTGTTTCATTGTTTAAAATAGTACCGGTAATTAACCCTTCACAAAATTAAAGTGCGACCGCTTTATGAAGATCCCTCGTCTAGTTAATACATTTACATGTAATTGTTACTGCAGACAACAAAGTGACAATAGTAGTTGACTGTAAATTGGGGGTCATGTCATAATTATACCGACGTCTATAGGTTAACATGGAAGTGCCTCTTGGGCGTCATGTACTAATTATCTAGGCGCCAATAGCTTTAACATCGAATGACATTAGGGTTTCAAACGTGTATATGGGTTCAGAAGTTTTTTTTGTTCAAAAGTGTTTATGGTAACAAAGGGGAATGGTGATGTTCAAAATGCTGAAGGGAAGAAGGATCGATAATTATTGAGACAAGAAAAATGTAATGTTAAAATTTTGATATACTATCCAAACACACACCTCTAGCATTCAACGAAAAGGGTAAGAATGTACACACACACACTTTCACACAAACATACTATCACACACAATGGTAGGAAGTGTATATAGACACATACTATCACATACAAGGAATGATAAGAAGTGTTGATAGACACGTTACTATGCTTATACATACAAACATACTACTATCATACTTGTAATGAATAACATTGTTAATTTCAATAAACTCTCTATCGTGATCTTGAACAACAGTCGAATGCAGTCAATATCATAATGCTCTATACTTTTATTTTTACACCATAATTCGAATAAAAAATAGAAGGACCAAGAACGTGTAACGTTATGATGTAACTTTGAACCTGAGATGTTTCGTCGTTTTTGACATCAGAGCGTCACATCTTGGCATATTAAAGAAAACCGTTTAAAAACGCATTACCACCACCACCATGGTTTAAAATAATATCATAATAATTTTGAAGATCTTTCTTACTTGCCAATATTAAGGCCACATGAAAGATTGGTTTCATATTATCCAGACTAAACATGAATAATATGTCATTTTATTGTATCAAAGGATCCCTGAGAGACATGCGCTTTGTAAGGTGTTTTTTATATACTGCTACGGTAATTTATCTTATTTTGTGACCTGTCACGTAAGTCTAAATAGGCTTTCATTTATGCCAATTTACGACACGTCAAAGGATTTATTTAAATCGTATCGACACTGTAAACCTGAATCATTTTTCAAATAAGTAGATGAAAGGATCTCTGGGAGACCTGTGTTTTGTAAGGCTACTTGTGCGGTTACGGATATTGATCGTATTTTGTGAATTCGAGCATTCAAATAAGTCTACATTATTTTCACACGCGAAGGCAAATACATTTCTGAATAATGCATGGCCTCTTTGCAAATGAAATGCTTCAAACTATGTCCTCTAAAAGATTATCTGTAAAGAAAATGATCATATTTGGACAGCTCTCACGTAAGTTATGCAAAGTTATACTCACTGACTGTTACGAATCTATGGTCTTAAAATAAATTATAATAAAGAGCAAAACCTGCAAGTTTAGTAAAAATTCAAAATATGATTTATTTCCCTAAAATACAAAGTAAAAGAACTAAAAATAAGTTACACTATGGTGAATGAAATCCTAAAATCGTAAATGTTCTATCAATCCCAATAGCTTGGTTCATCCGATTCAGTACCAAATGTATTTCGAATGATAGTTAGGAATGTACTTGTAACAAGATAACCGGGTGGGATTTCCGGATTCACAACAGAACACTTTTGACGATGATATAAATACAATGTTTAATAATGAATGACTTGAATGAGCAATTAATTATGAATATGTGCGTGTATATATAATCAAAATATTGGATTAATTAACATAAGAGCGCACAGACTTAATGAAAAATACAAATAAATTACTTTACAAAATACAAAGACAAGGGGTGAATGGTTCACAGTGATTTCACAATAAAAAGATTGATATAGTTTACTCAGCTAGTAAACAATGTAGAATTTTACTCATGTAGTAAAATGAATTCACTCAGATAGTGAAATTATGCAAACAAAAAGGGACAGATATACAAATCATCGTTACAGTCCCGAAATATACAATGGGTTCTTCGAACACCAAAATTAGCACACGGCTAACAGATTACATGTAAGGAGATACAGTCCGTCATAAGCACACTTTATTTCGGCTCCACGGCTGCTACAGTTCGGCTTCACAGCTGCTACGGTTAACTCCTGTGGTTGGCTTTACAGCTTGCACCACGTCGACCTCGATCATTTAGATAACTTTGAAAGCTCGGGTCACTCTGGTCACTCTAAACACTCCAGACACTTCTACACAGCATACACTCCGGACTGCTCTACACGGCTCTACGTAGTTCTACGCAGCTCTAAACACTCTGGACACTCCAGACACACTAGACAGGTGAAAATATATCCAATACAGTGTATTATACACGACACGGGCATAAAAACGTAATAACGTTACACACAGTAAGTTATACAGATTACATTATCGGCACAATTACAAACAATAGTTCATAAATAAACCTAACCCTACTCGATATGAATCCTACTGTACTAAACATTCCTGAACAATACGTCTAGCCTTATATTACTAATATAAAATCCCTTGCTAAGTCGCAAACAAGAATAGAAATATGTGCATTATACTGCGTAAACCAAGGCTACATAGCAAACATACAAATATAAACGTTGTAATACAGTAGTTATAACGTATACACAAGAAATTAATAAACTTACATACCTCTACAACGGAAGATGTGCAAGTCCTTAAAGTAGACCGCTGACTGACAAGAATATCCGTAATGTAAAGAGTTTTACCTACGGTGAGGTATTTATACACATATATAGTCTGTACACCGAAGGCATTCGGTTCTTCCCATCCAGAGCACATCGCACGTGCGGCATAGGATGAACCGAACTCACTATTTCGAAATAAAACACAATATACATAAATCACCCTTGGGTATCGTTGTACACAAAAACGAAATCCAAGTACATGTATTTAATAAATAAAAGAATTTATACAATTCCGTGACAGTACTGATGTGTTTACAGTACAGGAGAAATCACAGATATAATCCGAAAATATATTTAAATGAATTCACGGTAATTCCGTATAGTTATTATATTTCCAGATATTTCTTAAATGAATGTTAGGGCTCTGTAATTCCTACGAATGATTAAATACAATAAATTAATCGATTCTCTCAATATAACTCAACCAAGACTGATAGTATTACTAAGAATGATTTATTCTGTACAATAATTCCATTATCTGGAATACAGATACGCATTAGAGGGAATGCGATACGAGTCATGGAATGAATCATCTTGGCATTTCGAAATCACTTTATCAGTAGCCAGGGTCAATGGGGTTTACACTAACTGATCAAGAAGTAGGTAAGCTTGGCCTTGCGTTACAGATGCGACTACCACTATATATGATGTACAAATTCAAATCGTCATTAACTTAAATATTTTAAACCATTTCTCATTCAATTTTTAGTGGGCCATGCATGAGATACCTTGATTTGATATCGTGTTTTATGCCAATGAGTAGGGCGTTGTTGTGTCTGTTCTGGCAATTGACTATTTGTGGTTATTTTTTAAAAGCTGGATGAATTCTTAACTCTTTCCAGAATCAAATGACGATTGCATTGTTATTATATCTTCCTATCCAATACATGAATTGGTAATTTGGTGCTTTATACGTCAAGGTGGCAGCCTGACGGTTCAATACTTTTAAATACGTGATGAGCATTTTCGGTTTATCAAAACTTATTTAATGATATTTCAAGTGTGTTTAAATCTGTTGTCTCAACAATTTCCACAAAATATGAAACCAACATATCAATCATGATATCTTAAGGCTCACAATTTTTGTTTTTATTAAAACGTTTATTCTGTTGTATTGTATTAATGTCTTTGTAACTATCATGTCCAGCTATACCTAATTATTGGATTTCGTACCATCGGATGATAATACATATAAAATAGCATACTATAACGTTGGAACAGAGAGCACACAGACAACCAATAATATAACTACAAATATGTATAATATAATAGGCCATAGACTTTCTTATGAAAGCATAGCACATAAAAGAAGTTTGACCTGTTACGTTACTGGGATTAAAAGCGGACCTTAGATTAGCATAACGGAATTATCTGTTCTTAAAACATCTTTTATGCAAATTGTTTTATATGGGATTTACAGTACCTAGTAAAAGAAGTTCATGTCAAATTTCTACGAGACATACAACCATTCCTTTCACAATATGGGTAGATTATATCAGATACATCGAAAACATAATGCCGACTTGTCTTGATCTCTAAATTATGACTTTAACATCGAAAGATAAGAATTATATTTCTAAATTTGAATGTAATTCCTGTAGATAAAAGCTAATGATATGTACATCATCGCATAATTTCATTATGCCATTTTTGTATCATACAAAAATTTAAACCTTCGTTCAAATATTTTATCAACGTATTCATATCTCCAATACTTGATCAGTTAATGCAAATAAACCCATATCAATAGTGTAATGCATCAAGCGTGTCGCCCATGTCATACGATTATTTTCATCAAGATGTTTTGACATCAGATAACATTTTCAAGAATACTGATTTTGATCCACGTGAATTTAAACATAGACAAAATTTAAAGAACCTTGTATAATAGGTAACACATAGTGGGTATCTGACACTTTCTACAACTGTATAAGCATTATTCGTTCAAAGGTGAGATATTAAGGTACCATTTACAAATCTACTGTTGTACTTTATTAATTCTGAATATACGTATCCCAAGACTTCTGAACTATAATGCAAACCTTATTTACTCAGGCTGTGGAAACATCTAAAAAATATATAAACTAGTTAAGCAGCCACACTTACGCTGAAATCAAAACCTATATTCAATAGTTTTCCTTGTCCGATACTACGTTTGTATGTACTTCATATCAATTTCTGGTTGGAAACTAAACTTATATATTTATGCAAAAAGACATTCAATGAAATGATGTTGACATAATGCAACTATTCGATGTCTCTAAACATTTCAAAATTTTTATTTTTTTTGGTTGTTGTTGTCTAGATTGATGTTCGTATGTGAATTTAAAAAAAAATTATGAATGGGACGACTGAGTGACTAATTTTAATTAATTATGTGTGCTGCCATGTACGTCTACACCCTGAATTGGGGATGTAATTTTGAGCACAGCTCACTATTAAATTACTAGTCGAATGGGTAGCAAGTAACCGTTCGAAGCCTTAATGTTTGCAAGGCATCCTACTTGCTTGGTAAGTCTAGGCGCGGAAAAGGAAAAGTCGGGCTGAAGTCCCCAAGCAACACCGCAACCTACGAGAAGAAATATATGTATTGATGTAATTTTGTTTGTTCCCTAATAAAATATTGTGTGTGAGCCACGTATTGTAACTGAAGTCACGCTAATTATTTATGAATATTCCTAGAAAGAATGGATCGTATTAACGTTTTTACGGAGTTGTTATCGAACTTCAAGCTAAAGGGAAAACCCATTGGCAACGTGATTAATCTTAAACCCTAGGAAAGGATGTTTTTCGTAGTCCTTGCCCAGACGACACTTGCCAGGTCATCTAGAGGTATGAGCGGACGTCTAAAACGGTTCTTGAATGATCCTGTTTCTATCAGGTCCGCTGTGATGGGGTTGTTTTGTTCGGCATGGATGCTAAACTGTTCCAATTTAATCTTGTGTTTGTCCAATTAGGCAGCTTCCGACTAGATTTGCCAAGACGACTGAGCATTCAGTGACGTTTCTTCCTGGATACTTGAAGTTGTTTGGTCCCCCCCCCCCCAAGTACTTTTATTGTTTTGCTCCGTCTTTTAGTATCAGTATCACCTTGTTGTCTTCTCTGTATTGCCGTGCCGCCTCCTGTTTATGATAAAGATCACCAGATTCTTGTACATATGCATCGTAGTATATATGGTGCAAGTTTCTTTCATGCTCTTCGTCGATAGCCTCAGTGACTTCTCTCGTCGCAGTCGTTGGTGCTTGTGCCGATATCGCAGGGGATAGGGGTTGCTTCCTCTCTGTCACCTTTCTCTCGGGTTGTTTTCTATCTGCTTTCGCTCGTCTTCAGTGAGATACATCCCCTCCCCGTTTACTTACCTTGGCTTTTAAAGTACTATTTGTGTGGAGATAGTGGACCAGTCTTTTGCTTTTCTTGTTTAGCGTGGCCTGATGATCTTGGCTTAGGACCACCTTCTGTAGTATAAACGTTCGATTAGGGTGAGATTTTCACTGAGTTGTTGTTTTTGCTACATTTCATTGATAGCCATGCCCTGTTATGGGGAGAGAGAAAGAAGGATATTTAAAATAAATTAGACGGAGAGGATGCATGCAATTTTATTAGTAGAGACAATAGCATGGGCTAGTGTTAGCTATAAATGACGGATTGTTTTCATTAATTTCTGTAGGGAAAATGGGCTGACTATGGATTTACTATGGGGATTTTCATTTAATTTGCCAGGAGCGGGTCAGTTCGCACTTTTGACATGACTTCTTCATTTCATCTTGTAGATTAACGTCAACTACTGTCATTCGGGCTTGTGCGACCGGTTACTGTTGCAGCTCGACACTTTAAAGGATGCACGGCATGCTTCTAAATTAATCTTCTCTGGGAAACAAGAGCCATCTCCCGATGACACCCCGGCTGAATGCAGTTGTGCATATTACACTCTGATTTATCTGCGTGTGCTGGCGGAAGTACATTGGGTTTGTTTCCAAGGTATGCTGTTGTCATCTTTGTTATTCCTACTGATGTTGTTATTGTTGCTCATGTATATCGCTTATTTTTCCTCTCTGCGCCCTGCCTTTTAGTAGTCACTTTAACTTTTCTCTTTCTGTTGTTGCTGTTGTTTCTTGCACCCCTCCTCGGCGCCTTGTCTGCCCCCCTTTTGAGTTGAGCTCAGTGTGTTATCAGTGGCACTGGGCTTTTTGTCTCACCTTCAGAAGTTGAAGTTGAAGGAGGTGTTGATCTTGGAGGTGGAGCTGTTGAAGTCTGCTTTCCACGACAGGAATCCTAGGAGACGGTCGGGTCTGCATCGTAGACGTGTCCTCCGTATGAGAGTTAAAATATGATTCCAATATGAAATGTAATGTTACTATAGTGCTTGTATCATCAAGGAAATATTGGCTTAAAGAAGTTTTAACTCTAATATATAAGCTATGTATTTATTTATTTTGACCATTGAAGAAAACAATGGAAGACTTGCTGATAAAAATTGCATATCTGCAACATTTAGCTAGCAGGTGAAGAAAAAGGGCGAGTACAGAAAATATCAATTTGAGTGTTGCATGATATACACACAATTAATTTCTTTCAGTGCACCTATGTTTGGTTAAGCTGTGCTTCTATAATGTCCCACGTGGGGTTTGGCATGCTATGTGAAAAGTTCCCTTCATATATTCATGAAACCTGGTGAAAGAAATCATTTTGATAAATATTTCGTCGTTTTTTGAAAATAGAGATATCTTTAACTCATAATTCATATCAGCGTGATTTTGTAACGATTTGTGTTTCAGGTTAATTTCGCCTGCACTTCCCACGCTGGAGTTAAGAAGCTTGACAACTGGATGCATCTCTGTTAGCATTACACCTTGAAACCAAAGCTCACTGTGACTTGTATCTTGTGTTTTACTAGCATAATTAATTTGTATTTAGTTCATGACGTCATGACTTTCTGAAGTTATTTGTATACTAACCTACACAGAAGAACGTGCATTTGAGTGTACGAATAAATATGTGTACTCATTAGTAAACATTCCATATTTGGGACTAGACATTCATGCTGTTATGGGTTAGTTTCCAAGGATAAATGTTTATTGTACATGTGAAAGAGTAGGCTTTAGAACAGTGGACTGTATGCATTGTAGCTGTAGCGGCTCATCAAGATAAATATCGATATATCAACCACGTTTGTAATAGTGGTCATACTGCCTGTCACTCCAGGAGTACGGCAGTCTCATTTCCACCCGATGAAATCTGACTTCTAGTGTGGAAAATAAAAATAGTTTCTGCAGGTGATTTTATTAATAATGACTTAAGAAAAACCAATAAAACAAACACAAAAACTGAGGAAATATTGTTAGGTTTTTATCAGCTAAATATTGTTTGTATGCTTCAGTATCACAGAAGGGGATGTCCTTTATTGTTTTATGTATTTAATAGTCGTCATACTGGCTGTAAGTAAAGTTAATAGAGACAAAGAGAGAGAGAGAGAGAGTCACTGTACACATTAACCGATTAACTGTCCTTAGGGATACGGTGTGCTTGCCATGTTGTTAATACTTAAATGAACACATTAAGAAAATTAAGAAAGATTTCCGATGATCAGATGATGATTGCTATTATTATCATCATTATTATTATTATTATTATTATTATTACTATTTTACTAACCATAGATTGTGATGCATTCAAAAATGAACAGAACACCAGTAGTGAAGTGGGATACCGTAGCCTCTAGGGGACTTTAATGTTAAAATAGGAGGGTTGTACCGTAGCCTCAATGGGAATTTAACATGGGGAAATGTTTGATGTCTTATAGCCTCAAGGGGAATTTAACATGGGAATATGGGATACCATATCCTGAATGGAAATTTAACATGGGGAGAAATGTTACTTTGTACTATGGTCTCAAAGGGAATTTAACATGGGAATAGATTATGGGACTGTATAGCCTCAAGGGAAATTGAACATGGTGGGGCTGTATAGCCTCAAGGGAAATTGAACATGGTGGGACTGTATAGCCTCAAGGGAAATGGAACATTTTTAAAAAAAAAAAGATCGGCATGAAAGTGAATGTCTTTTCGAGGCATGGGAGTGGCCCTGAAAAGGGCCTTTGTTTTTTTTTCTTCTTCTTCTAATTTCTTCTATTCCTCCACCAGCTTCTTATTTTCTCTCCTACACTTTTTTCTTCTTTTCTTTTCTTTCTTCCTCCTTTTTCTTTTTTTTGGGTCCTCTTTCTGCTTCTCCTCCGCCTCTTTCTTCCTCTTCTCATTTTCTTCTTCCTTTTTAATTTTTTCATTCCAAGCTCTCATCCTTATCCTTTCCTTTTCATCCTCCGTCTCCTCCTTTATTTCTTTCAGCAGATCACTGATTATTTCCTTTAGGTCTTTTATGTTGTTGATCTCCATCTTTATTCTATGTGGACTATAAGAATAGCGAGCCTCGTCCAGTTTTAATAACATTTGCTCAATCATGCCCAAATTGTCCAAAACGTCTTGTAACTTCTTCATTTTATCAAGGTGGTTCGAAGCCATCTTCTTTATTATTCTTTGTAGAATGGCTCGAACGACAAACGCTATGGGTCTTATATAAAAGCGCGGACGTGAAGGAAAACATCCCCTTCTTTTGTCATCGCATATTATATGCTATCCACACACGTCAAGCAGCAAAATCAAACCCAAAATACACTATCCATACACGACAAGCAGCAAAATCAAAGCCAGAATATACTATCCACACACGATAAGCAGCAAAATCAAACCCAAAATATACTATCCACACACCACAAGCAGCAAATAAAAACATATCCCCACATACGTACTTCAGCGCTTACAAACACACACACACACACACACACACACACACAATCACACCAGGAAACGAGTGTTTATATTCACACTACTCCACATTCACACATTGGCAAATTGATTACTTTTTCTTTTCTAGAGTTTCGGTTAGCCCTGAAATGGGTTGTGTTTTAGAACTCCAGAGGCATCTTGTTAATGGTGGCACCTTCCAGGCCTGGCACAACAGATACAACGTCAACGTCTACTCCAATCATGGGTCCAATTAACTTGAGTGGTTGGAAGAACAGACGGGGTTGAGTGGCTTCACTATCCCACTCCTCCGTTTGTGGAATAGTGAACACTTCTTGTTCCCTCTCCCTTCTTTGTCTTCTGTGCCACAACCGTGGCTGTAATCTTTGTGGTACTGCGGCTTGTGCTTGTTGTTACTTTTGTTGCTCACGTTGTGGTACTGGAAGTACTGGCTCTTCAGGTGACAACGGTTTCACTCCACACACAGGTCTCATCATAGGGTGAGACCTGATTCCTATTTTCTTTTCCTCCTCCTCTTTTTCCTTTTTTGCTGCTCGTCCTCTTTTATCCTTCCCTCTTCGACCAGTTCATTAAGTAAGCGCCTGGCATAGTCCAGGTGCATCTGGAGTTCTAACAGTTTAGCTAATCTGGTGTTAATTCTCTAGTGTTGATCAATCAGCAAAGGTAACCAGACTGCCGAACCTTTTTTCAATTTATACGAAAAGCGCGGACGTGAAGAAAAACATCCCCCTAATACACAAAACTTGGGTGGTTGGTTAGTTGGATGATAGTGGTTTTCGTTCTTTGCAACATGTACCACTTGTTTATTCACGCACTACGTGATTTTTAATTACTCCTGGGGGAAGGAAAAGGAGCCTCATCCCCCAGGCTTTTATGTACTCACAGAGTACTTTTTAATTTAGCCACTCAGGTGTACAACTATATAATCCTTAACAACCTGACTGAAAGGCTAATACACATGAGTGGGAATAGTCACACCCCACACTCATGTTTCTTAGTTGGATTGAAATGCCCCAGGTGTCAACCCAAGCAGTATGTGACGCCCGCTACGATTGGTCGGTAGCGATGACGTCACTTTAGGGCACCTGGTCTTGTGGCAGGTGGAAATCGTTCCACATACTGCCACGTGTACGTTGTCCAAGCGTGGTAAAGGAGGAAAGGTACTCGGAAAGCCAGCCATGGATGTCATGTACTCCCCAAAACGCCAGCCTGTACTTAATCTAAATCATGTCCAGTTTTACTAATGGACAAAATATACCAATAATGTGTTAGCCACCTCTGCAATTAATCAAATCATAAGAGTTATAAATTTTGAATAAATGTTCCCAACAAGTTTGAATTTAGTGTACATAATGTACATACTTATTTAAATTAAAAACCAATTGGTCAAGTCTAAACGACTTATAGCAACTGAGTAACGCATGGTAAAAGAGTAAGTGTGAGAATTTAAACGGCGGTACCAAAACAGATCAATTCAGATGTAAGATTAATTGATCTAGGAGGGATGCCAAGCCAAAATGGATCCCTATTAGATATTTACAGGCAATTTTAGTTGCCCTAAGAAGGGCTTTTGTTTTTAGGCAAACGTTCCCCGTCTGTCCTCGGCTTCCCTGCATAGATGGGCTGTTTGCTTACTTCGTTAGTTTCCCCTGGAAAGGCATAACCATGACGTTTAGCGATGTATTTAGCCGCCTCGGTCAGCTGGCGTATGGAGAACTCTGAGTAAGCTTCATAATAGAGCGCCAATTAATGTATTGGATTGCATTGACGAAGTGGCCCGCTTTTTTGATATCATCAATTGCCTTTCCCAGTCCCATATTCCGGTAGACAGAGCCTTCCTTTTTTCCATTCTGTTTAGGTGGGGCAGGTTCCTCAGCTTCATCGCCGCTGGATGATGATACTTCCAGGGCCGCTGCCAGCGTGGAAGTTTCAAATTCTTCGGGGTCGTCTGCCAACATTGCCTGGATTTGGCTGAGTATGTTAGTAGAAATAGCTGGGGAAGCTTGATTTAAAATTTCAGCCAGATGTTGTTTAAGAGACAAGGAGACGGTTAAGAGTAGATCAGGAAGGTAGTATAGGTAAAAATTTAATAAAAAAAAATTTTTTAAATGTTTTTTTCTTTTTTTTACGTCCTAATTCCTTATTTATTTTGATTCCTTATCTTATTGGTTTGGAGTGAAAACTTGTTTTATGGCTGTTTGTATGCTATTATGTAGTCCTGTTTTCATTAATTCCTATTTTCCTATTTTAATTTTTTGTGGCCTTAATTGGTTTTTATTATTCGGGCTATGAACGGCTGTGTCAGTCTGTGAACCCACGAGACCTAGCACACTGTCATAATTCCCAAACAGTGATTTTTTAATATTCGTCCTTAACTGGTTTTTATTATTCGGGCTATGGACGTCTGTGTCAGACTGTGAACCCACGAGACCTAGCAGGCTGTCATAATTCCCAAACAGTGATATTTTTATATAAAAAAATTGTTTTTTTGATTAGATTCGTCCTTAACTGGTTTTTATTTTTCGGGATATGAACGGCTGTGTCAGTCTTTGAACCCACGAGACCTAGCAGGTCGTCATAATTCCCAAACAGTGATTTTTCAATATTCGTCCTTAACTGTTTTTTATTATTCGGGCTATGAACGGCTGTGTCAATCTGTAAACCCACGAGACCTAGCAGACCGTCATAATTCCCAAACAGTGATTTGTAATATATTTGACTGGTCTTTGATTTACTTTCTTAGATTTTTTTGATTAGATTGGATTCGTGTATAAAACTTATGATATTTTCGAATGTTAGATTAATATTGGGGTTTGTGTTCATCAAGAATTCTGGGTATGTTGCAGGGGATCCAATATTATGCTGTTTAACTTTAAACTTAGCCCTTTCTTTTTCAAGTGTGTGGCAGTTGTTAAAAATATGCTCTATGCCTTCTGGGACCCTGCAGTGGTAGCAGTTAGGGTTATGTGGTTGTGGTCCTATGTACTGTCTGAAGCTGTTAGCCAGCTTGGTTTTGCCCGTGAGTATTCTATTTATGAATTTTTGTTCATTGCCTTTTGTTTTGGGTGGTTTCCTATTTCTACAGACTTCTTTAATGATGGTTTTTAGTTTCCTACCTTGAGTGCTTGTGTTCCATAATTCCTGCTATTTATTATCAATGAGGGTTTTAGATATGCTATTGAGTTCGCATATGCTATCATCTAGGTTGATGTGAGTGGTTTCGTTTAGTTTTTGTTTAGCTGTTATATCTGCCATATCGTTACCTGGTATGTTAATATTGGATGGTATCCACATAAATTACACTTGTAAGTTATTATTGTTCAGTATTTTTAACAATAAATTGGTTTGCCTAAGATAGTTTTCTCTTGATTTGGTGTTGTTATTAAGTATTGAGTTTATGACGCTTAGCGAGTCACTTATTATTATAGCTTGGGGTATTTTGTTCTCTTTGATCCATTTCAGTGCTTCAGGTATGGACCAGAATTCAGCTGTGTATGTGGAGCAGAGGTTAGGTAGTCTTCGTCCTACTTTAATGTTAAGTTCGGGGATTACGTAAGCTGCTGCTGTTCTGGGTGGTTCTGTTATTTTGGATCCATCAGTGTAAATCTTAATGTAGTTGCAATATTTGAGTTGATTTCTTCTGTACAGATTGTGTATAGTTTGAGTTTCTGTTCGTTTTTATTGCCATATTTCGTAATGAGGGTGTTAACGGAGGGGTTGATATTTATCCATGGTTCTTTGTCATAGTGATTTGCAATTTCTGCTTGGAGGTTGTCTATAGGAAGTTGTTCAACTAATTGATGGACTAATTTCCCTGCTGGTATGTTTTGTGTTAATTTAGTTCTAAAAGGTATGTTGCATTTATTTATAGCTAGCCGGGTGGGGTGTGTGTCGGGGTGTGTTGTTAACCTGGCTGCATATCTGAGGGTGTGTTCTTGTCTTCTAAGGTGGAGCGGCAGTTGTCCAGTTAAGATTTGAAGCTCCACTAGTGATGTGGATGGTGGTGCTCCAGTGCAAATAATTAGGGCCTTTCTTTGTATGCTATCTAGTTTCTTGAGGTTATTTTGGGGTACCGAGTTGTAAATGTGGCATGCGTAATCTAGTTTAGATCTAATTAACGATTTATATTATGCTAGTAAGGTTTCTTGATTGGATACAAAACTTATATTACCTACATCATGACAAAAAAACGCGTGGACCTAAAAGAAACACTCACTTTTTATACTACCCATCACTATTCTAAAAAAAATTGACAAGCCACCTAAAGAAAATACTTACACACACACACACACACACACACACACACACTTTACAAGCAAGATAAAGAATTGATGTGCTAATACACGCACTTCTATTTTTTAACCTATTATAGGCAATCGATTGTTATTTCTTTTCTAGAGTATGGGGTAGTCCTGAAAAGGGCTGTTTGTGTGTTTGTGTGTGTGAACTTGAAGCTATGGCAATCTTTTAGGTTGTAAGATTGCGGCCTCCTCTGACGATAGGCTTTCTCCCAGGATAAGGTCTGCTTCTTTGGAAAGAGAAGGAGAACTCTTTGGCATCGATACAACAGTCAACAAAGCCTCTGTCAGGTTCAGGTTGCTGCTGCTGCTGTTGTTGCTGTTGCTGCTCTCTCTACTGTGTCTGAAGTCTGTCCTTCTCTGTCCAATCTTGTTTCTCCCTGTTAATTTCTTCTCTGAAGAGTTCTTCTATCAGGTCATCAGTGACTTTTAATATTCTAACATTCTCTATCTCTTCCGGCTTTGGTATCTGACCCTATGCAAATTCACGTAGGCTTCGTTTAGCTTAGCTAGTCTGGAGCACATCTTCGTAGGAGGATGAGTCGACAATGGATGGTTAGACTGGAGTCTACCCCGGTTGTATGGTCAAAGCGCGGACGTGAAGGAAAACATCCCTACACGGTTTTCGAGTTAAAATAGTGTCATAGGAGAGATAGAGAGAAGTCAAAGAGCATGAATCATGATACCTATATCATAACAAACCACAAAGTCATTTTATTCTTCAAAACACAATATTTTTATTCAAAATCACTTAACACTAATAAGTAAGCATAACATTTTAACATTAACAATCTAATTGAAAAAACAAACATTTTTTCTCAAATAACACTCTTTTTTTGGCAGGGTTGACAACGTTGTGAATGAAATTGTGATTTCCACTGTTGGAAGTCATTAGGCCATTGATGGACACTACGTTTCCTAGCTTGATATAAAAGATAGGCATAATGGTTACAAAACAATCGATCTACGTTCTCATCGTTTCCAGAAGAAGAACGAGGATCAAAATGAGTCATTAAATGTTCTAAAGAATAGTCCAGACTGCGATGATGAAGAAAATATACACAATATTGTCCACACACCAAGGTATATGTGCCTTGTAATTTCACATTATTGAATCGTGTGGTCTGAGCATTTCTTCTCATAAAGTCAATGATATCGTCTTCCAAAGGGGGCAATCCATACGAATCAAAATATTCCACACATCCTACTTGAGGAAAGTAGACGGCTACCCAGTGGGTTCCTGGGAGATGACTGTCGTCCGTGTTGATCACATAAGCTTGATGGTCTTGAGGTTTGCGATGAGGGAGTTCATCTTTAGCACATACGACAGGATTCCAAGAAGCACTATACGAACGGTGGTTCAAAAGATAATAAAGTTCCCAGGTATCCATTTATTTGTGTTGTTGTTTTTTCTTCACAGGTAATGATAAGTGATCAATTCGATCCTGACTTTCTCTTGGAAAATGTCTGACAAGTAAAATGCGTTTAGCTCCGACTTCGGACCGTGGTTCACGAGAGTTTCGATGCGACGGATCTTCAGAGGCGTTGATGGAGGACAGGAATGTTCACGCAAGCCTTTATACCACTTCTTTCGAGATGAGACCCCAAGCTTCGTCTAGATACTCGCCCAATTTTTCTTCTTGACTCAACATCAGACATTTATCGTGTTGAATTCGACTGGGATGATCATTGTGACATCCATAGCAATCTTCCTTGATCAATTCCTTCATTTCTTCTGCCAGGACTGTAGTAAAACAGGAGACTAAATGGGCTTCCTGTTCTGGCCATTGGGACTTCATCATGACTTCTTCGTCTTTGTCTTGGGATTCTTCTTTCATGGTCTCCTCACATTCCATGTCCAAAGTTTCTCCACTAGGTAAAGAGGGATAACAGTCTTCCATAGCTTCTAATAATCTAGAATGACATCTCTCAAATTGTTGATTTCTATGGTATTATCGAATTCTGCATACAGGATAACGTTGACCGTCTTGGGTAGAGGTTCTGCAAACTGAAGTTCCACACGAATCTGGCCGGATTTTATATGGTGGAAATGTCCCTCGTCGCTGCCTTGGTCTGGAGTGAAATCAAAAGCCCACAAAGCATAGCCTCCTGCATAATCTTCGTATGTAATACCGTGACTGGTGTTGGTTCCTAACTGTCCGTTGGCTTCGTACAGAGACAAGTACGATCTCAAGTAATTCTTCTTGTCAAAGTTAGGTTCAAAGGGTCCGGTACACAAGGTTTTGCCATCTAGACTGACTTAGATTTTCTTCACCTTGAAGTGTTGAAAGTTGAAAGGATTTTCAGTGAAGGCTCCGTTGCAGGCTGAATTCTCGACCATACCAAGGGTTAAACGCTTGGGTAACTGTCCTTGAAACAGATGGTCTTCGATCATGGAATGATGGCTAGCGGGAATGGTGAACGTTTTCACTTCCACACGTCGTATTGTATACTTGGCGGTCGTTCTGCTCAAAGTGTGACTGATGTCATTTCCCACTTTAGGTAACACTTCCACAGGTCGTACGTAGAGTTTGGCCTCCTCGATTTTGCTTTTTGGATTGACGGCAGCACTATCAGCCAACAAATGGGAAGCGGTACTGCTGAGATTCAGTCTCAAGCGGACATTTAAACCGTTCAGCAAATATTTCTCTTGCAAACACATGTCCAAATGCAAAAGATCCAGGCAAATTTGAAAAGACGTCGATGACACAAAACATATATTTGTAGTCACGATTGTAGCTGGCCAAAGGAGAGACATCGGCTAAATCGGCTTGCCATTGATGATCGTTACTTTCCACTTGGGTGCGACTAATGGAAAATTTGCGTCGAATGGGTTTGTGTAAAGTGTAGGTAGTTTGTTCTGCAGGATGGGATGGATCGTAGTAAATGCTGGCTAACACCTTCTCCATTTTTTGTTTGTTTGTTAATAAGGCACCCACTCTTCGAGGATGCTATTTTGGGCGGGACCAAAGGGTGGTTTGGAAACGGATTTACGTGTCCGATGGGCTACGGGAGTAGAAGTCGAAGGTAGTGGTGGAGGTGGCAATGGAATGACTTTGGTCTTCTTTTCTTTTTTCACTTCTGGTTTCCCTTCTTTCTTTTTCACTTCTGTCGAAGGAGGAGTGGACATCATCTTTTGAACCCAAGCTTTCATTTCGTCTCGTTGGGGTGTGGGAGAAGGGGTCAACAAGGATGCTGCAATCTTACTAGAAATGGGAGCTGCTGCTGGTGTTTGAAAAACTTCTCATATCTCTTCTTCCTCAGACCTTCGTGGTGTAGCGTGTCTGGTGACCCATGGAGATGGTAGTAGTGGTAGTGGTGGTGGTGGTGATGGTGTTGGGGATGAACTTTTCATCAAGGTCTTAAAATCTTTCCGAGTGGATAGAGCTGTTTCGTCTAAATCATTTTGGTGAAAGAGTTGCAGTCGTTGCAAGAGTTGACCGTACTTTTGCGATTTTTCTGTTTCGGACAAATCTTGGCGATCCATCAAGGACTGAAATTCGTGTTGTAACTGGGACATCTCACTCAAATTGGGATTGGGAGGTAAATGCGATGTCCGCTGTTCTTGCCAACTATGGTATTCCATCCATCGTTTGTAAGGCACTAAAGCTAGTTTTCTTCCTTCCATTGGATGTCAAGGGTAAATTCTGAGATCTAGGATCTCCAGAGGTCCTTTTTATCTTGTTCCCATGAGTCCTCCCAACACGGTTCCCAAGACTCCTTTCAGTAATGGGCCAAACAAGAGTGGCTACATTCCTCCACGTTGGACCAACATCTTCTTCTTTTGACGAATGGGTATTTTCTTTTGAACCATTTGACGAAGAACGTGACGATGTTTGCCTAAGCATTGTTTCTGGTGCTTGGACAAAGGGATCGTGCCTTTCAAAACGTTCAAACAACATTCGCACACGGTATCGATTACCTCTTTGGAGGCTGTTTGAATGAGTTTTTTTTTTTCGTAGGGGTTGAGAAGCTTTGGATAAGACAGAAAACATGTCCCCATGTTTGCCTAAACGAAGAGGCAGTCCTTTCCTTTTCTTTCCTTGGAGCTTAGAAGAGGGATGTTTTCTGGAGGATGACATCTTTGCTTGTGGGTTCCTTGACATTCACCAATCGTTGCTTGGCTAAACGCTTTGTCGGATGACGAGCCTGTCTTTGTCTCTTTCTTTTTTGACGATAGTGACGGTGTGCACTTCTTTGAGGTGACATCTTTTGGGAGTTCACTGATACCCCTACTTTTATCGCAGCCTTTTTTAATACTGGAACGCGTCGCCACTGATTGTCTTTGCGTCGTATCAACTTGAGAATAGGCATGACACGTCGTGCAAGGGTACGTAACGGACTAAATCGAGCCAGTTCTTGCTTGGACAAATCCAGTAAACTCTGTAACATGTCCGATCTCTCTTGGACTTTGATTTTGGGAGAAGGTACTTTGTGAGCAGCGGCCATTGCCGCTAAAGAGGAGGGTCCTGCCACTGGAGAAGTTCTTGGTGTCATCAGTGGAGAAGTTCTTGCAGTTATCAACGTCTCCAAGTACTTCTCAGTTCTTGGTGTCATCAACGGAGAAGTGGATGAACCTGAGGCTACCGGAGACGCGTTCACCGTCCTTGCAGGTCGTGGTTGGCGAGTGTAAGGTTATGTCCTGGCCGAAGTGCCTCTCTTGCGACTAGTTTTCGTTGGGCTTTTCGTTTTCGGAGGACTTCTCCGTTCCTTTTCCTGGAGGCTTTTCTTTTTCCGGGGTGGTGATCGGAAAGAAGAGGGTCTCGCCACTGGAGAAGTTCTTGGAGACACGGGTCTCCTTGGGGTCCTGGTCTGGACACCGTGGCTCTTTTTCTTCTTGAAGCTTCGTTTGGCTTTTTTCTTGGGGAGAACTTTGGGAGCATTAGGATCCCATCTTAAGAGAGAGCGAGTGATGACACCTTCTAGAGTACCGCTCCCTCCAGGTTTCAAAATGATTTGTTTTTTGGTTTGAGTGTCGATGCGGGGATCGGCCAGTTGGGTCAAAGCGACTTTGTTTCGATCAAAAAAGCATTTGGTTTGATGAGGAATCTGAATGATGCCTTGTAGTAATTGACGTGCTGTCACTGTGAACCACCGTAAGACTTCTTTGAGACTGGCTTCGAAGACACGAGCCCGTATTTGTGGATTTTTTTTGGCGAATGATGTCATACAAGGCACGAATCAATTTGACGGAAAGATGCAACTGAAGGGACATGTTGAGACAGACGAAAAGTGTCTAAGGTTTTTAAAGACTTTTTGTGTGGTTAAGTCGAGGAAGGAGACTTGTACAAGACAGACCCTCCGTCTTGGCACCAGTGGTGAAACAATTGGGTACAAAATCGAAAATCATCAGGGGTAGTTGGTTTTAAATCGACGAGTAAATAGGCGTGTGGATTTTGAGTGGCATCGTCGTACGCCTGAGTCAGCCAAGGCGTTCCTAACTGTTTGGCTAAGACTTGCACTTGGGATTTATCTTGAGGACTTTTAAACAAGACCACGTAATGAGCATTGAGACTGATGGTGCGATGGGCTTTACTTTGTTGAAACAAATTTTGAGTGACGTAAACGACACTGGCATTACGATGATGCCCTTTGGGTGTAAACCAGTTTAATTTCTTCTTCGTCTTCTCCTAAGATGTCGTCGAAAATGACCAAATGGGTTAGACGGGAGTCAGACACGATTCCGTCGTTTTCTTCAGGAATGCCTTGACTTTCTCGCAAGAGGCTGTACGCCGATTGCCACTCTTTGTAGCACCACACGATGCGTTGAGGTGGACGATCGATCAAATGATGTTTATGTTAGATTAAACATTTGACAAATTCGGTTTTGCTGAACCGCTAGGTCCAGCAATGAGCATGTTAAAGCGATGGCGAAGATACAAAGCCTGTCACCTGGCACGATGTAAGTGCTCATCGATAACTTTGAAAGTAGAGGAAAAGCGAGCAGAGACAGCAGAGGTAGCCATAATGTCAGGAATGTCACTTGTGACACGAAAACAGACAAGATAAGATTTTTTATACTTTTTTCAGGACACGTTTATTGAGGTTTTAAAACATGAACACGAAACTCAAAAACACATAAAAGCCAAAGGTTTCAGTACAAAGATAAAATGCACATGAAAACGAGCAATGAGGAATAGAAACAAGTTTCTGTACAACATGTTTTGAGTAATGTTCTGACCAGTTCAACAGGGAGTAAGGTCACACAAGTGTCCTCCCGAAAGGGTCTTTCAGGAATGTCCACGTCAGTTCTGTCCTGAGTGACGAGTTCTTCTTCTGATACTGTCACTAACACAGGTTGAAAAGTGACTTTTTTCTTTGGACGTTGAAAACCAAGGATCACAACTCTCGAGCATACTGGGCCACTTCATCGGTCCAAGCCTCAAAACCCCATTTTTTCCAGGCACGTACATCTGTCCAATGGGGGTTTAAGTCACAAGCTACACACAAATCGTCATACACGTCTTCGGTAGCTAAACGTTGACGAATATTTTTTTCACGTAGAGGGCGAGAAGTATCCAGATGAAAAAGCAAGGCTTTGAGCAAAATGAGTCTTTCGTGAACATTTATGGCCATTTGGGTGGTAAGTACTGTTCGTAAAGAGTCCACAAGGAATCGGCTGGTAAACGAAATCCCAGAAAACAAGTCACTAAGACACACACCACTTGTCGACCCAAATTGAACGAAAACAGTTCTTGTAATAATTGATGGCAATGATCTACGGTTTGAATCTTTTCATTGAGTTCCTTCCACGGAATCTGTTCAATCACATGTGATAAAAGCCTTGGCATGGCAGCCTGTTTTTATACTCTCTTTTTTCGGATGCAATAAAGGTACTTTCTAGCTAGAGATCTTCGTTCTCCAGTTGGAAATTTAAATGCTGCATACTGTAACCTACACTTCAGGGTTCGTTTAGAAGATTCCTCTTTCTCTAAGCAGATTCCACGTAAAATATGTTGGTAATCCTTTAACTTGTCTTCCTCAATTCGTTGCACTAGGTGAATCTCGAAGTAACCAAAATTATGAACATGTCGATCATTTGCGACCTCAAAGTGTTGAAGAATGTCTGACCACTGAAACAATTTCTGACTAATCAGTTCTCTTATAGCATGCAGGTACCAGTGGTTAAACACCTGGTGACGTAACGGATGCAATTGTTCTTTACGTTTGACTTGTATTTTGACCAGTTCTTGGTAAATGCGTTCTCTCAACTCCACAGGCAAGCCACGAATGTTCTGTTGCAAAGTATACATGAATAGGTCAGTCCGTACAATTGAATTTACAATCTTCTCATAGAGCAAACGTAATCCACATAACTAGCAATTTCTGGCCACTGCCATTCAGGGTAACGTCCAAGAATGTCACTGAAATCTTGTGATGTAAATGGTCTAAAGCAATATAATAGGATGAACGCACCCTTGATCCAGAGAAATCTAACACGATGGTTGACTTTTGTCACTTTCCTCTTGTGAATTTCTCGGCACAAAAGTTCTACAGTTACCCATTGAGATTTCACTCTGGCAAGTCCCTGCCAAACTTCCTTGTAAATCTTCTCTTGCAGTTCTTTAGGTAATGATTCAATATCATTTTTGAAATGAAGTTTAAATACTCGTCTCGGTGATGTCCAACATTTGACTCCTAGCCAGTCTGGTTTCTTCAACGATATGGTAAGTTACTTCAATGTCTCGGTCCCACTAAGGGTAAGTAATGACAATTCGGTGACCATCGAACATGTTCTAGGTAGGCCGAATCTTGTGGTTCCCAGTGGTGAAGTGACACACCGCAACTGAAGCACCTGACTTTATCCCCTTCGCCCAAGTAGAAAAATCCGGCTCTGTCTAATTCTTCGGGGGTCGGTCCTCCCAGATACTTAGGCCATTTTCCTTTGAACGATTGAAGACGATTTTCAAAGTCGCAGTATTCAGGCAAACGCACAGAAAACGAATATTCGTCTTTCACAGGATCTCGATGAGGGTAGGGTGACATGGACAGGAGTTTGCTCAGGACTGGATGACATCCGTAGGGTGGTAGACGTGAAGGTTGACGTCCACATTTAAAATGAAACCAGTAAAGTTTCCAAGAGGACGAGTGGCATCGCTTTCGCATCCATCAGGTTTGACACGCACATCATCACTTTCAATGATAGGAGTAGTGAGAACAAAGTTCCCATGATGCTTTACGGCATCGCTAAGGTCACAACGTACAGCATCGCTCATATCGCAAGGCTCACAATCGCACTCGTCTGCAAACTCCGTTGCGCAATTATAATGGTAACCGCATGGACACATGCAGTTTCCTTCCGGATATTTTCCCTCGCAATGCATGGATCTTATCGATCCAATATTAGTCACACTATGGGAAGGTAAAACATTTTTACAATCCCCAAGCTGTAACGATGTCTCTTTCAAAGGATTCATCTTGTTTGCTTGGTTTTAGTAGTGATACTGAATTAGCTATCTTGGACATTGTCCCCTTTTATATACAGAGCAATACCGACATGTCCATAAGGCAAAGTAAAGTGATTGGGAAGACGCTCTCGCTTCTGGTACACGATTTGATAGACGTTTTCCAAGGGTCGACTGACAATGTGGTGAGTGGGTAAACGTACAATTTTGTTTGGCTGGTAGGTAGTCACTTTAAAGTTTTCATCTTTTCCAGACTGCAAGGCTTCTTTGAATAAAATTTTCTCGTCGTTGTGCTCATCTGTCCAGGCTCCTAAACGGTCTCCTTCGATGTCAGGGTGATGTTGACCCGTGCGCTCGATGTAGATACAACTGTCCGTATCAAAGTACAGGACACGTTCCCCTAACAGTTCTAAAGCTTCGTACAATTTTAAGCGAGCATAAGCTGTAACGTAAGCCGCAATGATGACATTTCCAAATTTGTCGGCATCTACAAAGTCCAGATCTTCTTCGTAATTCACTAAGATCAAATCCCCACGAACAACGTCCAGGTGTTTCATGAATTTGGTTTTGTCGTGAATCATCTGAAAGTAGCGGGAACGTTCTGTCAAATACTCCGTCTTGGGTAAACACGGTCGTTGTGCCATTTTACCCCACAAGCAATTTAACATCACTTTGGCAAACGATCTCCTGCCTTCGTTTTTCTCGATCTGATCTAAAGTAATGCCTTCTTGTGCCCAGTATTTCTCTTTGAATGTCTTTTCGTCTTAGGGAGTGTGACACCAGGAAGGAAAGCCACTGGCTTCTTGTTTCAGTTTCAAAAAGGCATCTACGTAGTCGGCGAAAATGCCTTTCTGCGTGGGGTCACCCTTGTGGTATTGTTGTGTCTTGGGAAAGTGGCAAATTTTG
The DNA here is from genome assembly GCA_028554795.2 of Sinohyriopsis cumingii. Taxonomy (NCBI): domain Eukaryota; kingdom Metazoa; phylum Mollusca; class Bivalvia; order Unionida; family Unionidae; genus Sinohyriopsis; species Sinohyriopsis cumingii. Next base: position 115,149,801 of record CM068826.1, on the reverse strand, counting down.
TACACTTCTAACAGTTGGTATCCCATGTCCAGAGATTTAAACAATTCCACGCTCACCCACGTCCCGGTCAAGGCACGTTCTTCCTGTGTGTGCTGACAAGTCTGGTCTTGGTTGCACGTTTCGGCACAATTACGGCACAAGGGAAACATCAGTTTGCCTTGACAATGGTGAGGTAACACGGGATGATACAAGTCCGTGGGATGCAAAACTTTGCACTTGATCAAACCTTTGTATTATCGAATGTGGTCCAGGTCGATGTGTTCCGTTAACAATTCGGGTGCCCTGCAGGAAAGCGACAATATTTGCACACGTAGGGATACAGCGAACACACGTCCAAGTATTTGATTTCTTCTCCTTTCTCTTCATCGGCTTGGTAATGCAAACAGGTGGCATTGGTTCTTTCTCCGCACAAACTATCCCTCGGATTCGAGGGGTCAATGAACTGGTAACTTTCCACGATACGTTTAAACTCGGGATCGATTTTCAAACGGTGATCGTACTAATGTTCCCACATTTCCACCACTTGGTATCCTTGCTGTTCTAACTTTAGGCGTCGCTGACAAGTGTCATGGTACAAGTCTTCCCTGGTTCGTTGTAAAAACTGATTTTTTTGTGTGCCACGGTCATGGTAACAGACGGGACATCCGTGAAATAAGCAACCGTTAAACTCGTACACGATCTTGGGGTTTTCTAAGTCCCAGCCATCGACCGAATACGTTCCGATGGTCTTTTCACCCCCTCCGTTGCGGGCATGCTGAATCCATTTGTCTTCCTTGTCGCACAAGTAATGTAACCAGCGTAGGGCTTTGACCGAATATTGAAGTTTGACATGGTCGTTTGAGGACTGATGACAGCCACAGTGTTTTCAGGCATGAATCATTGTCGGTACACTAAAGAACATGCTTTGGCAATGGTGCAAGCTCTTTCAAAGGATCGACCCCTCCGTATTCCATCAACAGTTTTCGAAATTTTCCACAGCAACGCCGTAAAATGTCCACGTCGGAACGACAATACTTTAGCATTTCTTCCTGAAAGTCAAAAGGGTCCGAGGCGTGAGCCTGGTACCAAGTGTAGAAAGCTTCTCGTTGTTCGGTACGCATGTTGTCAGGGTCGTAATAGTGAGCCTCAGGCAAATGGGGTAGAACGGCATGATGATTAGCTTCGGTATTGAAAATGTGTGGAAAGTACCCTTTAGCCATTTCTGTCATTCCAAACGTTTTAGGCATTCGACTCAAAGGCATGGGCAAGTAACTCATCGAATCTTTAAACTGTACTTGTCCTACTTGCATGAAAATGATTTTGGCTCCGTTCAAAGTGACTTTAGGACGCTCGGTGCCATCTTTCGTATAGTATCTGAGAAGAAACTGTCCATCGTATCCGGAGAAATTGTGAGCCATCACTGTGGCATGACGATGACAATCTCAGTAAAGTTGGATGTTCTCTTGGCTCCACGTCTTGTTGATGGGGTCTAAGATCCATCTAGCGGAATCGGCTAGAGTGTTCGGTCCCCGAAAGATTTTTTCACGTCCTCCAGGAATCTTACTGCAGTGAGGGCAATGACTGAAGATATGTTCTTGAATGCACTTCTCACAAGCTCGATGAGCCACGCAGAAATTAGGAATGTGAATGCCAGTTTCTTGCATGCATTCGAAATCGAAAAAGATGAAGTTGTCTTTCTTCCTCTTGTGACCATTCTCTTTCTGTTGTTGGGGCTGGTATTTTTGCATGTAGCATTGATGTTCCAAGTCCACGATTCGGTGACAAATGTGACATTTTTTCTTTCCTCGACATACGTGTGCTTTGACATTATTGGTAAGTATGCCTTGTCCACAGGTAGGGCACAATCTCAAGAGTTGACATGCACTTTTCTGCTGTGAACCGTGCGTCTTTAGATGTTGGTAACAGACTGGACTGACAAACGTATGCTGACAAGCAGAGCAATGCACTCGTTCTTGTCCTTCGTCCAGACAGGGTTAAGAGGCCAAACACCCTGAGCATTTCGACCCACAATGTTTGTGTTGCTCTCGATTGTTATAGCCATAGTCACATTTCTCACAGTAACAACCATATCCCAGGAATGCGATGATACTGGTAATGGCATCGAAATGTTCACATTGATGATAGACGTGAATGTATTTTCCATCTTTAAAATCTCGGCCTCGAAACAAAAGAGGCCCGCGCTAAACACATCTGGTCTTGAGAATTGTGAATTTGAACGAGGCTACGCTTAATGCTGCAAAGACCGTTCACCAATAAGACCTTTTTGCGTCCAGTCCATTGAGGAGGAGAGACGTGGGTCATGTCCAGTGTGGCTTTTCCATCGGTGATGTCAAATTGGTCATTGGATTGTTGCACGTGTTGAATCTTGTCCATGACTTTGGAAGAGGTCAGTTCTGCAAGGCTGCTAAACTCGATCCAAACAGGGAATTTCAAGCCTTCGTGTTGTATGGAAAGTCTCAAGCGATCGTATTCTTTGGATTGACTTTGGTGTTTGAGTGTGGTGAGCAAATAATCCCACATCTAGGTGATGAACCCTTCTGCTTTCTCCAAGGGTACTTCGGACTTGAAATCTTTAAACTTTACCCTGTATTTGTAAGCCGTGGTTCTAAATTTCCTAGAGGAGCGCTTTTCTGTCTCTCGAATGGAATAATACTTTTCAGGGTTGCCTAAGTGTGGTGAACTTGGGCTAGGTGCAGACTCTCTGGGTTTGGATTCTGGTTCACTATTGTCCTCTTCAAAATCACTGGTATGAATTTGTACCAAGACTTCAGCCATGGTACGAGGCGATAGATCACGTTTCTGAATCTTACTTTCTTCTCCTATCTTCTCGATTGGATTGGATCGTTTCATCTTGACTGCAAAAAGTTAAATGACTAAAGTTTAAACACCATGGGTCACTTTATAGCCATGACAGACCAGCGTATATAAAGAGTGTGTGTCTTGTCCTTCCACTATTCATTTCCCTCTCAAACCAAGCAGAACGATGGACGAGACTACACAGATCGAACTTTTCATCGGAGCTTTGCGAGGGGTCATTCGAAAATTTTCTTCAGACCAGCCGACGGACTACTCACCCTCCTTTCGAGATAAAAGTCAAGATACTTGCTATATCTGTCAGAAGAAAGGGCATTGGTCTTCAGAGTGTCCAGACCGTCAAACAAAAACAAACAGGGGTTAAAAGAGACAAAAGTCAAGATACCTGTTATCATTGTCAAGAAGAAGGACATTGGTCTCCAGATTGCCCTAAGAAACAACAGGAGCAAGAAGAAGAGGGGAGTTATGAAGAGGAAGAAGAGAAAGTTAGAAGACAGATGAAGAAACAGAAACAGGAGAAAAAAAGAAGAAGTGAAGAAAGCGAGGTGGAAGAGGAAGAAAAAGCTGTGAAAGTGAAGACCTTTAAATAAAGAGAGAGAGAGAGTGAAGACAGACAAAAGAAGAAGCCTATGAACTTTTTAAAATGCTATGTGGTGTTGTGAATTGGATTGTAAAATTTGTACCAGAATAGACAGTCTATAAAAAGTAAGTGTCTTTTGGTCTTTATATTTAGAATAAGAATCTACACTCATGCACTCCATCAATCACACGAACAAACACTAGGGGTAAAAAAGGGTTTTGAGTTTTAATTGATGTTGACAATTGAAATACTATCTCTTTTCGATAGACATGGGTGGCCCTGAAAAGGGCCTTTGGGTCTTGGTGGGTTTTAAATAACAAAACTTAGGAAGCAATCAACTTTAACTGCCTTAAGCCTTTGCCACGGCCAGAGCCTACTTCTGGACTGCGTACTGTCGATGATTTGGTAGAAATCACTAAGGGTGGTAGAGTAGGTGTTGTCACAGGGTTGGGTTGTTTAGCTCGGGAGGCCTTTTTCTCTTTGGTCGTAATAAAGAAGTCTGATACATTTCTTTCAGGCTTCTTAACTCCGCTAAAATGTCTAACAGTACCGTCACGGTTTGACTTTCACCCTCTTGTTTCTTGGTTGCTTCTTCTTCTTGTTTCTTTTTTACCTCTTCTTCTTGCTGTTGTAGGAGAAAAGCTTATTCCGCTTCTTTTTGTTGTTGTATAAATTTCTCCAATTCTTCTTTCTGTCTTTGTTTAAAATTATCCACGTGTGGTAAAGAAGGAGAAGGTGGCGAAGGTACTGATTCCGGAACAAATTCTTGCGAAAGAAAATCCACAAAATCCCAATTTACCTCTTCTGGAAGTAATTTCCTGGTTCCCTTGGGTAGTCTCCATGACTGGTGCACCTCAATTCATGGTCTTCTGAGTTTGCGCCATGTTGATGCTCACTGTGTCGCATGGATTGACTGCGCACAAACGCTAGTTCCTCTATTTAGGGAATGTGACATCACGACTGCTCTCTTCCGATTGGACAAAGGGTGACTGAATTTTGTAACGCATGTTTGGATTATTCAACGAACTCAATCCGTTTCAATCCTCCCTCTCCCTATAAACAACCACCGTTCACTTCATTCCTTCACCTGTTCTCGTCACCAAGATGTGGTCTGACGTAGCATCCTCAACTCTCGTCTCTTCCATGCTGTTTAGAACTTACCCATGTACGTTCGATCGTCGTGGGTCATTGTCAAGAGGACGGATATCTGTGTGTGCAAAGGAAGAATATACGTCGAAAGACAAGGTTGCTTAAAGAGAGTGATGATCTATGGCCCAGAAGTAAGACAGAGTTTAAGGACTAGAAGAAGACCAATGCGGTGCCCTCTATGTTAACAGTATGGTATGTTAACATAAAACCAAAGGCTCTTTTCAGGGCACTCCCATGCCTCGAAAAGACATTCACTTTCATGCCTACCTTTTTTGTATAAAAAATGTTCCTTTTCCCTTGAGGCTATACAGCCCCACCATCTTCAATTTCCCTTGAGGCTATACAGTCCCATAACATATTCCCATGTTAAATTCCCCTTGAGACCATAGTACAAAGTAACATTTCCTCCATGTTAAATTTCCATTGAGGCTATGGTATCCCATATTCCCATGTTAAATTCCCCTTGAGGCTATAAGACATCAAACATTTCCCCATGTTAAATTCCCATTGAGGCTACGGTACAACCCTCCTATTTTAACATTAAAGTCCCCTAAAGGCTACGGTATCCCACTTCACTACTAACACCTCAGTCATGACTAGACTCGAGATGTCTCTATGTATTTCTTTCCTACACAAGTGGCAACAGAATCAATCTATGCTTTCTGGGAAAGTGATAAAACTGTTTTTGCGTCTTATTTTCGAGAATTAAGTTACTTTGATTTAAATAAATGTTATAACGTTGCCAGCTGAAATCATTGAATTGAATACTAGTGTTAACTTCATTAAATTCACTACCGAGATCGTTAACAATGTTCGAATATATTGGTATATCGTATATAATCTTTCTCTGCAGTGGCATTTACACCAAAATTTCGATTATAAATTAATAAAACAACAAGAGCGCGTCGCTTTATGATGTAATTTTGAACCTGTGATCTGTTTCGTCCTTTTTTAATCATGATCTTACTTCTTACCGTATTAAAGAAAACTATTTAAAATTGCATATACCAACGGCAGCATAGTGTAATATAACATCATATACTATTTTTGAAAGATCGTTTATGTTTCAAGCAGCATTAGCAATTTTAGCCCAGTATATGACAGCTTTAATTTTGACAAAAATGCTTGTAGGAAACCTAACTTTATCATCACACAATATATATGATTTGATGTATTTGCTTAAAAATAAAACATTTCCCACGAAATCAGTGGTGTTCAGTGATGTGGTCATATACATATATGTTGCAGTACTAACCAATATCTCAACGATCTTAAAGTTGTTTTACCTCAATTGGCAGATATATTGCACAAATTCCCTTCTTACATAGCTGTGGCATGACCGTAGACATGCATATTTTGTCAATTAAGTGCATGAAAGGATCCCTGGGAGACCTGTTTCGTAAGACTACTGGTAGGGTTACAGTAATTGATCCTATTTTGGAAACTTGAGCTTTCACGTAAGTCTACATCTTTTTCACAAGCAAAGGCAGATAATTATAGTTATGACTAATTCCTTATCTCCATGCAAATGACATGTTTCACTAATTCCTTATCTCCATGCAAATGACATGTTTCAATATATGTCCTCTAAAAGACTGATTATTATTTGTAATTATAGACGTTGATCATGTTTGGAGTACTCTCAAGTTGGTTATGCAAAGGCAAATACATTCTGAATAAGCCAAGGCCTCCTCGGAGATCGATACAAAAGACTGATCATTATCTGTTAAGGAATATGTATGTATTCATTGAACGTATAAATCTTGTAAACCTTTTGTATGTGTAATAACACAATGTCTTCATCTCATTAGGCACCAGCTTGATATCATACGTGAAGAAAAAAAATATGGAATATATATATATATATATATATATATATATATATATATATATATATATATATATATATATATGCTGTATCAATGATATTCCACGAGCTGTATACATTTTTCTTTAAAAGGAAACGAGACTTGTCGAGTTTCCATTTAATAAAAAATGTATGCAACGAATGGTATATCACTGATACAGCGTACATACTATACATATATTTTATTTATATCACATACAAATACACATGTTTGCAATTTGAATGGTGTCACGATATGATCCGGGTAACTGTGTATTGACCGAGTGTGTCCGCTACAAAATGTAGTTCTATGATTTTTCTTGTTGTTCACAATCACATGCAAACTGATAAGTTGATTGTTTTCTTTTTGAGTTTCTATTTTTTTTCCTTCAGATTTATTAAATCAGTATAAGACACACTCTTGATTTAAATATGAAATATGGTTTTTGTGAAGAAATTAGTGCACTGCAAACAGTTAGCCTCTTGTACACTGAACCAGAACTGTCAGGCATTCACGTACTGTCGTGTGGAAATTAGCGCGGAATAGAAACTAAGCGAAATGACGAACCAACAAGACGTAATTAAAATATTTTAATATATTGATAGTTCATCTAGGTCATTAGTATGCTTTAATTAACATTTCTAAAAATTATAAAATACTCTCTCTCTCTCTCTCTCTCTCTCTCTCTCTCTCTCTGGCGTCACTAGGGTTGGTGTCACCCAGTGCGGTAACTCATAGTGTCACCCCCATGGACCCCCTTCCTGTACAAAAATTAAAAAATTGTATAGATAGTCATTTTGGTGGCACCCTCTGACGGTGTCACCCGGTACGGCACGCACCCTCCTAGTGACACCACTGCCCGTATCTAGCTACGATAATCCAGAGAGAGAGAGAGAGAGAGAGTGGGGCGACCATTGGACATTTTTATATTTAATACTAATCGAGTTTTAGAACATTATAATAGGTTTAAGAAACAAAGACAACAAAGCATTAAATACACTACAGTATGTATGCCTTGTAACTTGTATGTCTCCGATAGATAGAACAAGGATAAAGATTGATTGATTCATCAAATGAACAATACATACATGCATACATTTTCCTGAAACATCAGAGAACGTCCCTAATCAATGTAAACACTTTACAAGATGTTCAGCATGATTATGACGCCAACGTAGTAATTAAACTACTATAATTACAACTATTATACTGTTATTATTATTATTATTATTATTATTATTATTATCATTATTATTATAGAATTAAGGGGAGGATTGTTCAATAAAAAATACCATTTTCGTTTTCTTACATCACATTGTCTATGTGATCCTGTGGACCTTGAATATACTAATTTCTAATGTAAGCCTCGGCACAAAATTTAAAAAAAAAAAAAATCGGTATAATCTACTTCTTTATGCAAATATCTTCATGGTTTTAATTTAGCCTGACACTTTACGTCTGCAAACAAAATAATGTTTTCCAATTTGTATTTTGTTGTAAGCTTCGTAGTATTTATTGGTGTTTGTTGCCGAACAAGGATTCTTTGCGCAATAGTCTGTGGCGCAAGTTGTTGGATCCGGTCGTCTTCCGCACAGAGCATCGCCAGAGGCTTTTTTAGCAGTTTGGTATTCAGCGGTATTTTTGGCTTTAGCAGCTTTCCATGCTGCATTATGCTGCACGTCATCTAGTGTGTTGTACTGGTGGCCACTGCCGGATGGTTGGTACACAACAGAGCTTACGGTATTAGGGTACCCAGGGTGAGCCACGCGATTAACCACTGTGTATGCAACAGCAAGTTGTCCCTGGGCTGGCTCGCCTCTCGCTTCGCCAAATACAATTCGAGCCACAAGTTCGATGTTTGCATCCGTGCTGAAAAAAATAAAAATCAACATTCAGAAGTCTGTAATATCATTAATGCACTTTCACATCATTGCCATTGTGAATAATACAAGCATATTTTATAATCAAATATCCCAGTGTAACGCAGTAATTAACTATCGCAGATTATCAACAAAACCCTAACACATGCCAATACCCAGTCGATACTTTCGCTGGTAAAATTTTTATACATTCATTGTGTGATTTACAGTGGCACTGGCAGCTTGTCGGACATTCAGGCCTAATGTTCATCAACATTCGACTGCCTCTGTATGTCATATACAAATTCTTGTCGTCATGGCTGAACAGTTTAAAAATAGTTTTGATGAAATTTTCAGTATGCATTAAAACTGAACACTAATTCACTCTTATTTTATATGATATGCTATGATAACGAATTTGCTAGGTTATCTATGCTGTAGCAGCAGGTTAATTAATGGGTAAACCAAAACGTTGATGATTGTGCAGAGTGGGATACGAAACGTTAGTTGTGAAAACCTTGTGCAAGCGATCGCAAAGATTTGGTTTGGTGCTTCGTAGATGTGCTTGATAGCCTTTGAAATTATGCCCATCGCAAAGGTTAATGAAGTGGATAATTTCTTTAACATATCACCTGAATAATGGTTTATCCTGAATAATAATAATAATAATAATAATAATAATATTATTATTATTATTATTATTATTTAATATGCTGATCGAGTTTTGTTTTACTGAGGCGAAGCACTAGGGCTGATTAATCGGACCCCAAATCTGTATCGATTATCTGTTGAGATATATCAAGAAATAATCGAATTTCTATCATTTAATAATGAAACTTTAATCGTTTCCGACGAGTTACATAAAAGGATTACAAGGAGCAGAAAAGTATTTGCGTTGCTAATGCACACTCCAACCAACGATGCTCTAGATGATCTTTTAATGACATTCCAGGCACATGATGACATTCCAGGAACTTCAATGACATTCCAGGAACTTGATGACATTCCAGGAATTTCGATGACTTTCCAGGAACTTGATGACATTCCAGGAAATTGGCTTCAAAAACTCATAGCAACAGCTATTTTAAAAAATATTACTTTTCAGTCACACGTCATATTATTACAATGCAAGGGAGATAAATACGGCTAGATGCCCATTGTTCTAATCTAAGGTAGACTCGAACATAATTTTCAACCTCACAAAAGCTTCATTAATATTTTTCCTGAAATGGACTCAGACAGTGCGCGTTCTTGTAATACGTTTGAACGTATATTAGACAATGTGTGTATAGCTGAGGTCTGCAGCATGTCAAAGCAAGGTGAATGGAATCCTCTGCTTCCGCTGGTCCATTAATATTGTCACGTTACGTCAGGCTCCGTGGATGAGACTGAGCAAATTCTGATTCTAATTTCAACGCAAAAGGATGATTTCCATGACAGTAAAATGTCTTACAAAAACATCGTTTACGTACTTTTTGTATCCATAATGGTCTTTAACACGTATCTCCCTGATTAACAGATTATTCAGGTAATGGTACCAGTACCTTACAATTCACATTACTTGGGTTTAAATTAATCATGTTATACTGTTAAGTATGCATTAATTGGAGACAAATACTTGTTATTTTACCTAAACTTAAAGGGATCTTATCGACAATTTTAAAGTGGTATACCTCTGATTATATAGTCATAATATCGGATCATTCAAAGCAATAACTCTTCCATGCTATGTCTATTATGTACAATCGGATTCGATTGGAGATGTCTACAATGAAAACGTCATAACATGTTATGATTAATAATACTTGACGTGTTGCTGTCTTCCTGGTTAAAACTTAGAACAGTGTTATTAATCATATTTCGCTTCGAACTTTCATGAAAGACCACCTGTCTTTAGACCATGATCATTTGTATAGTATGTATATTTGGATCATTGTCAAGCATCTCATGCATTTGATTACAATATAGTATCGTATCAGCTAAAACATTTCATGTGTTTTGACTGTTTTTAAACCGTTCGTATTCTCTCTTTTCTTCATTCACCTTATCCATTTTGTCTTTGCTATGAGCTGTACTGCGTTCAAGGGAGTAGGAATGACTGAAGAGCCCTGAGTAATTCGTATTTAAGAGTATTCATGTCGACTCGATGAGCGATTCACAGTTGATTTCCATATGTGTTAACACACACACACACACACACACACACACACACACACGATCACACACACGTTGACACTGGCAATATTGACACTGGCAATATTCAAGTTCATTTCACTGCACTTTCAATCAAGCATCTGCCTTTACACATTAACTTAGAAAACTAGTGAACGCAATTACATTGTTTATTAGGGTTTTAAATACAAACGGTTGAAATATCGAATATCAATGACCGGACTGGTATCAAAATGATTTTAAGAAATAACAATCGGATCCACCAATCAAAGTTTTTCGAAGGTAAACAACAAGTAAGATAAAGAAGAAAATATTAAATCTCGGGAAGGTATGACTACTTAAAAATTGTTGGCTTTATATCGGCAATATATCTTATAAAACTGTGCATCAATCCCAGACAGAACAAAAGTTTTTAATTCGCTATATTACGGAACAGATTGTGACATCACCAGGTGTTACACAGTAAAACTTAATTGTATATGGTTATAGACAGCTAGGAGATTTTACATTAACATTTGATAGCGTGTTCACCAGGGCAAAACCCCTGCATATAGACATCTTTTGTTCAGTAAGTATATAAGAACTATATCATAACTTTGTATTTACTGTACTGCTAACAACTTTGAAGGAAGCTATGCCTTACCATAAAGTTTCAGCCTTAGCACCGACGAGGAAAGCCAACAGGAAAAATACAGGCACTGGCGACATCTTTGAAAGCTGGGTGTGATCCGCTCGCTTCAATTTTTTAAAAATAATATCTATCTACGAACGTGGCCAATTTATATCTTGGAATGTAGACTTTGACGTCAAACCTTCCCGAGTCACGTGAGCTGCCGTTGTTTCTATTGGTAGACTATCAATACTGAACATTAAACAATCCATACCTACCAGCTCTTTAACCTACCGTAAACTTCATTTTCACTACACTAAGTATCACCGTCAACAACACGGTTTGTTTTCTATATAAATAAACGATGACTTGGTTTTATGCTTCACAATTTGACTTGAACGTCACACAATAGGTATAGAAAGATATGCATTTAAAGTGTAAGAAAGCTGCGGGGTGAAACTTGCTAAAACTAAGACAACTATGTAACGATTAATACCTATTAATAAGTACAAATTAAATTTGCTCTGTTGAGACGTTATCAATTTTCAGTACAAATTATGGTCAGTCTAAGACTTTATTTTAGATAAGAAAGCAAAGAAAGAAGAAAAATGCTTTGGAATATAAACGTTTTCATCTGATGAAATATAAGTAGTTAATGGGGATACTTTAGCGACCATGGGACTTTAATGTTAAAATGGGGGTTGTACCCTGGCGACAATGGAAAATTTAACATTAGAGAAAAAAGTTTGTACCCTGGCGACAAGGGGAATTTAACATGGGGAATAAATCGTGGGACTGTTGAGCGCCAAGGGGAATTGAACATGGGGAATAGAGTTTGGGACTGTTGAGTGACAAGGGAAAATGGAACAGGGTCGGGACCCTATTTTAAAAAAATAAAAAAAATAAAAAAAGGGGTAGGCAATTGAAAGTCTATCTCTTTTCGAGAGATTGGAGTGGCCCTGAAAAGGGCCTTTGGTTTTCTTCTTCTTCTTCTAGTTTCTTCTATTTCTCCACCAGCTTCTTATTTTCTGTCCTACACTTTTTCTCTTCTTTTCTTTCTTTACTTCCTCCTTTTTCTTCTTTTCTCTTCTTTCTGCTTCTCCTCATCTTCTTTCTTCCTCTTCTCATTTTCTTCTTCTTTTTCAATTTTTTCGTTCCATTCTCTCATTCTTATCCTTTCCTCTTCATCCTCATTCTCCTCCTTTATTTCTTTCATCAGAGCACTGATCATGTCCTTTACTTTTCTTAAATTGTTGATCTCCACCTTCACTCGATGGGGACTATAAGAATAGTGATCCTCGTTTAGCCTAACTAACATTTGCTCCATCATACCCAAATTGTCCAGGACGTCTTGCAATGTTTTCATTTTATCAAGTTGGTTTGAACCATCTTCTTTTTTATTCTCTGTAGAATGGTTTGAACGACGAATACTGTGGGTTCTTATACGAAAAGCGCGGACGTGATGGAAAACATCCCCCTAAAGCCCAAAAGTTATATTACCTAGATCATCACCTAAAACGTGCGGACGTGAAGGAAAACATCCCCTACTTTTCTCATTTCATATTATCTACTATCCACATACCTTAAGCAACAATAAACAAACCCAAAATCTACTATCCACACACGCAAAGCATTAAACTCAAACCCCAAACTAAACTTACTATCCACACAAACATACGTGATCACTTACAAAGCCCAATAATCTACGATCCACACAAACGTACGTCAGCTCTTACAAACGCATACACTCACACCACATAAGAGTCAGTGTTTATATTCACACTACTCTACATACACACATTGGCAAATGGATTACTATTTCTTTTCTAGAGATTGGGGTAGCCCTGAAAAGGGCTGTTTGTTTTTGAACTCCAGTGACACCTGGTTAATGATGGCACCTTCCAGGCCTGGCACCACACACACATCTTCTTCCCCAGTCTCCTTTTACTTTTTTTCTTGAGAGCGCAGAGGGAGGATGATTGGCTTCAGCACCCCAATCCTCTGTCTCTGGTATCTTGTAAGCCATCCTCTTTCCTATTTTCTTTTCCTCCTCTTCCCTCTGTCTTCTCTCCACCTCTTCCTTCTTTATTCTTCCCTCTTCTACTATGGCCTCCGCTGCCAGTTCATTTAACAGGCGCCTGACATATTCCAGATGTATCTGGAGTTCAAGAAGTTTGCTTATTCTGGTATTCATTGTCTTGTTAACGAATGAACAGGGTAGCTAGACTACCAAGCGAGTTTCAATTTATACTATTAGCGCGGACGTGATGGAAAACATCCCCCTAAAACAAAATTGATATTACCTAGATCATGACCAAACAACGCGCGGACCTAAAAGAAACACTCACTCACTTTTTATACTACCCATTACTATTCTAAAAAATTTATTAAACCAATAATATACTATCCACATACGCAAAGCAATCAAATCAAACCCCAAATCTACTCTCCCCACACGTCAAACAGTAAAAAGAACATGATCTTAATCTACTATCCACACAACCGTACGTGAGCACTTACAAACACACAATCATATACACAAACACATACACTCACACTATATAAAAAGAGTCAGTGTTTATATTCACACTACTCTACATACACATTGGCAAATGGATTACTATTTCTTTTCTAGAGTATTGGCTAGCCCTGAAAAGGGCTGTTTTTTTTGTTTGCTATGGCAATCTTTTAGTTTCTAAGAATGCTACGTCCTCTGACGATAGACTTTCTGACGATAGGTCTGCTTCTTCGGAAAGAGAAGAAGAACTCTTTGGTGTCGATACGACAATCGACAAAGCCTCTGACAGGTTCAGGTTTCTGTTGTTGCTGCTGTTGTTGCTGCTGTTGCTGCTCTCTCTGCTGTTTCTGAAGTCTGTACTTCTCTGTCCATTCTTCTTTCTCCCTGTTCACTTCTTCTCTGAAGAGCTCTTCTATCAGGTCTTCAGTGACTTTTAACATTCTCACATTCTCTGTCTCTTCAGGCTTCGGTATCAGACTGTGTCTGACCCTATGCAAATTCACGTAGGCTTCGTTTAGTTTAGCTAGTTTGGAGCACATCTTCGTAGGAGGATGAGTCGGCAATGGATGGTTAGACTGGAAACTACCCCGGTTTTTAAAGTCAAAGCGCGGACGTGAAGAAAACATCCCTTCACGGTTTTCGAGCCGGAACGTTCAATGAGTGCCATGAGAGGGATAGTAAGAAGTCAAAGAGCATGAATCAAAATTCTTATAGCCAAACAAAAGACCAAGGCATTTTTTCAAAACACAACATTTTTTATTCAAAATTACTTAACACTAGCAAACAACTCTAACATTTTTAACAATAATCCAACAATATAACATCAAACATTTTGTTTCAAATGACAAACATTTTTTTCCAACTCACACATTATTTTGGACAAGGCTGACAACGTTGTGAATGAAATTGTGATTTCCACTGTTGGAAGTCATTAGGCCATTGATGGACACTACGTTTCCTAGCTTGAGACAAAAGATAAGCATAATGGTCACAAAACCATTGATCTACTTTCACATCGTTTCTAGAAGAAGAACGAGGATCAAAATGAGTCACTAAATGTTCTAAGGAATAACCCAGGCTGCGATGATGCAGAAAATACACACAATATTGTCCACACACCAAGGAATCTGTACCTTGTAATTTCACATTATTGAATCGAGTGGTCTGAGCATTTCTTCTCATAAAGTCAATGATATCGTCTTCCAAAGGAGGCAATCCATACGAATCGAAATATTACACACATCCTTCTTGAGGAAAGTAGACGGCTACCCAGTGGGTTCCTGGGAGATGACTGTCGTCCGTGTTGATCACATAAACTAGATGGTCTTGAGGTTTACGATGAGGGAGTTCATCTTTAGCACAGACGACAGGATTCCAAGAAGCCGTGTACGAGCTGTGGTTCAAAAGGTAATAAAGTTCCCAGGTATCCATGTTTTGTGTGGTTTTCTTCTTCACAGGTAATGATAAGTGATCAATTCGATCCTGACTTTTTGCTTGAAAATGTCTGACAAGTAAAAGGCGTTTAGATCCGACTTCTTACTCTGGTCCAAGAGAGATTCGATGCGACGGCACTCCAGCGACGTTAATGGAGGAGAAGAATGTTTATCCAAGCCTTTATACCACTCGTTCAACACGAATTCTATCTCGACGTGATCCCAAGCTTTGTCCAGATATTCGTCCATTTTTTCTTCTTGACTTAACATCAGACATTTGTCGTGTTGAATTTGAGTGGAATGATCGTTGTGACATCCATAGCACTCTTCCTTGATCAATTCTTTCATTATATCTGCCAGGACTGTAGCAAAACAGGAGACTAAATGGGCTTCTTGTTCTGGCCATCTTGACTTTATCATGATAACTTCTTCGTCTTGGGATTCTTCTTCTTCTTCTTCCACGGACTCCTCACATTCCATCTCCAAAGTTTCTCCACTAGGTAAAGAGGGATAACAGTCTTCCATGGCTTCTAATAATCTAGAATGACTTCTCTCAAACTGTTGATTTCTATGGTATTGTCAAATTCTGCATACAGGAGGACGTTCACTGTGTGATCTGGAGGTGGATTTGCAAACTGAAGTTCCACACGAATCTGACCCGATTTTATAGGGTGGAAATGTCCCTCGTCCCTCATCGCTCCCTTGGTCTGGAGTGAAATCAAAACCCCACAAAGCATAGCCTCCGAAATACCGTGACTGGTGTTGGTTCCTAACTGTCCCGTGGCTTCGTACAGGGACAAGTACGATCTCAAATAATTCTTCGCGACACCAAAGTTGGGCTCAAAGGGTCGGGTACACAAGATCGCGACTGACTTCGATCTTGGACACATTGTAATGTTGAAACTCAAAGGCATTTTGATCGTGGGTTCCGTTGAAGGCTGAATTCCTGACGACACTAACAATCAAACGCTTGGGTAACTGTCCTTGGAACAGATGATCTTCGATCATAGATCGCTGTCCAGCGGGAATGGTGAACGTTTTCACTTCTACGCGTCATATCGGATACTTGGCGGTCGTTCTGCTCAACGTCTGACTAACGTCGTTTCCCACTTTAGGTAACACTTCCACACGACGTCCGTAAAGTCGGGCTTCTTGAAATATAGTTTTGTATTCATTGGCATGGGCCATCAAATGGAAAGCGGCACTGCTACGATTCCGTCTCAGACGGATATCCACCCCGTTCAGCAAATACTTTTCTTGTAACCACATGTCCAAATGCAAACGATCCATCAGTTCTAAACTTCGCCCTTGCAGAATTTTCTTACGAAGGTCGTTAAACCCCACATTGTGAGGATTGTCATCTTCTGTCAGGACTGTGTCGCTAAACGTGGCTACACCTGCAGTGTCAGGTTTCCATACCACGCAAGCATCCAGATGAGTATTCTTGGCTTCTTTTCCGTACGTCAAGAGATTTTCCAGGTAGGCACGATATGGGTAAGTATCCATGCTGATGCTGACCAGTTTGTTATTCAAGTACAAGTCCACTTCGCTGAACAAGGAACGCATGAAATTGTTGACAGGAGCTACTCTAGCATCGGTTCCTGGATTGGTGTTGTCCGTTTTGATCACTTTCACTTTCAAGTACAGGTAACTGCTATTCAGATCGATGTAATTTTCGGGTTGTCCTTTGATTTCAAACTCGATGGGAGCGGAATCCGTCAAAGAGGGCACGGGATGAAATTCCACCCACTGGGATTCTTGCATCGTCATCATGGTGGGGGGCATGGCAAACAGATCCAGTTCCGACTTGGAACAAGCGCAAGACTCTCGGTGCATCATTTTTCTCTGTGTCTCAATAATCGAAAACGTCTAAGTCTCGGACGGTTCTTCTTTTCTTTGCCTTTCTAGCTTTAGAAGTGTGAAGTCTGGTGAATGAGTGTTTTCTTCGTCGTCTCCTTCTGCCTTGTCCTTGCTGAATGCCTGACTCGGTAGCGTGCAGGGCATTTATAGGTGTTTCTCGTCAGCCCAAAAGGTCTTTGCCCGTTTGCAGCAAGACATTTTTGCCTGCCCTCATGAAGGCTTCTTTAGGGTTTTGTTTGTCGATGATGACATTTTGGAGAAATTCTTTGCCTTGCGTCAGTGCCGCATCCTTCAAGGCGTGCAATCCGCGTGTCACCATCAGTTTCAACACCGGGGCCACCGAACGAAAGGCCGATTTCAGCATATCTCCTAAACCGTATCCTCGCTGTCGAGCAACCCCTCGGTACAGTGGATACATGACTTACGAGTCGTTAGATAACCGGTTTCGAAAATGGAGTTTCACCGTCACTTTTCCTTTGGTGAATGGAATATTTTGTCCCAGATCTCCTTTTATAGCAATGTTGACCGTGTCCAAATAAGATTTACTGACAGGCAAATAGTGAAGATGTACAAATTCGCGGTGAACGTGGTAAGTGTTTCCACCTTCCTCGTCAGCGGTCGTGGCAGGATCCACTTTGAAAGGAATGACATGCAGTAACGGTACAGAGGTGTGTCCTACCACGTTGTACTCCACCACATGGGAGTACACAAACATCAAATTCAGTCCTTGGTTCAGTTCTACCGGGGCACGAAATAACTTGCTAAAAGACTCGTTGTCGTAAATGATTGGTAATTCGTTTTTCTTGAGCATGGCCATTCTCATGTCCGTGTCTCCGCCCAACATGTCAAACAATTCATGACAAAATAAAATGGACACGATTTTACTCCCGTCAAATTTCATCAAGAAGCGACGAGCTGCTTTGTGGTATTCCATGGTGACACTTTTTTTGACACTTTCCAAAGCTTTCAGAAACACGACATTAAACCTGGAGGCTATGGTGCTCACCAAATGTTGACCACTAAAATAATAGCTTGGGGGAACGAACAAGTGATGAGGTGGTGTACTTTTGATTTTGTGTGCCAGGGGTTTTGATGTTATATTTGCCATGGGTATCCAAGTACAGTTGCATTTGCTCGTCATAAACTTCCACATCAAAAGAATTTTGATTGGGAAGGACATTGAGGACTTGGGTCGGGTGAATCATTTCTACTAAAGCCACTTCCCAATGGGCTTCGTGATCTAATGAGATGGTCTGTGGTAATTTGGCCGTGTAACAGAAACACCTCCATAGAACTGTCACTGGGTAAGGTTAAGTAAAATTGGTTTTGGTGACTCATAATTCCAGAGTTCTGTGGCTGTCCGAGGGGTTACTGGACGTCAGAGGCGGTGTCTCCGCCCAAAATAGGGTTGTTGTTGTTATTGGAGTGGTGACTGACACTGGCACTGGACACAAGGTTCCCGTTGTTCCCGTTGGAAGAGAATTTCAGGGAGGGATTGGGAAGCAGGTAACCGATGCAACTGCTCAATAAAATGGTCCACAATTGTTTGTTTCCTTGTTGCAAACTCAAATTGGCAATGGCTGCACCGATGACACAATACACCACGAAGATTTGGCAGAAAAAGACGATTTGCGTTTTAGGCACACGTTCTCCACACCACACCCACAAGGGTTGTTTCTGTAAATCTTGCAGAGAAGAACTGGGTGAAGGAGTGGTCGACGTAGCTGCGTCTGTGTGAAAGGGCATGATGGTCACTTCTTTTTATAGTCGATGACATGCGAAGCGTCGATCCAAGAATCAAAACTGGGTGGATATCCTTTCCAATGTACTTTGACTTCTTTGACACGTCGTTTACCCACTTTACGGGTTCTGCTTTCGAGAATGCTTTCGATGTCGTACACGTCGTCTTCTTTTTCGGTGACACGTTGTAACTCGGGTAAGTAAAACGTTCCTTTGCGCATTTCTCCGTTCATGTCTTCCAATTTATAGACGGCAGGATGACGGCCATGCACTCGTCCAGTGACACGAAACAATTCGGTCGTCCAGTTGGGTAAGTAACCTTTGTCGAAAGTGCGTTTGGTTTTGCCAATGCGCACCCAATCTCCTACGGTCAACACTCCACTTTTCTTGGGGGCAGCCCTCGTCGGGGACGTACCAAACAGGCGCTCAAACACCAGCACTTCGTTCTCGGGAGTCACTTCTTGCGGTGCACGTCCGATGCTTCGATGGTAAGATTGGTTGTACGCTTGCACCAGGTGCGGTAAAATTTGGATGTACTTCAAGTGTGGTGATGCGTAAAATATTTCCACATGCGTTCTTTCAAAGTGCGTTGAAAACGTTCCACGATGCTGGCTTTGGTTTCGGGATTCTCGGTGGTAAAAAAATGAATGTCACGTTTCTTTAATTCTTTTTGGAAAGCTTGGTTCAGAAATTCGGTGCCTTTGTCCGTTTGCCATCGAAGAGGGTGACGACCGCTTTGTTTCAACACTCGTTGCAGGGCTCGCACTAACTCGCTGCTCGATTTGGAAGTAAAGGGTACGACCCAGGCAAATTTGGAAAAGACGTCGATGACACAAAACAAATATTTGTAGCCACGATTGTAGCTGGCCAAATGAGAGACATCGGCTAAATCGGCTTGCCATTGATGATCGATGCCTTCCACTTGGGTGCGACTTCTGGAAAACTTGCGTCGAATGGGTTTGTGTAAAGTGTAGGTAGCTTGTTCTTGTAACCATCGTTGCACTTGAGGTAAACGGAGACTTTTCAGTCGCATTTTGGCAGCACGACACAATTTTTGAACTCCTGCGTAACCTGCAGGATGCGAGGGATCGTAGTAAATGCTGGCTAACACTTTTTCCATTTTGTGTTTGTGTGTTAATAAGGCACCCACTCTTGGAAGATGCTACTCTTTTTCTCTTGGGGTACTTTCTTGGATTGCAATGCTTTGCGTGTGCGACCAGCAATAGGTGTCGCAGAGGAGGATGTCGGAACAGGGGATATCGAATGCCGAAATTTCCTTTGCTCTTTCCGTCAGTGGAATTTGCCAAAATCCTTTCAAAAGGTCAAATTTGGTGACATACTTGGCATTTCCGATCTTATCAATACAGCCAATCTATTCTTGGTAATGGAAATGAATCTGTTTTGTCACACTGTTCACCTTCCTATAATCAGTGCACATACGGAAAGTTTTATCTGGTTTCAGAACAAGTATACATAGTGAACTCCAGTCACTTTTACTGGGCTCTATGAAATCATTCTCCAGCAAATACTGCATTTCTTTTTTCAAGTATTCCTATTTGAGAGGGTTCATCCTGTACGGGTGTTGTTTCACAGGTTTGGAATTTACATTTTCAACGTCATGGACAGTTTTGTTTGTTCGTCTAGGAACATCAGGAAATAAGTGGTCATATTCAAATAATGATTGTTTAAGTTCATTTCTTTCTTGCTTTTGCAAATGTGAAAGTTTCTGGTCCAGATCTTTCGTACTTTCTGAATTCCGAAGATTTGTCACTCCAATATCAGTAGAATCCGATGATATGTCTTCACTTAAATTTTCACTGAGTGGGACAGGTACAACTAAATTAATTGCATGTTTAACCTGGCTATCTCTTTCAATATACTGGTACTCCTATAATTTATTTAGATCCCAGGAGCACTAATATTATAATTTAACTCATTCATTTTCTTCTTAACTTTGTAGGGGCTGTAATAGCTAATCTGAAGAAAATTTTGAAGAATTCGCAAGAGAGACAGAACTCTATTATCAAACTCAAAAGTTCTCTCCATGTAGTTCTGTCAAACCATAATTTCACTTTTGACTTAAATTACTGAATGTCAAATTCATGCATAATAGGCTGGAAAGTTCCAGACCTAAAATTTCACGACTGACCCGATTGAACAGATTTGGGAAGGCCAAATTGAGTAGAAAAACTTTATTAAAGCTTTTACTATTGTTTTAGATTTAATATTCCTCAAAGGAATTGCCTCTGGAAACCTTGTTGACGCACACATGATGGTCAACAAGTATTGGTTATCTGACTTGGTCTTAGGTAAGGGACCAACACAGTCTACCATAATTCTACTAAATCGTTCGTCAAATGCACGAATAGGTTGCAGATAAGCCTTATGTTATCTTCTGATTGGGTTTTCTTACCATCTGACAAGTATGACAAGATCTGCTGTATTTACAAGCATTACTTTTGATTTTTGGCCAATATAATAGAGTCAAGATCTTGTGATAAGTCTCTTTAATCCCTAAATGACCAGCCAAAGGAGTGTCATGGTCAGACTAAGTATTTCCTGTATGTAAGGTTTAGGAACTGCAATTTGATAGTTCACTGACCACTCATCACCAGCAGTTACCTAGGGATGTTTCCATTTTCTCATGAGAATTCCATTTTTAATGAAATAACAGACGGGTACTTCACTGGCTTCAGTTTCACTAATGGCCCTTTGGAACAAATAGGAGATCTCAGGATCTTTTTCCTGTTTGACGACAATTGATTGTCGTTTATCACCCTGATTAGAATACAGACAATGAATAGTTAAAAGAGAATCAATGTGATCAATATCTTTTGATTGATCCAAACGAAGAGTTAAAGTGACCTCATCAAAAGCCTGACCAATACATGTGTCAGCTAAAGGAATACTTTCCTTATCAACATCATTCTCAAGAACTCTCTTTGCATAGCTCTAGTAACTGCACAAGCTGCGTATAAATCAGGGAATTCTTTTTCAATTGGATCAACTTTCTGGTCCAAACAAGGCTGTCAGTTACAAGTGGATTAGGCACAACCTTGTCTCAGTTACAAGTGGATTAGGCACAACCTTGTCTCCAGCTAGGTCGTTGCCTAGTAATAAATGAATGCCCTCAACGGGTAAAGGGCACACTGTTCCCACTGTCCCTGGTCATGAGACTAAGTCTGATGACACATTTACACAATGGAGAGGAACATTAACAAAGCCGCACTCTACTCTCTGAATAAGAACACTCTCATTAGAAGAAGACTTCTCAGAAAAAGACAAAGTACCTGACAATAAATGACTTTGAGAAGCACCTGTGTCCTTTAAAATTTTAATAGGGATAGGATTGGCCGAATCACCCAAGAGTGGTATAGAACCCTTGGATATGAATGGTTCATAATTCCGCATAATAAAATCAGACTGGGGTTTATTAGACCCAACAAATGTATTGCTTTCAATACTCATAACCCCTTAAGACACATTCCTTAACCGTATCATAGTCACCACTTTGGTGAACTGACAGTGAATGGTAAATCTCACTAGCTTTACCAATAAGTACACATTGTAATAATTGATTATAATGCTTTATCGGCCATTTCGAATTTTCAGGAACTTTTTCGCAACGAGTAAAATATTTGTCTACTTCTCTTTCTCTGAAAGGGAGCACATACCTATTATTCTTTGCAACATCAAAACTTAAAATTGTATCTGAAGTAGGAATGTGCTTTTCACTTGCCAGCTCTATTTCTTTTATTCTACATTGATATTCCCTCTCTTCCTTCTTTCTTTGCATTTGCATCTTTCTCTCTTTCTCTCTTTTTCCTTATCTAATTACATTTGTTTTTCCTATAGGAAATTAGACAGTAAGACTTTAATAGGTCCTCCTCGGATTGGTCAAGATAATTTGCGTGTTTTATTAACTAATTTATTATAACTTTTAATTTGTATTCATATACCATGTCTGAAATGCAGTTTGTAATGCTTTTGCTACGAGAAATTGTTACTTGCAAATTGTATTATGGTCACGAACAGAGAAAATTATTTCATTAAAATGTCTATATTTCTATACGTTTCTTTTTTCTTTAAAAATAGAACTTCATTGTGATGTAATTTTAAAAAATATTCGTAATACCAATATAATTCTGTCTTAGTATTGTAATCATATTCTTGAAATTATTTATAATATTGAAACTATTATAATATTGAAGTTATTTATAGTACTGATATTATTTATAATATTGTATATGTTGGTCATTCCGGAATAAATTATACTGCTAGCATCCCATCCAATTCAGATCTTTGTTAAAATAAGTCGTAAATAACAAAAAGGCCTGGTAGTAATTACGAGAGTTTTTAACATTTTAATGCAAATGACACAGAAAGTACACAAAATAAATTATTCGTCTGTCTCATGATAGAGTATGTTGTGTACCGTGCTTGAAGAACCTTAGTTCCTTCATAACGCTTACTACGACTCATTTTTTAATCTAAATTTCAAAGGATTGTTAATAATTCAGAACTCAACGCATGCTACAGATTATGTCAACAGTGTTGCTTCCTTGACTATGACAGCGAGTACATAACACTACATAATGTTTTTTTCCGAGTGATCAGAAAGTACACGTTTGATATGGAGTGGGGACATGCCATCCGATTAAGACGTATCCTTTCGCCATATCAGACGCGTTCTTTCCTCCAAATTAGAACCAAAGGGCGAATGAGGTTTCGTATATATTACTTATTCCCTCTTTGAAGTTTTCAAAAATATGCTAGATCCACAGCATGAATAGAATCTAAAACAACCTTTCATTGGTTCCTGTTTGGAAGTGCTGTACGGAAATGCTATTTTGGCAGTCCGTATCGAAAGCCAGCTTCGAATCAAAAGGTTATGTAATAAAAACAATATCAAGCCTATGAATGCTAACTTCATATTGAAAAGAAAATTCACAGAGAAAAACGGAGATTATTTTGTATTAAGTCTATGAGAAGATGACCACGTACAGAAAATTGAAACCTCATATACACCATCTGTGGTCAACAAGAAACTATCCCAAACCGGTGAGCAATGTCAAGAAAGCATGCAGGATACTTTGAGCGGGAATACCACCGGCTTTAAAAGTAAACAGAAACCGGGCATGGACTAGGTGGGCAATTTGAAAATATTCATAGTTTTTCATGAGGTAAAGGTATAGTTAATACCGAAGTGGAAATGAATTTCCAAGTCGCCTGCTCTCAGAGAAAGAGGTTGTAGAGAGTATGTTTCCTGATTCCTCACGTTTTACAGTTCCACACCCATCCCATCCACATACCCCAACAAAAAATACTAACTTTGTCAAAGTAATATCGTGAAAATCTGTGTACACACAACTTGCACTCCTTCACAACTGAGAAGAAGGTTTCTGTTGCAAGATTACATATAGAACACATCTGACGATGAGCTTTTAGGTGGAGCATAATCTCAACCGACTTTTGAGCAAAAAGGCTACAAACGGAAATGGTAGAGTTGCCTATCAGCATAAACCCCATCTGTCATCATATCCATCTGTTACTATGTCCCCACGACTAAGTGCCCCGTAACGACCCTGTTTTAGTCGGATACCCTTACCGTCTACACTACGCTTCTCTCCATTACGAATAGAGAGAACTGTAGCGGAGACGGTCAAGGTACTAGACTAACCCTGCGTCTGTGAACTCGAACATAAGAGATTTCTCCAATGTCTGTGGTGCCCCTTTTGACAGTATACTAAATTAACGACCCCTTTCTCTGCGGTTTGGAAGATGTTGCGATAAAAGCTTTTGCCTATTGACGTCAGATGTAATCTTGAAGAATCATTCTCTGACTGAAATGGTTACTGCACTGCAAGGAAAGGTTAGATTGTATTGATGCAATTGGAGCAGTGTTTTGCCCAGAGACACGCCGCGGCTGCTGATTTCACTTATCAAAGGAAATATATACAATTAGATTAAATTATGAAACTCAATACTCGTATGAATTTTCTTTGTTCAAAAGCCGCTGAATCAGCTTTCTGCAAAATTCGTGAGATTTTAAATAAATATGCATGTTCCCTTGAGAACCAACTTTCCATTTCGCACGAAAAAGGAATGGATGTGAAACAAATTCTTGCCTTTCACATGCGATTGTATTCACACCCATCTATAAAAAGACTCTTTCCTGGTCCACTGAGTATTTGCTCAGAAAACTGTTTTGATAAACATGCTGGTGGAATGAATCCGTATTATGTAACATGCACGCCGACTGGAAATGATATCATCCTCATGCAAATCTGTCAATAGCGTATCGCGTCATTTGGATACAAAGCATAATGCGCCACTATTTAGTTGACGTGATGACAAAAATGTGTTGTAGGTAATGACAGAAAGTTAACGAGAACTGTCAAGTTTTGTGTATATAGATGACTTGGAGTGGAGCCAAATAGCGCTTAAGTTCTTTTTTTGCCAAAACAAGTACACGTTCATATTGGATCTAAACGAATTTACTAGCTTGTGTCACTGTGGTCAACTTATCAACGTATCAGTGAGGAAGAAATTGGTCTGTTTTTACATCTCAGAAGCAGTTCTGTGCGTTATCAAAAAATGCAATTATTTCAGAGGAAATCCCCTTGTTTCTTAGGACAAATCACAAACTAGTGGCAAAAAATATGTATAGCCTGTTACACCTTCAGCTTTGCATGTAATAATAGCTCAAAACTGGGAACGATCGGAAAAAGCGGTTGCCTTACATCTCAACTTGTAAAACGCAAAGTCGTTTTTCCTGAGCATCTCTGTCCATTTCGCTATTAATTTGAAATATACATAAACATGGCGTTTACAGTTCTGGCATAAAAGTCAAACTGCTGGCATAACAAATTGTGGTCAGCCCATGCCGTATATATGCGCATATATAAATACGGTTTCAACAGTAATCAGTTGCTTTTATAGTCTCTACATCGGTGATACATTTTCACTTGTTAATAATTATCGACGTAAGAAACTAACGAAAGAGAAAATAATGGTACAATTTCATTAAATCCCCTATACTTTCTTGTTTTATCTTGCTATCTCTCCCTCTTGCATGACGGACAAAAATACGTGGAAATAGTCAAAATGAGAGATAAAAAGAATTTGAGCTGGGTATAACTCTTGAAACTGAACTTAAACCAAATAACCTACAAGAACCTGGGTCGTCATTTAAACGGTATGTGTACACTTTACATGAAATTTTTCTACAGTATTCAGGTGCAATGGCCTTTTCTTGGTTAGAAGGCGCACATATGCTTTAATCTATTTAAGACATTGTGTTGTTTTTTTTGTTAACCTATAATAAGGTTCTAAAACAGATCAGTTTTATTGATTAAAATATTCACAGCTCTCTCTCTCTCTCTCCTATCGTTGCAAGCTGCAGGCGCAAATCCGTGATAAAACGAACTTAGCTGATTATCGCCATTCATATGACCATGTCTCTGGACTTGTGAATGATGGTAAAATTTACCGAAAAGCATCCAGTGAAAAAGGGAAAAGAGAGATATGGAAGATAAAATCAATCTTAGGGTAGGTATTAATGTTAATTGAAACATAACAATGATTTCAATCAACTTTAACTATTCCCAACTTGCCTGGATATACTCGTCGGTTTCTGAATTGCTTTAGCGTTAACTGTTCAAGAAAGTAACCATGCTGAGTTTGTAATGCTCTCAACCATTATTCATGCTTAAATCATATGTCTCTTTTATTTATTCAAACATTTTGAATGAAAACGGGACTTAAGAAAGGACAAAAAGCAACTTATCAAATGTTATTAGCTGCAACATGTGCGGAACTAACTGTATGTTTAGCGAAGACACTTGACAGGGATTGAAGATTTCACTCCCTTTGTTACTGGCACGTTTTTCATCTAACCTCATTGGTCGAGACCAAAACTCGAACCTCACACGGGAGAGGTGAGATAGGAAAGGTGAGCACCATAGGTGACTAGGCCACCTGGCCTCCTACCTTTTAAATCCGAACTTTATAAACTAGGTTTAGATGCAGTCTAATATGCATATTCCGACACTTTCGCTATACTAATTGTCGCTAATTGCACCTCTACATCAGCTACTTACGCCACCTACAGTATCAGTAAACTCATCCATGTAGTCAAATATAAGTAACGACAATCTGCTACCCCAATGTCTACTTTTCAGAATACTACTTTTTGAGGACTTTCTTGGGAATTTACTGAAATAAGATACATTGAAAAAGGTTACACAATATGTGCACTTTCAGAAACAACTAATTTGGCCTATAAAGACTTAATACAATCCAAACGTTAAGGAAAATAATGATTACGATTATTTGATAAGTGAAGATACCCATTTTACCACAGATTTCTCTATAAAACCTCTCCAATCAATTAGTCAGATGAAACGAATTAAAAGCTTATCGAAGATCAACATCAAAGACTTGTTCATTCTAACAGGAAACAGGTTAGGAGGGCAAATAATGACAAGTTTTATTCCTAAAAATTGACTTCTCAAGATACCCACATGTCTTGCAACAATTCGGCAAGAAAATTATCCAGAGTGAGGTGTAGAAATATATTAAAATCGTATAGCGTATCTACACCAACTTCTTAATAGTTAACATAAGTTTCGAAGAACATCCTTCTTGTAGCCTAATTAGAGAAGGATGACAAGCTAACTTTAAAAATATTTCAAACAAATAACCCAAAAGCAAAGGCAGAGGGAGACAAAACTGAGATCTTGGCATGAATCTACACCAATCACATTTTTGACAAAAAAGAAAAACTAAATAAATTCCCTCAAGTAGCTTACGAAGAGATGAGATGCCTTGTCACGGAGAGACAGATGAACGAACAGACTTATGCTCGGGGTCATTCAGAATTAACTTATCCCAAAGTTTATGATAACCACGTATACATATTAGCATACCACATCATGCAAAATCATGTTTATTTGATTTGACAATTAAGCTAAAATGACACTGTATGAACACTAAGTGAATAATGAAATGTTCTTTAAATCTTATTGCAAAATGATAAAGTTATGCCCATTTAAGTTTGTCCCAGTAAGGTGAGGGACATTAGACCAGAATGTACGTCCGTCTTTTACCATTGTGCATGTAATAACGTGATGCTTAGTACATTTTTCGAGTGATTGTACTGGTCAGCGGCCTAAGGGTATAGTTACGTGTTTAACTTTGACATTATCCCCGCTCTCCTCTAAAGTGCGGGAAGAATTAGCTGCGTGCCTGGTCTCGTGTGCGGAGCATCATGGGAAGCCAGAGTATCAGAGGAGAGAAACCCTATTCAACTTAAATATATTGTCTATGTCGTATCTATTTTGTATCTACCTACACTAACTCAGTACAATACATCTCTACTTCTTGTGGAATGGCTTCTGGATAACCATCCTACATATTTAGATTTACTTTCTTTCTACTGTATATTTAAATGTACAATTCTGTCTCTATACACAATCAAGGCTCTCCAGCATTAGTCATTTTAAAGCACATAGCAGTGCATCGGCTTTACAATACAAAATACTAGATCTGCTTTGAAAGATAACACGGAAGGATAATCAAATAACATGGCATATAATGAATAAATATTGGATGTTGTAAATGATGGAAACTATGCAGAGGCAGATTTTTTTTCTTAAATGGTTCGAACTTGAGAGGGATGGAGCAGCAGGTAAGTTGTACAGACCAGCGTGAACAGACAAAATAAACCTTCCTACGCGAACTTTCTCCGTAGAAGCCTCAGATTTCACTTTTACAGCCTTCTACGGAAGCTAATTTTCGTGCATTTCAGACCGGATGCATCGGTTGGTCACGCCGGTGTGTTAGTAAATATAGCGTTCGAGACAGGAAAAAAGAAATCCAGGGATAGTATTTTTGTGTTAATTTTTTTGTTGCAACGTGGGGCTGCTTTTTCATGAATAAATTTGATCGAGACCAATTCGATACCGACTTTGTGGATCGTGAAGATTTATCGTAATAAAACCGTGCGGTGTTGCCTGAGCGCGGCTAAATAAATTTTTAAACTTGTTTATGTCCATGTCGCCGTTACACCAGGTCTGATGAATATTTCTCAGCGTGTGCGTGTCTACGCCGTTGAATACCGATAAGATATTACAATTATCTCTAATCACCTTTGGAATCTGCGTATATCCATGTGTTACGTAAATCACATCGGTGTTCTTGTGTCTGCCACGCGAGAATATCCTAGCCGGGTTAGTTTGTTTATCTAGCATAACATCATCGAATACAACAAGATTATTAACATCACCGTCCAAATTCTCCACGGATGGAGCTTCATTGATGTCTGTAATAAATTCGATTGTGCCCTCATCGGTATTGTCACTGAATTCTTTTAGCACTTGATAACATCGCTGATCGTCAACGGATGGTGCAACCAAATACAATTTATCCCATTTTAGCCATCGCATGATCAAATTCAGTAACAACTGCGTCTTTCCAGATCCTGACGGGCCAATAATTATCATTCTGATCGAATTCGGTAATACCGCATGATGTTTCACCTGCTCGCGTCGTTTCGTGGCTGAAAAATCAATTACATTCATGTTACTAAAATACATGGATCTATATTGTGTTAAGTGTCGCACACACACAGCTACGATAAATCCAACCGAAATCGTTACACGCAATACCAGAAACGCAATTGCAGGAGAATGCGAAGTTTGCAAGACACGCAAGTTCAGATTTGTAAAAAAAAACTAGAACCAGAGGAGATATTGCAGCCTCCTTGACAAATCTACCTGGGACCCCCTGGGCAAAACATCCCGGAGAAAAGCATCTTCCAGGGTATAATTACTGCGGACCCGGGACGAGGCTCGATATCAGACTTGACGATAATAACCAACCAAAGCAAGATGAAAATCCGGTAAACGCCATCGATAAAGCTTGTTACTACCACGATCTCGCATATCGCAGCGGGGATTTACAACAGAGACATCTCGCTGATATTAGGCTAATTCATGCTCTAAACGCGATTCCTGACAAAAGTTTCAAAGAGAAATTGGCATCCTGGTTGATAAAAGGCGCGATGAAAGGTAAATTAGTATTCGGTGCTGGTAAATAATATGGAGCAAATATATTATTCTCCGCGAGGATTTTGGCGAGGAAAATCAGCAATTGCCAAACTCGCCAAAGCCGCCAAAGCAAAACAATCCGTCGCTGAAACGTGGCTATCGAAACAGGCAATTTGGGAAATATATATTCCTCCGCCTAAGAAAATACCATACGCGAGTTTCACTGTCAACATCCCTAATGAGGTCCATCAAGCGGATCTAATGTTTCTTCCTCACGATACCGTCGACGGCGTCACATACAAATATGTTTTGACAGTCGTTGATATTGCTAGCAGGTATAAAGAAGCCGAGCCGTTATCGAATAAAACAGCAACAGAAATTGCCAAGGCATTTAACGAAATTTATTCACGATCCCCGTTAACATGGCCGAATCTTCTCCAGGTTGATCCAGGTCGAGAATTTCTTGGCGCGGTTACTTCATTGATGAAAAAGAACAACGTGAAAATCCGTCGCGGTATTGTAGGTGTTCATCACAATCAAGCTATCGTTGAAAGATTCAATAAAACGCTCGCGGAACGATTATTCGGATACCAGTACGCGCGCGAGTTTATTCAAGATAATCGATCTCACGATTGGGTATCAAGATTGCCTCATGTGATTAACGCACTGAATAACGAAGTAACTCGAACAATAGCAATGAAACCCGCAATTGCAATTACAAAATCGAATATACCCCTAAAGCGAGATTCCACAATTCAGCCTGTACTAGGTAGCGTCACAGTCAGGTATTTATATAAAGAAGGCGAGGCCGAAGGAGGCAGAAAAAGAGCAACCGACCCAACCTGGAGCGTTACAACACATAAAATATCCGCCGTAACAAGATCGTCAGGAAGACCAGCTATTTATATCCTAGATTCGTTAGCGCCTCAACGCGGATTTACCAAGGAAGAATTACAAATAGTACCAGAAGATACTCAACTACCGCCAGCGTCACTAAAATAATTTACTCGAATTCGTCCTAGCTGAGATAATTTTCTTACTCTCGATACGGCCAAATATACCAAATTTGACCAAGAAATTCTGTCATCGACGATCCAAACTTGTCCATCTACGGTTAATCCTTGTGACGAGTGTATCGTTGTTGCGTAGCCTAATTTCCACGGTGATTTTTCTGCATTTATCGCGTCATTAACGAGACTAATATCAACAAAGATAATATCATTTAGGACCAAAATCTTTTCCTTCCCACATGGCAAAATAATATTAATATTTTGTCGTCGAGTATCAGTGGGCCTGTAGCATAACGGTACCTGCAACGTGGGAAATTTCTCGCAATGCAGCTTGAATAACATTTCCTGAATAATATCACGAACAATTTTCCTACTAGCGACGATCAAATGATCGGGACGCCACAAATTTAGAAAATCGCTCATCGGAGTCTCGTCGATTATTTTCCTCATGACGTCACATTAATTCTTATTCGGCTGTAATCGAATCAATTTTTTGAATTCTGTTAGTAAAGTATCCGTCGATCTATAATCGGCGTCGATTTCCTCGTAATAATCAACGAAGTTTCTGAGCCATTCGTGAGGCGATTCGCCATCAATAGGATTAGGTTGGCCGTGATCGCCGCACATTATCACAGCGGTATTTTTCCCTTCCAGCCAAGTCAAGATCGATTTTAATATATCTAAATTCACCGTGCAAATCTCATCGAATATTATAATCTTGTTGATATATTTGTTTCCCATACGAGCCGAGTCCCATGATCCACCGCTGTATTTGAAATAACTGTGATACGTGCAAGAACCAACGCCGCGCTGCTTTATTTCTCGCGCTAATCTATGTGTCGGAGTCAACACAATCATATCGGAGTTCGCAAATAAGTTTATTGCTCGCGTTGTTTTACCGCTACCACCAGGACCATTTAGGTAAACGAATTTACTGCGCGAAATTGGGTCAAATGCAGATGCGGCCTTGGAAAAATCTTCAAATTTACCTCGATGAAATTCATCGCAATCTTCGACATCGGCGTCTTCGCAATAATCTAGAATATCCTCGTTTTTTATCCTCCAAGTTCCCCAGGAGCTACCATCGGTGATTAAATTTTCCAGCCTACACTGGTATTTTTTATCGATATAAAATGAATCCGTTGCGACTCTTACCGCGATATCAGAAAATTTATTTATCATCGAGAGTAAATTTATACTTACATAAGCGAGCATCGACGATCGTAAATGCGTATATTGCGCTGATTCTCCGTCAAGGTAGCTAATCACGGTACCTAACTTCGCTCCGTCAATGATAATATTCTCTCTGTTGCAGAATATTCCTCGTGATACCGTATCGGCGATTATAAAATCCATCTCGGCGTCGTTGATAAATAATCTAGCGTGCCGGTGTTTATGATCAACAGATCCACCTTGAGTAAATTTACCAATTATTTTTCTTCCTATATCTTTCGCGTTGTCACAATCCGTCGGCAACCACACCTCGGTCTGCTTCCTATACGATATGATCGCCTCGCTCACTGTCAACGACACTAACATCGATGAATCCAGCATGTATCTCAATAACACCGTAGGAACCCAACGGCGCTGAGAGAAATGCCTACCGAACCAAATATAACAAATTTTATGTAAATTTTTAGCAAACTCGAACGACGTTACATAAGCGAATCCGGTCATGGCAAAATCAGGCAACGGTCCGTTAATCGCTACTCTTGTCATTTCGCTGGTAGGATGGCCGAATTTAGCAAAATAATCTGCACAATCGCCATATCCAAGAAAACTTCCAGGATAACACGCGCTCATGTCAACGGAGATCATATCTTCGAAATAGTACTTGGTATTCCACAATCCGCCATGGCCGTATTCGATACAACTAAGTTGAATATCAGCAAGATATTCGTTCCTCGTAGGCTTCCACGAGTTTTTCTCTCTAGCGGCATGAGCGGCCACAGACGGAACCGTAAAACAATTCGTTAGTAACTGATCGAGATTCGATGAATATTTTACCGCAAGTTTTCTCATCGACTCATGTAATATTTCCCCCCGGTAAATATCACCGCATGGTAGAATAAACTGATCGTATCTTTCTTCGCTCGAGAACAACCATATCGATATTGGATCAGATGCGCTTAATTTTTTGATAAATCTGAACATGGAATCGGAATTATCTTTCGCAGCATCTACAGGATAAAATTTAACCACACGATCTCGTGGAAATATCATTACCGACTGCGACCACGCATGTGAATTGTGATCGACAATCTCGATTGGCGCTCCTCGAGATCTATACGGTGACGAGTATAATATTTCTCCCGATAACGTCTTCACGGTAATTGGAAATTTAAGTTTTTTACTCAACGCAGCTACATCGTCCACAGATGCACCATCAGCGACAGTCTTCGCCCACGCGTTAATTTTATCCAACCTCAACTGGGTCAGACCAGATCCACGTCGGGCGTTTTTCATATGTTCGATAACACGCTCAGCCACGCAATTTATCATCGGTGATTCTTTCATCACGGGTAGATTTTTCACGTCCGGGTTGTTATTTAACCGATAAATTCCATAAACGACTGCACTAGATGGATATGCCCTAGCGTAATAAGGACCGTCGATCCCCAGTAATAATCCGGGTTTGGAATTTTTATCGAGAATAACGTTTTTCTTACCGCCACGCACTGGATCTCGTTTATCGCGAATAATCTAGGTATCGTCGGGCATTTGTGCGATAAATTTTATTCCAAAGATAAATCGCTCTTCGGAGTGTTCGGTTTTTATGTGTTCGATTATTTTCTTGGCTCGTTCCAGATTCATCGTGGCATCGACAGAGTTCGTTTTCCAGGTCGACCAAGTGTGAACGGCTCCATCATCGAAAAATTCTCTCTTGGCCCGATCAGCTTCAGGTATAATATATTCTGCCTCATCAAGATCAAATGCGTCCATGATTATATTTTAGACAAATGTTTAAATTATAATAATGCATTGCAAATGGATATTAATCGGCTCAACAAAATTCTGTGACAAATCCTGCAGAGGCGATTATTGCGGTGCACACACACATGCGATTCGACGTGGCAGTAAAGGACCACAACGGTGTTTAGTTTGTCAAGTTGGCACTCGAGGAAAGACTCGATTGTGTTTGGCTTGTGGAGGGAAAAATTATCGAGAGTTGCGTCGGTATTATGAAAAAAGATCCTCGTCGGTGATAACATGTGAAGAAGATTATATTAATCGATTCAAAGCAAATAACGATTTAAACAAATAGAATATCATATATGAATCTGAAATCAGCAACTCCAGAAACAACAGTGATTTCCGAGTTCAAATCTCATCCTACGATCATGGGATATGAAGCGTCGTCCGATGGTATCGTTAGGCATATTAGAACAAAGAAAAATGTTGGTAGAGTTGGTAATTCGGGCTATCTATCGCATAATTTTAGTAGAGTAAGTTATTTATGCCATAGATTTGTGTTCGAGTGTTTTCACGGGCCTATCAATATCGGTCTGGTTATCGACCATATCGACGGAGATAAACTTAACAACAAGATATCCAATCTCCGAGCGGTTACTCCGAGTGAAAATTCCAAATTTTGTAGCAGCGGCGGATGGCGACCATCTAGGGGGGTTAAATCGATAAATAAAGAAACAAATGAAGATCTTGTATTCACATCGATGTGTGCCGCGGTAAAATATTTCGGTATTCATCCACGCTCAGTGCAATGTGTGGCAGAAAAAATAACTAACGCGGCGTTCTCATATAAATTCGGCGAATGGATCGAATTTTCTTATATTCCGATAATATCTGATCAAAAATAAAAATCGGAGATTCTTCAGGATTTTCTAAAAATTAATTAAATATTACAAATTTATATAATGGACGAACAGAATATAAATAACATCATCGAGGCCATCGAGGATCTGAAAAACAAAAACATAAATTTATCCTCAGATTTGGACACAGGCAAAATCCGGTCCGAATTTGAAACGATCGTCCAGGGGAAACTCGAATACAGATACACGCTACCGTCAGAATATAAGTTTATAAAGAAAATCCAGATTGCGATGTATCAATCACTTGCGACCGTCAGCGATAATCAAATCGAGAATTTCGTTAAATTATCGACGCTGGTAGAAAAAGTTAGATCGAGTTTGTCCGACGAGTATGAGTCAAGAAAAATTACCAGCTCGCGTGTCAGGCAGTTGAAAAAGCTGGTCGATGAAAGTAGAGTCAAGGAATATTCAGAATCTTCGATTTCCTGATTCTTGAAGATTCTGAAGATTTTATCACGAAAAAAACCAAATTTTATTATTTTTTTTATATTATTTTATTGAAATTGTATAATTTTCTTATTTCTGACTACCATTTACCCCAGCAGATTCACGAAATTATATAAATTGCACAATTTAACGGGTATTTACCCTAGCAGATTCACGAAATTATATAAATTGCACAATTTAACGGGTATTTACCCCATCAAATTTACTAAATTACACAAATTTCTTAATTTCCCTGATTTTTATTATTTTTTTTTTATTATTTACCGAAACAATTTATTTACTGAAATTGTACAATTTTCTTGTTTCTGACTACCATTTACCCCATCAAATTTGCAAAATTATATAAATTGCGCAATTTGACGGGTATTTACCCCAGCAGATTCACGAAATTATATAAATTGCTCAATTTGACGGGTATTTACCCCATCAAAATTAAAAAAATCTACTAATTTTGAAAAATTTCCTGGTTTTTATTTATTTTTTTGGCCTGTTTTTTTCCCGTGGAGAGATTTAAAAATCTTCGATTTTCACGATCTCACCAGTAAATTGATACTCAGTGTTTCTCCGCGTATATCAAGCAAATGTCCATTTTGATCTGTTAGTTTGAAATTTATTCTCGACAATAATCGATTGTGACATCGCAGATAAAACGGATTTACTGGCTCTTTTATTATCAAATAACCCGGAGATGCGCTAGGTGAAAACGAATATAAGATAAATCCCTGCTGTGCCTGCTCTGACACAGACGAATCCACGTTGTAGCTACCTTCAACGACGTCCGCGTGAAGATAAATCGCGATAACCTCCGTTATATTGACGATACCCGGCGAGATATGCCGCCCTTGCCCGGCAGGATCATTATTGTGTTTGAGAATCGATTCTGATTGTATTTTTTTAGTCCACGCGGCATGTAATTTCGGAAATAAATCATCGATGGTATCAGTGACGTATTTTCTCATTTCATCAACATCATAATCAGGAAATTTGAAATTTGGTAGCGTTTCCTCGGTTAATCCAAATACTCTCATGAATTTTTGTTTTTCTCCTGAATTTCTGATCAACTCGAATTTGCTAATAGGAAGAACATAATCGGCAATTGATATATCGTCGATTATCGCCCGAATGAACATACCATGATAATATTCAACATCATTAGCGAGTTGATTTAAAATCTTCACGCGTCCGATAATTTCGCTACATGAGCCTGATTTATTTAAGATGCATTCATGAAAGGATTCCCGCAATAAATTTAATTGTAATTTATGTTCTTGAATAAATTCGTCGAGGGTTTTTCTTACCAAGATACCATCTATGGGGAATATTGTCCTGTTAATATTGGTAGCGTCGAAGATTTTCACACCGGGGGGAATTTTAGGAAGAGGCAACCACGAGAGAATTCTTTCGTCCCTAAAAGTAAAAGCGAACACCACCAGGTTAAATTTGTGGTTATTCATGAGGTTGATGGCGCTGTGGATCAGAGGCTTGTGTTTGATATCTCCGTACCATCCTTCGTCGGTGGTAAAATCTGATTTGTTTGGCTCCGGTAGCTCTGGAGGAGCTTCTTCGTGCCAACCTGGAATAATAAAATCTGGTTTTTCTGGTTTTGCCAGAGGTGCGATTTCGGGCCAACCTAGAACTGTCCTAATCGATGACTGGTAAATATCGACGACATATGGCGATTTTACCTCGATTATCGATGACAGCGTTGGTTCGTGTGCTAATATTTTTATTCCTGGTTCAGCATCGCCGGTTATATTTGATATTCTACTGGTAAGTTCCTTATCTAGTTGCTCAATTTCGTAACTGCCTGTTGGTATGCCAACGACGATCCAATCGGGAGTTCCATCGGGACGGTTTTTATTGGCAAAAACAAGCGAATTATTCGATGATAATCTACCGAATGATTTCGACCTAACATTGGGCCAGCTATTATAGACGCGTAACTGTGACAGCGCAATTTCCTTGACGCTAATTGGTATTGGAAAGTCGATACTAAATTCTGGCCTGGTTGAGCTTGCCGATATCAGCGTTGTTATCGGCGGTGTCGTGTTTGTCACGATTTGAGTTAGTTCGGACATTATTGATATTCATTTGTTCAATCTCGGAGTAGATATTTACCATCACAGAAAATTCTAGATCGGATATAACGCCGTCGTTGAGACTCTCAGAAAGCAACGATGATAATTTCGAATACCCTCGTTGACCTGGGATAATTTACTCGTGTATAGAGACAATTTTTCATTCGTGCATGATGATATTTTTTTGCGATAATATTGAGAACACCGGCGATTGTCGTTGTCGATGAGATTATTATCGTTGCTGCGATCGGCGCGATTGTTGTTACCGCGGATAAGATTATTCCCGCACCGGCGATTATTGCACTTACCGCGTACACAGCAACATCGATGGCAATTAATCTGCGTTGATATTTTTTTATTTTTACCTGATACTCGTCGAGGAGCTTTTTTAGCGAATCCTGCCATAAACGCGCCTGATTGTATCGGTAATCCGATGCAGTCATTTATTAGTTAGGTTATCTAACCAATTGCGTGTATTCCGGATAAATATTCGAAAATTACTTGACAATAGGCCATCATCACGGTTCTAGTTGGTGGTTCTAGCCTAAAAGTTTTCGTTATATTTTTAAATATAGTCATAACAAAAAACCCAGGATAATATTCACGAAAATCATAACCATCGTCTATTGTTACATTGAATTTTGTCATCAAGGAGATAATATATACTCGATATACGCCAGTAATTGGCGAGGTAAAGCTAAATGTGTTATTCTCAGGTGTCCAAGTAAGATCCTGTATTTTTACCACAAATGGTACATGACAAGGAATATTTTCTGTTTCTACCTCCGCTGGTATATTAATACGCGCTAATCTTCCAAGATTCATTGACGATATTTTTGTGTTAATATCGCTAATTTTTGTAGATGCGTCGAGAAGTTTCGTGTTAAAATCTCGAATTTCTCCGTCATACGACGATACATCAACCTTTTGAGGCGCCAAATCACGCGTCTTGGAAATTTCATCGTTGATTTTAGCAATATCCTCGTTGATTTTTCTCACATTCTCGCTGAGATCGTCGTGTGATGTTTTATCGACCTTTTGACGCGCCAATTCACGCACCACGTTAATTTCATCGTTAATTTTAGTAATATCCTCGTTGATTTTTTTCGTTTTCTCGCTGATATCATCGTGCGATGTTTTATCGCTTTTCTGACTCATTACGATATTTATTTCGGTAATATCGGCGAGAATATTAGTAATATCCTCGTTGATTTTTCTTACTTTATCGCTAAGATCGTCATGCGATGCTTGATCGGCTTTTTTCTTTGCAAGCTCGTTCGCGGCGGTGGAGATATTATCGACGGATGTTTTTATATCCTCGTCAATTTTTTTACTAAATTTAGCTAGGGTATCGTCGAGTTTTTTAAGATCGTTATTTAGCCTGTTAAGTCTCTTTGTCAATCTGTCCTGAAGATCGTCGTATAATGTTTTATCGGTCTTCAGAAGCAACGTTGCTGATAGCTCGTTGTCTTTTTTTTCCACATCAGCGATATTAGCCTTCAGTGGCAACTTCGCTATAATATCGGCGATATCAGCGATGGATTTTGATACCGAATCTGACAGGCTAGTAAATTGATTAATGCGTCTCGCTTGATTATATCTGTTATTTTCACGTTGCTGGTTTGTAATCTTCCTTCGCGGCTCTGAAAAATAGCAACTTCGCCAGGATCTACTTCTGACAGCGATAGAAGATTATTAATATCATCCCTGGTTGCGAATTTTGATAGATCGACGTCGGCTACTTCCTTCTTCCTGTAGAGGAATCTTCCGTAAATATCAACCATGATATTTATCTATGGCATATTCAAATACGATTCTATGATACGGACCGGATGATTTTGAAATTGCGTCGAGGACATTAATTGATTCAGGACCGCATATCGGTGGATCCATTAACGTCTGCGTTGGAAGTGTCAAATACCAAATCGGAATATTTAACTTTGACACGTAATCGATAAATTCTTTTGGTGGAGCTAGTCCGTACGAGTCAAAGTAAACAACTTCGCGAGGATTAATCGCGTAGGCGACCCAGTGTGTGCCAGGACCGGTATTTGAATCGAGATTTATTATTCCTGTCTCGGTGGGGTTTGGTTTTTCTGGTAGTTGATCCCGCATAAATACGCCTCTGAAAAATTTTATTTTTTTATTTTTTGCTTCACTGAGTAAATCTAAATTTGAGGCTGGTAGGCTAAATTCAGACCGGATCCGTACGGGGGTCGTCTTAGGTAAAGGCCGGATCCGTACATGGGAGGTCGTCCCAATCTTAGGCCGTTTCCCTTTTTTTTACCGTATCGCCCTCCCATTACTTTATGCGCTAATTTAGCACCTGCGGCTCCAACCGCACCTAACCCTAACGCTTTTGCACCTGCTATTAACGCGGGAATAGCAGCTAGCAGAGGGAAAATTCCACCTGTTTTGACCATATCTCTGATGGCGCCTATACTAAGATTCACATGAACGCCGGAATTCGCTGATTTTGCTTTGGTAAAACGTTCACGTTGATTTTTAGTTAGCGACAGTTTGTTAGGACCGCCCTGAATTTGATCATTTTTCAGGGTTAATTTCACACCGCATCGCTTTTCCTGTTGCTGTTTGGAGTTTTTTCATCTGACCCGGGGTCAGAGTTACACTGACGTGTTCGTATGGCATATTAATAATCGTTTAATCTAAATTTAGAAATCTTCGATTTTGTTACATTTTCTCAACAGGAGCGTCGATGACTCTCATTCTACCACTGATACCTTCCAAGATCATTGTTCTATCGCTGAGAATCACCGCAACCGCTTTATATAAATTAGTTCCCGTGAGAATTCTGGCTTTGAAATGGATATCAACGACAGATTGCTTTACCAAATCGAGATGTTCCAGGGAAAAGTAATATATAGGATAAAGTTTATTAAAATCTAGCTGTGATATTTGCAATCCGGTATCGATATTTTGATCGCGACCCATGAAACTTAACAAACGGTGATACGCGCGAGCTGTCGAATAGTTGGGAAAATCAATCGATATTTCCTCTGATGGTTCTTGTTGGCCCTTTACTCTCAGAGAGACATTTGTTGCGTTGATATTATCAAATATCATGTGGCTGCGTATTTGTTCATATCCTCGCATGTTCAAAAAAGCGATAAAGATATGCCTAGGTGCAGAGGTACCTTGCTGCGATGCAATACGCCAGGTAAAATCACCATCAATATCGGTATTTGTGGAATCTGTTGTTGTTGTCAGCCATGACATGACAGATTTACCACCTTGGTTCATAAATGACAATAATTTTTCTTCTTCGATTATAGATGGGGTTATCGCTGGCATCCACAGGGTAAATTTGAGTAACTTTACCTGACCGCTATTATTCGCGGCATCATTGGCATGTCGCAAATTAGTAGCGGGATCGATATCAAATTCCCGCCAGATAGCATCGTCGCTATTCCCTTTTCTAACAAACGTAACGGTATGTTTTGCTCCGTAGATAATTTTCCTGAAATGTCTGCAAAATCCAAATATATGGGATAGCGGAATAGCACAAGAGAATCTTCTGCGATCTGTTATTAGCATAGATTTTCGCGTGGTAAATCCAATGTTGTAATTATTATTGGATTCAATAATCATATCTTCGACATCAGCGTCAGCATTACCAGCGTGATTTTTCGGTCTCCTGGTGGTAAACGGATTACTTTCGGGATGATCGGAATTATCTTTGGCAAACATCATGCCGGGACCAGCTGATCTTGTAAAATCATCCGAGTATCTAGCTAGGCCTATTATAGTCGTTGCTAAGTCAACATCATTGGTAATTGACTCAATTTCTCTTCCGTCGATCATATAAGTGGCGCTCTTGAATAATGCCATGATGCCGTTGTTGACAAATCCAACCTTAAAATTTGCTCCATAGGCGGTATTATCTGCTTTAATAACTTCCCCGGTAACTTCGATATATGCCTCAGATGGAAGAAAATATCTCGTTGTATCGTGGACTTGAATTTCCAAGCGATTTCCAGTATTTGGTGTCACTGCGTCATACGAGAAATACTGGAAATCTCGCACGGATGTGTCTCTACCTACAGGCTCGTCCATGTCGAACACTTCGTTTGACACTTGTGCGAACATTTATTAATAAGAATTTCATCTAAAACGAAGACCGCTACCCGATATGAAACTTGTATTTGCAACTTCATGTGCTAGATTTGTGTTAGCAACTTCCTGCGCTAGCTCATTTATTTTTTTATTTGCTGCGTCGTTTATAGCTTTACTGATTTCGGGGGGCATTTCGCTGGTGCTAGGTAAGTTGACGGGCTGTTTTTTACGCGTTAAATTTGATATTTTACCTCTGACAAAATCGAAGCCTTTAGTGGCCAAATTACCAATACCAGAAATAACAGTCTCGCCAATCTTTCCTATTGCTTTTGACGCGATTTGCTTAGCTGCGGGTCCTATTTTAGGGACTACTCGCGTGACGAGGCTTTTAACGATGTCGCCGAATCCATTGCCGTGAATATATTTGTATACAGGCAATCGAGAGTTAACTATGCGGACCTGTCTAGGCCTGCGCTGATGTTTGTGAACAATCATGTTATTTCAATTGT
This sequence comes from Sinohyriopsis cumingii, assembly GCA_028554795.2. Lineage (NCBI taxonomy): Eukaryota > Metazoa > Mollusca > Bivalvia > Unionida > Unionidae > Sinohyriopsis > Sinohyriopsis cumingii. The sequence goes on along the minus strand of CM068826.1, from coordinate 115,108,217 downwards.
GTTGTTTTAATCGATGAGTTCGTCAACGAGCTCTTTATAAATGTAAGAGTCGATGACACCGCCGGGAAACAATCGCTGACAAATATCTGAGGCCTCGTTGATTATTTCACGAGAGTTATTTCCGGCTCGTTTTCCTCCGATTAATATTTCGAGGCGAGATACATCATTGACGACGCTGTCAGGGCAAATGGTATATCCGCTTCCTATTTTAGGATCTTGTGGTGGTGGCGTACCTAGGGGGGGATAAGGATCCCCTGGTACCCCGCTAGGAGAATGTTGAAATGGACTTCTTAATTGTGTTAATTTTTTGAAGATACTAACCTCCTCTAAAAATTTTAAATATTCATGATCGTATATATTTATTGGCTTCCTTAAAATACCAAAATGAATTAACGCCGGCCAATCTCCTGATGTGACTAATTTAATGTGCTCTTCGTTCACATATCTTCTTACATTCTCTGGAATATAATTTGCAGCGGTAAATAATCTTTCACCGCTATCTTTGAGCTCATCGATTTTGTCTTCTCTCAAATAAAAATCGGCAGGTTTTCTATAATCAATCTTCTCTCTTGGACGAGGTGCAATTTCTTCCTCAGTTAATTTTTCTTCCAATTCCTGTGGTTGAATATCTTCTTCTTGTGGTTGAATATCTTCCTCCTGTGGTTGAATATCTTCTTTTAATTTTGCTTTTCTTTTCCGTGAAGATTTAGCCTTTTCTTCTTTCTCCTGTCGTCTTTTTTCCTTTGCTTGTTGCTTTTCTTCCTTCGCTCGTTGCTTTTCTTCTTTCGCTTGTTGCACATTATAATTATACGTATCCTTTGCGGCTGTTAAAAACCTTCTGTAATATGGATCCGTTTCTCTCGCCTGTGGTTTTCCCGTGTAAACTTTATATAACATACTATACCAAATTTTACGGTTTGTGTATCTTCTTTTTCCTTCATTAGTCAGATATTCTCCTCGACCATCAAAATAATTTTCCGCAAATTGACCAAATTGATCTATATTACTATACAGCGTAGAGAGCGGCTGTGATATTATTTCCCATCCCGCCTCGGTGAAATTTCCTCTCAAATCCTCGAGATTAAACGCCTTTTTTCCTACTCCAGGTTTTCCGTCTCTAGGTTTTCCTACTCTAGGTTTTTCTTTACTTATTTTAAAACCAATTGCAGGTTGTTGCCCGCGTTGTTGTGCTAGTATTCCTAATCGTTCCGGTAATACTCGTGATTGTTCCTCGATACCTTTCAACATGGGATAAATTCCACTTTTCATAATATCCTTATCTTTTTTCTCACCATATACGACTCGCTCGGTTGTTTCAGTAACTGGCTTTAACCATTTTGACGATACCTCGGCAATACCGAATTCTGTGTCTTCGTGTGTTCGGATATTTTTCTTAAATAATTGTTTTGCTGGAATAAGTTTCTTTAGTGCCGCTAATTGTTCTCGCGCTAATCTGGCAGAATGAGGCTCTCCAACTGTGCTAGTTTTCTGACTCATATTATTTTCAAGTATATCATTTTAATGTGACGTAAAATTGGCAAAAGCAGCCCCTAATGACAACAAAAAAATTAACACAAAAATTACTATCCCCAAATTCTTCTTCATTTATTTTTCCTGTCCTGGACGCTATATTTACTAACACACCGGCGCGACCAACCGATGCACTCAGTCTGAAATGCATGAAAATTAGCTTCCGTAGAAGGCTGTAAAAGTGAAATCTGAGGCTTCTACGGAGAAAGTTCGCGTAGGAAGGTTTATTTTGTCTGTTCACGCTGGTCTGTACAACTTCCCTGCTGCTGGGATGGTTCTGTCTCCATCAACGTCTATTTTTCATTCAAAAGTTGGGGGTACACAAGGTTCAGCAAACCCCTATATCTACTATAATCCCGCCATATATGTGAGTACACTGCAAGAACAAGCATCGCGAATTTCCAACTGCATCAGAGGTAATTGCATCTGTCTATTTATGAAAAAATATTTTATTATGTCCAGTGATCTACGACGGAAGAATAAACTGTTGGACATTTATTCTACGTCATTTCAAAATAATGAAATAATATGCAATGCTATAATGCAGCATATTAATCAATATTTAATTTGTCTTCAAGAATAAGAACTTCGACTCTTTTCGATAAAGTTACACTATTTACAAGTGTTTATTTAACATTATTATGGTACGTGTGTTTGCAAAATATTAGTGAAATAAATACAAATACTAATGAATGGCCGTCGTTCCAATCCAGGTCTGGTTGTATGGGCCTCTTTCGTTACCAAGAGAAATGCAACCAGATTTGAGCCAAAACTACTGTCGTTGTACTGTCACTGCCCCGAATTTAAGTAGGTCAAATCATGTAAAGATCTCAGCGTCAATAACGTCCAAATTATTTGAAATACGACTGATAAAATAGAAAAGATAACTCGGACTCTGCTTCAATATAGACTGAACGATTACAGCTGTGAGGCCGCAGAAATGTTCCGAGTGGGTGGGTGGGCGAGTGAAGCCAGAATCCGGAGAGGGGTTAGAAAGAACCAATGACTCTTTAAATGAGTTTTTTCATCTTCCTCAGTATTAAACATGGTAAGCTATTGAAATGTGTTTTAATGAAATTGGTGGTTGCTTGTTCATACCATATGGTCAGCTTATGAACCAAATCTGCAAAATCACCTGTCTTAGATCTACTTCTTGGTTGTTTTTTTTCACACCATGCTACAATACATGTGGTTATGAACAGTACCGGATTAAGACCTTCCAGGGCCCAAAGCACTGAAAATAGTATCCCCCCATGTGGAAGTAAAGAAAACAATATTAAAAGCTTGAAAAAGGTTAGTCTGAATTTTTCTGGTGCCCCTGTTGGGCTGGAGCCCTAAGCACGTGCTTAGTGTGTTAAATGAATACTCCGGCCCTGGCTATAAGGTGGACGGTAACTTTTTTTTTAACACTTATCGGTCATTTAAATTTTTTGTGGAAAATCATTCATGCGTATACGCCTTCTCTAAACTTAATTTTGTATACAACAAATGAGTTTCTTTATTTATTTTGCCAAAAATATCCTTTGATAGTATGTACAATTTTTATAAATACTTTTTAAACATTGCTGATAAAGTTTAGCAAAGAAGGAATGCAATTTTGAACGTTTACTGCAATTTTTTATGAATGGTACACATCTAGTTTGGCTCTGCTGATTGTGGTCACCGTACATTTTGATGATGGCAATGATCCTAAAGTTTTCACCTAAAGATAAGGTGATATTAGTGCCAGTCTTTCACGTTATACTGTTTTGGCGGAGATATTTTTCTAGGGGCCGTGGGCTAACGAATCCAGATCTTTAACAAATACTTCTTAAAATGTACCATCTATTTAAAGCTTCATTCGATGAACGATTCCTCTGTGGAGGCTGCGATTTGATTTGCTTTTCATTCTTCTTCACGTCTTGTCTGACAAGTAGGAAAATACTGTAAAATTGTTGTGGGTGCTATCCACATTGCAATATTCGCAAATCAATGGGTATCGGATGAGGATATTTTTTTCCTGGGAGTATGGGGTTTACATCGATGAGGAAAGATATCTAAAAACAGCCTTGGGTATCAAAATAGATGATTTAAAAAGTACTGGTAATTATCACGTTATATGCCCATTCTGTCATAGGTAGCAACGCCTGATATTCTGGTTAAAATTCATATAGTCACAGAATGTTTGCAAAGTCTGTGGCATCAATGAAAGTAATGTAGAAAAGTAAGGATTCCTCGTAGCTGGCTGCAAAAGTTACGCAAGGTCAAAACCAAGTCTTTTGAATAATTACTGGAGAAGAGCCAAAAACTTACCTGGAATCGAATAAAACGACGCCCTTTTAGTTTCTTCTGTCAAGGTTATGACGTGAATTGCTGACTCTGTTAATTACGTTGATTTACGATGTTATTCATAAACAGCTTTGGCATCCACGGGAAGGTATAATTCGGTTCATCCTAGGATGCCAAGTTTAATCTCGGTTTACTAAAAATAGTATAGCCTCACATCGAGAAAAGGCGACTAATAGAGACAGAACCTAAAAGGCGTAGTAGTCAACTGGCCACACTCGAGATTGAAAGGTTGGGGTTTCAGTCCTATCATCAGACCGATTGAGGTCAGCTTTTGTGGTGTGTTCTTAGGGCAAGACACTTAACTCCAATCGACTCGGCACCCAATAGCTTGCTTGTGTTGCTGTACCGTACAGCACACAAATCCAAACCAATCTTGCGTACATATAATTACCCTTAAAACTATTCACGCATTTTTTTCTCATCCACAAATTCCATTTCCGATGAAAATGTAAACCCTTCAATTGTTTGCTGATTTTACTGTTATGTATCGATCACACAAAACTGACCTGCTTTGACTATATTGATTTACGCTGTTAAAGAAACACGGTCAGTTGTATCGGCTACTGTAATAGGATCTATATTTCACACCTCTGGCCAGAAAGGAATGTAAATACATTACGTCATAGTCATCTTTTCCCACAGAGGTCATTGTGTCAAATTGATGTATTGAATTTTATATAAGGTCAACCGGTCAAAAAATGTCATTTAAGGAGTAAGAATTGAGTAAAGAATTCCTTATTTACGCATTTAAAACTTTAAAGAGAAAATACGGAGATTTTGTTTAAAAAAGAACAATATAAAAATCGAGTCTTACAACAAAATGTACAACAAGAGTTAAAACTAATTGATCGAAGAAATTAAGGATGGCACAGAAAAAAAGTTAAAAGTAGAGCTAACGAAAGACCAAACAGGAAAAATGTATTATTTATACATCAAACTTTCTGTTGCTGATTAGTATCGCATACAAATTGAGTCATCACCAAAATCTATACAAAGTACAGTTTCAGAACGAAATGAAAACCAAACAATTAAATAAAACGTCTGATAGTTTTCAAACTTAGTGTAAAACCCTTCAAAACCTCCTACATTTCCAAATAAATGTACACAACGTTCATTGTGTGTGTTTTGCAGTGTTACCAGTGTGTCTTAGGTGATATTTAACGAGAAGTAAGAGATTCGGTGTGTAAACGAGCAACTAGACACGTGCGTTATCAGTACCTTTCTCTTAATTAAATATTTTCAATTGTATGCGCAATGTTTAATGTCTTGCAGAAAGTTCATAATGTCGTGTAATTCACGATACATATTGCTTTTTGTGCAACATATCTAGTATGGCCATTTTTCTATGTAGACTCTGTACTGTTTACGATGTATGCAAAGTATTTATTTGTTTTTAATGTTAATTACTGCTAGGTGTCTAGGAAACTGCGTCTTCAAAATCTGTACATCCTCATTATCTTAAAGATACTTGTTTTATCTTCATCCATATGGCTTAAAGATTTTTCCCCTATCAACTGATTTTTGTTGATTTTTCAGTAATTCATTATAATTAAAGTTTTGCGGATGCTTTAAAACTAAATAGGGTAAATATTTGGTGCCAGAAAAAACGACGCAGAGTTGATTGAGCAATCTCTGCTATACCATACTTTAAACCGAACATTGAAAGAAGTCTGAATATTCTAATAACTGGAACAACGTGATTCTCATACCCTTTATGCTATTCAGCATCTAATAAGTATGTCATCCTGTGGTGTTTTACACTGTACTTGTTTTTCAGCTTTATAAGATTTAGTGAAAATCAACTTCATATTTTAAATTTTGCTTCTTTTCATTTTATTTGTCATTTATTACTCAGCACGTACATCGCCTACACAATATTTGCTTTATCATGTTTAACATGTGTACAATTTTGTTGTTAAACTTTGATGTTTGTTTTATGTACTTTAATTATTGATCTGGTTTTTTTTTATAAATACAAATTCGCAGGGCGTGCATGCTTAGCTCCATTTTCTAATCAGCTATTCTACATCGGCTGTCGTATTCTAAAAAGATTGTTAGCTTTTATCACTCGTTGTTTTATGTAGTCTGTGTATCGTGCTATATCCCTCATTTTTTTGGACTTAGTAATGATTTCATCCGGTTCCGAAATGTTAAGCTATTGATCATATTCACACCTACATACTTTATACTTCTCATTCTTATGCACGAGATGGAACAGACTTAAAATTTGCAGTTGATCTTGCTATATTGTTGTCCCTATATTAATAATAATAATAATAATAATAATAATAATAATATTATTATTATTATTATTATTATTATTGTCGATTCTACGATATGTGATTTCAAAGCCCCCAACCGATAAAATGATAATTTCTACAAGAGCTTTTTAATTTCTATAAGAGCTATTTTTTAAATGATTGCTTTATTCTTTTAAATCATTTCTTCTTGTCTAATTAGTAAGATGAAATTCATTATTGCTTACATTAACATCACTTTTATCAGCTGTATCATACACAGATCCTTTTCTTGATATGATTATTTTCATCTTCAATTTGTTTTTTCTTTCACTCATTGATGTTGTATTCGCATGTTAGAAATCATTATTAACACAGCGATCCCTGTTTCTTGCCTAAATAAACTACGATCCCTCCCCCGACTATGGCTGAATTATTTGCAAAACTATCGAAAGTGAGTTAGTGTATTCAATTGGCATATCCACTGTACATGAAAGTATACCTAAAGTTCATTTCCTGTTTGAGTATACAACTATATCAGTGCAAAAAGAAACAGTTTTCCATTTTACCAAAATATACTTCACACCTTTACTTTTTAGTTTTAAAAAGTTTCTCAACGTTGAAATACCTTGTTTGTAATATCTATCTATCTATCTATCTATCTATCTATCTATCTATCTATCTGTCTGTCTGTCTATCTATCTATCTATCTATCTATCTAGATAAAATGTTCCCTCAGTATTTAAGATTGCAACTTTCTCATGTATTTTATATTTATATGCTCCATGGGCATCTATTGTACGATAACCGCTAAATTAATTAAAAATTTTGACCTGTTGCTAGGATTACTAGTATGTCTAGATCTCTGTTATTTGTTTTTGAATATATCCACCATTTTTCCAGTTTCGTTTTCGGAAAAATACGGACCATTCTAGTCTTCAGAATTTAATCAAATTTTTCCACTACAGACTCATTTTTTGAGTGGAATTCCTTGACCCGTAAATTGTGAAATTAATTTCTTTTATCGGACTGTCTTTTTTGTTAATTTCGCTGATTAAATATATTTGTATAGGAGCCGACTTCTTTTGTTTATTTTCACTTTCTGTGCCCATGCGTGTTGTCAGGAAGCTTCTTTCAATGTCAAAATAGATTTGTAACCATTATTATTATATGCTCATTTCTTTACATTGTCAGAATCGTGCAATAGTTTTCGTAACTACAGGGCTTCGTACTGTACAACACGTGTCTAAAATAGTATTGTTTATTAGGAACTACATTGTAAACAAACCATGTACACTCATATCGTAGACCCTATTAGTTGATTAGATTTGCTGAATGAACTTAAGAAGCTGTTTTGTCCATTTGAAAGAAGATTTGATAAAGTTAACGATGTGGACGAGTTCACTGAGTCACAAACGAAACTTTAAAACAAGCAAACGAACGAACATGATATTCGCAATGTTAGCAAGAAATATGAGGGACACAGTACTTGAAAATAGCATTCTGATCATTTAAACAGCCCTTTAGGATAAATATTTGTGACTTTCCGCAAATAGAACAGTTCATACTATGACCAGTGCTCTCTTGGGTCTATAACAATAGCACAGAAGTGCATTTTGACGCCAAGGGCTATCGCATATCTATCAGAGGCGTGAATTTTACAAGTCAGTCAAAACACTAAATTCGAGAAAAATACAGCTAAAGGGTTTGGTAGAAAACTAAGAGCATCAGAGCCAATAAGCCATTACGACGGAATAATATTATTTCCGATCGAGAAACGGACTTTCACACAATTGCTGCATTGCAATTTTCCCCATTTAACTATTTTGATACAATGTTAGGCTAGCGATACAAGACGTACACTGTATCATACAGGTGATAGCTGGGGTCCCTCCAGCAGTGAGCATTCAAGCGACAGGGCATAAACATGTCTTCTTTAGCTGGTAATAAAAATGGTAATAAATATAATTATACTTGCTTGGTTCTACAAGTCCAAATGACAGGACCCATGTCATGGAAAACCTAATACAGGCCTAAATGGACTGTTATTTCAAAATATATTTCCAACGTCAAAAACAATGTCCTTACTGCACTGAATTGACCCAATAAATCCAGTCCGTTATAAGCAGAAAAGCGGAATTCGGTTTAATCAACAGAAAAACGAAATCCATTCGTTCTTGACCAAATGGAAAGATTTTTCATTGTGCATTCATTCAAAATATGACTATAAATGTCAATTTTAAGTAGACCAAAATGAAAATTATTTAAACTAATGTCGAGCGCGCGACGAAGTTCAAAGTTCGCTGTGATGTGCTATGTGCGTATTAATATTGTTACTGTGTATTGATAAATCTAGGGTTGCATATTTATTTTGGAATACAACATAGATTCAATTACTTTTTTCCAGTAGTGTATTCCTTTATTAAAAAGCCTTAGTTACGAAAACGAGATAAGTATATAATAAAAAGTTTACTGCAGTTTGGATGGAAAAATATGAACTCGTCTCTTGGAACTAATATTAAACTCCCAAGGTCGTGTAGTATTACTCAGAAAAAACTCTTCATATTTTCACATACAAGCGCAGTAACCTATAATTATTATATTCTCATTGTTCTCTCCCTTAACTTTCCATTGTCAGAATTGTGAAGTATTTTTCCATACAGTACAGTTTCATAATACACGACACGTGGGTCTAAAAATAGCATTACAAATTAGGAACGACTTTGTAAACTAATAATATATATTATGTAGCAGATGTTTTAGCTTTTGGCTTATCAGATTTGCTTGTCGATGAAATAAACAAAGCTGTTTCGTCTATTTGAAAGTAGAACTGATAAAGTTAACTATCTGAACTAGTTAACTGAGTCACAACTGAATTTTTCAAACAAGTAAACGAATGAACATGATATCCGCAATGTCCACAACAAATGTGGGAGACGCAGTATCGAAATTACCATTCGATCATTTAAAAACTTTTTAGGAAACATCTTCGTAGCTTTTCGCAAATAGAGTGATTCCGATTATGGCCAATGCTCTCTAGGGTCTATAACAATAGCACAGGAACGCATACTGAAGCTAAGGAATATCGCATATCTATCAGATACGTACCATTTTACAAGTCAGTCAAAATACTAAATTCCTGAAAAAAAAATGGAACTGAAGGTACTGGTAGAAAACTAAGATGATCAGAGCCAATAAGCGAAAACGACGAAGTCTTATTTCCGCTGGCTGTTACACAGTAGCTGCTTTGTAAATTTCCCGGTTTAAGATTTTCGATACGATGTATGTAGGATAGCAATATAAGCCATACAGGTCATGTAATTAGCTGGGGTCCCTCCAACAGAGAACATGCAAGTGACAGGGCATAAACATATGTCGCCATTAGCTGGTAATAATAATGGCAATAGTATAAAGTTACATTTTTGAATCTCCAACTTCCTCCAAATGTACTGTCTTAGTTTGTTCTGCAAATCCGAATTACATGGCCTATGTCATGGGTGCAATAACTTAATACACATTGCAAAATTGTACTGTAATTTCGACTACATTTCCAACAGAAATCACATTCTCATTACTGCACTCAGAACGAAATAAATGCAGTATTCCATAGCGTCTATTGATCATTTCAATTTTTTTTTCTCATTTTATGATTCCAAACAATCAATGAAGAACAGAGGTACGGTTGATTCAATGCCAGTCAACAACTGAAATCACATATACATCGTACAGAATTGACTTATTTAACTATTCCAGTCCATCACAAGCAGAAAAGCAAAACTGAGTTGATTCAACAGGAAAACAAAATCCATCCGTTCAGAATCAACTGGAAATATTGTTTCAATGTTCATTCATTCACAATATCACTCTAAATTTCTTTCTTAATTAGATCAAAACAAGAATTGTGCGACGAAGTTCAAAGGTCGCTGGACGTTGCTGTTTGCGCAATAATATTGTTATTGTGTATTGATGAATCTATGGCTGTGTATTTATTTTGGAATACAGCATAACTTTAATTACACTGTTTTTTGCAGTGTTACTTTGTTTCTTGTAGTGTATTCTTTTATCATTAATTTTTAGATCGAAACACTTAATGAGTTATATAATAAAAAGCTTACTGCACTTATATGGGAAAATATGAACTTGTTTTTTCGAACTCATACTGTACACCCAAGGTCGTGTAGTAATACTCAGACTCAGAAAAACCCGTTCATATTTTCCCATACAAATGCAGTAAGCTATAATTATAAGTTTGATACGCTTGCATATCAACAAAAATCTGTTTGGCTAACCTGACTTACATAAACCCTTCTACAGTGAAAATTATTTTGGCCTGCTAGCGTAATGTGTAAGTAGACTCTTTTAACGGCCAATCTCAGAATATTGTACCCTCTTCTTATCCATTCTAATTTGCCTTCACAATTAATAAGTATTTACGAAAGCAACTGGAGTTTTAGATCGTTATATTGTTGCCTGAAAAATTGTATCGATTTGTGTTTTGACTTTGTCTTCATATCATCGAAACAAATACATTGTATATTTATATTATATAGTAATTATTTTCCTGACCTCCATAAGAGTTCTGATTATAATAATTTAGAGTAGTAACGTATTGTGACGTAACGACGAGACTCTAAACCAAGTCCAAAATTTTATGTTTGTTTTCTAAAATTAATGTCTTTAAAATTTACCTCTTAATCCTGCGATTGGTAATCCCAGTCTAAAAGATAACAACCCAGCAAAGTATCTAATTCCATTTGTTGTTTACTATTCATCTTTCAACTCTTTCTGTACTTCACTCGTTATCAGTTGGAAGAAATTTACATCACAACGGAAAATGACTTTTTAACTGATCCACATTTCAACATACTTCATATTTATTGTTGATTTTTTAGAAATATATTTTATTCAAAATTGCCACTTAAACGTTTGCCAGTTATTTCCTGGTATGCACCATCTACTGTATTCTAAATGTTAGTTGGAGGTAGTTTCGCGGTAATTACACAGGTTTATTCGTTTATAAAATTTAAAAAGATGTGAGAAATATTGACAACTATTTGCTTCATTAAGCTCAAAATAAAGAAATAAAGAAACAGCATCATTGTTTATTATAATTTGCAGAGTAATAACATGGCTACTTACATTACCTGAAGACATTTACTATACAGAAGCTGCTAAGTGTTTGGTAATTCTTTCATTAATTAGCTATTAGATATGGTTTTCTTGATTTTGTTGCTTTTTCTTGTTTTCTGGTAGTAATATTTGGTCGCCATAATGTTTCGGCCGCCTTAGTTCTGACACACCTGTAAGTGTCTAGGAACACCGATTCCGCATCCGAGGCAGGTCCGAGGATACCTTTTTCGACGACTGCGTTGTACTATGCGCAGTATTCGGCTCTGCAGGTTCTGTTGCATTTTTCTGTCTTGTTCTGAAATAACCATTGGCATCGGTGCTTTCCTGGTGGTGGTCTCTTCCTTATACTGTACATTATTAAGATAAAGATTTCATATCTAATTTGAAAAAATCAATAGGAATTAAAAAGTTGAAAGTGACGAACAATTAAAGAGAGATGTAAAAATGTATGATATAAGATTTTTTAAAATTGCCTTAACTATTATCATTATGAAAGAAAAGGAGACGCGAAGTAAATAACAAAATTTCATCCTACGAGATAAACTGATACATCACCTGTGAGAAATTTAATTCAGGATCATCGATCGACAAGCACGTTAACCAAGGTCAAATGCCGCGATAGGTGAACTCATCAAGCAGGTCCGTGAAGTGCTGAAGGCGCTCCCTCGATGTTACTCTGGAGTCGCTGGTAACTCTCGGCGCGAGCTCGTGAGTGAAATGTTACCATCTCATCGACGGAGAAATCATCACTCCACAGCGGTATGGGAGTACAACGTGCTCACGTGAAAAAACCAAAGCGTATCCAAGAACGAGGGTGGCATATCTTGAACTTCAAAACGAAATCGTGAGCCGACTGCGGAAATATTAAAATGAAAATCTTCCCGAGATCAAGCTTCAATAAGTCAAGATCATCTCTACATTGTTATTGACACGGAGACACAGTGAGAAAGTATACGAATGTGTCAACAAGGGATTTATTTATGACAATCCATACGAGCTTCCAACATACACAGCTATTAAACTTGGTATAGAATTAAACGCTGATTTCAGGCGGGTAGAACAAGTAAAAGCTATTTATGCCTGGCTTAAATCAAGATCGGTTGTCGTTTCTGGCAGTGACGATTTTAGCGCGATAGTCGACATCATCTGGTCGTTTATCCAACGTCGCATAGAAGATCACCAGCAGAATGGATCGGCATGGATGTTTGTCTCGAAAGCGATACTTGAAAAGGTGGAAGGGCCTCATCCTGATCCAGATTATAAACTTGCTGTGGTACCGTTGAATGTTTGTCATCACCGTATTGCCATCATCCCGGTCCTGATTGGGTTAGTGTGGTTCCTTGAGCAGCTCATACTGTAGTGCAATCGCATCATCAACATCAAAAATGTCCAGCACTACTAACTCCAGAACAACAGAGACAGCACAGGTCGGCGGATCAGTGTCAAATTTGCGAAGATTATTTCAAACCGCACGATAAGAAAGTCAGAGACCACTGTAACAACACTGGGCGTTATCGCAGTGTAGTCCATGCCGAAAGCATCCTCCGTTCCAAGGATCCAGACTTCGTTCCAGTGATTGCACATAATCTGCGAGGGTACGATGAACACTGTATCGTGGCAGCGCTGAACCATGCACTGGTCAAAGAACTCTAAAATCTGTCGGAACCAAGATCACGTGCATCCCTAATGACATTGAAAAGTACATGCCATTTTCTTCAGATTCATTGGCAGTTTTCAGTTTATGTCGGCGTCGCTGGACGACCTAGTCAAATACTGTCCTGCCTTTGTTAATCTTGATGAGGTCGATCCTGAAGAAAAAAAATCAGACTTTTAAACAGGAACGAATTTATCTCTACGAGAACATTGATGGCTCTCCCTAAATAATAGAGGAATATTATTGTTCATTCGAGTGACCATGACTTATTCAGATAGTGTGTATGATCGAGATCTAAGAAGTGGATGAACTAATGGCAGGTTATTAAACTTTATATGTTTACTCAAAATTTCTTATAGTATTACTTCTATTTGTATGTAAACATTTCGATATCCTTTGCTCGTTACTTCCATTTTCTTTTCTTTGCATCACTTCCACTCCCCTGATTATTCCAAGCAAATATAATCATACAAGAGATTTTGATTGTGAATCTTCCTTTCCTGCTCAACTGACCTGTCTACAAGGACAGGGTTTCGTGACCTCGTGTATCTGCAGCCTGTGAAAAGTGTTGTAAGTATATACATTATTAGATTGGGTCATGTACACGTTTCCCTGATGCTCAGTTCTGTGTTTAATAAACAAACAGAAAGTCCTTTATTTTAGATTAAATCTTTTTGAGTTCCAGACTAATTATTACATTGATCTTTAGACGTGATTATTACATGGCATTACATAATGTGAGTTATCCCATGACACCCATGTGAAGTTCAGTAAATTGCCAGATGGAATTATGTAATTAAAGTCAGTTAAGTGTATTATACATGCAACAAAATAAGTTATTTAAGCACAATGTATCACCTGTAGTTGATTTTGGACAAATATGACATATTTCACGTTTTTGCCATAATGAACCATGTATAAACAGTAACCATCTAGTTCTTAAAAAGCATGCTAAAAACCAGGATAGAGAAATATCTTGGGCTCAAGGAAGGTACTTAAGTTGTTATATATTACTTTGTATCATGTAGGAAATGATGTTATTAGCAAATTTGGGTAACTTATTATAGATACAGTGTTCCTCCCTATTTTTCTTTTTACTGGCATGTAATTGCACCTATTTGTACAGTTTCTTGTGTTGAAATACGTCATTCGGCTTATAAAGATAAGTTCTTCTGCATTCCATTTCGTACATGTAGCAGGAATACCATCAGACAAGAGCAGTTTATCTGAGATAGCATTTCCCATCGACACACGTTTCAGCCATTAATAACCCGGTTTTGATTTCCAGTTGCTTCTGTTGCTTTCTGGCCAACTGTTTGATTTGGAATTTCGTTGTAACGTCACCCTCTTAGTAAGAGGGGTAGTTAATTGGATTTGGCTGGCGTTATCTAGAGTATGACCGCCCTCGATATTATAGCCCAGCGGGAGTGAAAGAAGAATGGAATTTCAACAGAGAACTGAGCGAGAATACTGGGAAGAAATAAAACAATACGAGCCCCCATTGACAAGAAAATAACAACTTTAATCAGAACAAATTAATAACGGCAATTCCAATTCAAGTTAGATTAAATCAGTAGAATTTAACAGGTGTGTCTAATTCGGATTTATTTCATCATCATAACGAGAGGTGAAAAGAGCGCAATGTTCATGACCGATTTGCATCACCTTCCTGTCTGACAGTATATCAACGTCTCCTAATTCATCCTTCCTAAGGTCTACGTTCTGCCCCTTCATGGACTTCCTGGTCCTTTATTTTGACCTCGTCCTTCTTTCCTTCCCCGGACTTCTGTCTCCAGACTGTCTCGTCTTTCTTTCAGAAAGCTGTTCCTTAAAGGACAAAATCACCCCATAATTTTGGGTACCCGACTCTTTAGAGGTACATACAATTCACTTACTTTATTCAGAGCATGTTTGCTATCCACACACCGCGTAAATTCTGACTTTGTACGGTAGGACATTGACCTCGCTTCCAATGGCAAGTTTTAAATTACCACGTGAACGTCTACCAAATAGTGCCGTATTATTTTACATATACTGCTACATGTTCGATTACTATTGCATGAAATTCACAAATGTAACTCACGGAAATCATTAACCTACAAGATTATCCAAGCATTACAAAATCAGATATAATTAGGTAAGTATCGTAAACGCATGATATCTGTATCGTCCTAACAAACAAAAGACGTTATTTCATATAACCCTATGAAATCCTACACATACGAACATTTGGATTGCATGTGATCAACTCTACCAATGAACTAATAACTGTACAATTAAAAGGTAAATTGCATAACACTTTTAGCATCAACACTTTCCATGAAACTGAATAAGATAAATTGCATACTAACTCTTGCATCAACAATTTCCATGAAATTGAATAAAATAAATTGCATAACAACTCTAGCATCAACACATTTCCATGAATTGAATAAACGATACATAATATGGATGCCTAGTCATAGCAAACACGTTTGCAAAAAACAAACAATCAAATAATAGAATATTACGTGAAACTAAAATTGCGTTCCTTAGCTGTTCTCTTTTAGAACTTGTGCGTCCTATCACTAAACATGTCTTTCTTTTTACACGACGACCATATGGTCCCTTCCTTGTTTCACGAGAAAGCGCTAAGACTAAGTTTCCTCTTCTAGGAAATTTCCAGACTAAAGAATTTCGACTTTAAAGTCTGATTGCTCTAAAGTGTACGCCCTAATTTTTCCCAAAGAAATAATTCCTTTCATCAGGTTTAGATAGCTCAGAATCTGTGAACGACAGTGCGCAACAATTTCTCTTTGAAAAAATGATAAGTGGACATAGGTTCCTACCAAGCGGTTAGGGTTGGTAGCTCAAATGTTTACTTTCTGAGGACCGTGTTAAGATACCCCGGTCAATTTCACTGAGCTGGAATGATGTCCCTTTGAAGTTTACACTGATGTGGGGGGAGATGTACGAAGAAAGGTCGAAGTGTCCCTTCATAAAGACTTTTCTGGCTTAAATGTGATAACATTTTAATTCTCAATGCATTCAACTTTAAAATTTTCTGTAATTCAAAATGCAACACTTCACATTCGTTATATTAAGCCAAACATTTTTGAGTGGTAACCACAATGGTTACATATTGTCCATTCCTTCCAGTAACATTACCATTCCCATTTGTTCCCATAAACACTTTTCCCCTATACTACCATCTCGCTTTTAAACCTATGGACAAATTTAAAATAGGATTTCCCATGTGTCCCCTAGAGTCTACTCCATGTTAACCTGTGGGGTAATGCTAATTCCCGCATGTCCACCAATCATCCCCTACAACTACTTTCCATGAATTAATTTATATTACATGTATGATATGGTAGAGGAAATAAAAAATATACGTCTTAATGAATTTCATTTACTTATTTCCTTTGCCATACATGACATTGCTAGTAATAATACCTCATATTTTCAGTGCTTTTTAATGAAAATAATAATAAGATTTTGTGTGAAATGTTAACTAACAGTCAGTTTTGATGCAAACGTAAATACATTTGATTTAACAATTTATTAATGTAAGGTTTGATCGGTTTAAGTACTGATACATGGATTTTGTTATTGAGGGCTCGGGGGGACAACTTTAAGCTACTTGTTTGGCATTCGTGTGCAGGACAGATAATAAATTGCATGAATCTTAACGAGTTTAAAATTTTTAGACTTTATTTCAAATGAGAATGCACATCGCTTTCCTGAAGTTTTGGTACTTGTAAAGCAGGCTTGGGCAACTTCCTCCAGGTCTCGAGCCGGATAAGAGATTTTGAAATCTACACCTTATGATAAATTCCGGTCATGTGCCGGATTCGGTCCTAGGGTTGTATTTTGCCCATCCCTTTTGTAAACGATGTAGTAGGGCAGTAACACAGGCACCTTGGGGATTGCCCTTTGATCAATGATGCACTGCCTCCACATACTTGACTTAGGTAAGGCGATCAAACTATCTCTTCTCTTTGCAGCTGTCTCTTATGATTCCTTTGTTATAAACTATACATCCCTTTTAGCTGCATACTTTCGTCCTGTTTCTACCCCCTTTTACTTGCTATACCTATTGTTTTCACTTGACATTTTTTTTCTAGATTTTCCCCCAATTTTCAACTAAATACAAAAAAGTTATAGAGGCTAAACTGGTGTACACTATTTAATGACATATTGGCTGATTACCCCCTTCCCCATTTTATTCACTTTACTAGGGACGAAGGCTTTCTTTTCGTTTTACATAGAGAAATTAGTAGGCTGACCTCATCTATCTGCAGTCAGTGAAAAGTATTGGAAACATATACTTTATAATAAAACTTGGTCATGTTTACCTTTTCCTGATGTTCATTTCTGTGTTTAATTCACAAATATAAAGACGTTTACTTTAGATAAAATCTCCTTATTGAAGTAGTGGAGGTGTAAGCTACATTGACCTTTGATCTGGTTATTACATAATATGAAATAATGTTATTTATCCGATATCACCTATGTGAAGTTCAATAAGTGCTGATATGATAAAAATACAACTCATAGTTAAAGCTGTTTTATTTATATAAAAAAACAATATTTTGCCAGTAACACACGTATGACAGCAATTGAAACAGACGTTTACATACACATTAACATAGAACATATCTTGGTATCTCATAAAACTGTTTTCACAAGTGAGACGTAGAAAACTTGTACACTCTAGAACAAATATTACAGATTATTGAGAAAATTAAGGTAATCTATAGATCTACAGGAAGCAATTGCATAAACGCCCATGGGCAGAGCATTATGTGCAGGGAACATTTTATTCAGAAATAAGGAATAACACTAGCTGTAATTCTTGCAGTATGCCAGATTTGTAGTTCTTGTCAGGCGTTAAAAAATGTTGAGTCACTTGGCCAAATGAGAGATTTCGTTAATTTATATTTAGATCACGTTTTGTATTGTACGTTAGTTTTTTTAATATTTTTAAATGGGATAGTTAAAATGTATCTCTTGAAACAGCATCATTCTTACCCTAGTTTAGTCCTGGCAGAGTTATCTCTCATAAGTGCTTTGCGTACATAGTTCTCTCCTCATCAAATTGTCAAGCTAAGATTGGTTTCTATAACAGTGTATGACACACACGACAAAGCAGGGCAGAAGGTAGTTTTATTTAACCTAACGTTAGCATTTGGGTCTATGGGGAAGCAATTGGTATCGTTATTCTAAGCACCGAAGCCGACTGAGCTTCCATTTCATGGCATGACATCAGAATTCAACATTGCCGCCATGATATTTCTGTCTTAGTTTCCATTCCACAATTTCAAATTTTGCTCTTATTTTTCTTATTATTTTTGACTAGGATTAAATCTTAATAAACTTCCTGAGTTTGTAAGTGCTATGCCTAGAACTCGGTTCTCCACTTTAACTACTATACAAAGTAATTGTAAACGGACATTTGAACCGTCTTTAAAAAACTGAGTCAGGAGATATTTCCACTTTATATTTCTTGAAAAAAGTAGCATGATTTCCCGTCATAATTCAAGAAAATGTGACAGCTTTAAGATTGGGAGAGTTCGTCATGATTATTCCAGTCCTAACAATATCTGGGTTAGCCTGGTGCTTGTTTGAGGTGAAAGGGCGGTAGAAATATGCAAGTTGTGTTGTTGCTGATATTTCTGTATAATAAAAGTCTTGAAAGACAGATCACAGAGATAAAAGAAGAAATACATGCTATTTATGATGCCATAAATAAATAAAGAATAATTCTAATTTACTTTTTATTATGTTTCTCTTTTTTTTTCCTTTTACTTACATATTCACAGTTTTATTTACGTACAGTAATGATGATTATAATTCATTCTCATATTACAAACTTCAAAAGACAATTGCATGATTTGAATTGTCATATTACAAACTACACAAGACAATTGCATGCGTGCTTAAAATAACAACTTTTATTAAAAACAGGTTAACAAAACTATACCAAATTTATATTTTCTAGATCAAATTTGCTGAATGAATACTACTGTTTGTATTATCAGAGTGCAATCAATTTAATTTTGTTACTTATATGGAGACTCTATAAACCAGGTTATAGATCTTCCGATATCTGAAAATCTGGGAATCAAAAATGTAGTATACTAATAAATACTGAAATCCTGTCAAACCAGATATATAAATGATATTACAGAAATATAGCTGATGTTCCTTTAATTATTTATATTTAGAAATATTATTCCTATAATTTTTTGTACAAGTTAGAATTTTTTCTGAGACTAGACAAACCCAAATCTGAAATGATATAAATTATTATAACTCTCAAAATAACAGTTCAGAAATGTTTTTAACTGATATAAATTTGTCATTGCTGTTAAATGTTCAAAAATTAGAGATTTAAATTTTTTGTGTAATTATAAATTTTGATTTACTGCCGACATTTATATCTCCAGAGGAACAGCCTTATGACGCAGTCCCACTGAAATCTGAATAAACTGGGCCCTATTCATTCTCGCCGTACTCTCGGGGAATCTCGGATGTTGACGCCAATATACTTAACGGAATTAACCACTGTTATCCGATACCATTGTTTGTTGGAAATTAGAACTCTATCACATCGCTCTCAGCAACAAAGAAAAAACCCATATATTATATGTGTGTGTCTGTGTGTGTAATTTAAACACGTATCCGTGTGTAGAGAGTTTTGTGTCATAAATTGTTGTATACTTATCAGAAAAGATATTTACACATGTAACATAAATGAATAAGTGACTGATTTGAGGAGAGCTCGTGATTTTATGTGTGGATTTTTAATAGCGTCACTTGTGTTGTGATGTGATTTGGATTTTTAACGTAGCTTTAACAATTTTTCAGTCATATCGCTACGATGTCTGCAATGTGGCAGTTTATAGTGATGTCTAGCACTGGGGCATCATGCCGCAGACATGTAGCATGATGTCCCACCCAGTCCTAACACTAATCTCTTAATGCTGAGCGCCAAGTGAGGCAGCTGTTAGTACCGTTTTTGTAAGTCTTTGGTATGACTCGGCCGGGGATCGAACCCACGACCTCCCGCATCCGAGGCGGATGCTCTAACCACTAGGCCACCGGAGCGGTAATAGCGTCACTTTTACTTCACTCTCCTCAAAATCGAGAAAAAACACAGACAAATAAAGTTTGGATAGTGGGTTAAAAGCTCAATGTTCTTAGTCATATATATATATATATATATATATATATATATATATATATATATATATATATATATATATATATATATATATATATATATATATATATATATATATATATATGTGTGTGTGTGTGTGTGTGTGTGTGTGTGTGTGTGTGTGTTCTGCGCATTTTGCAAAGTTGGAAAATCGTAGTTCTCTATGTATGAAAGTTACCACAAATTCAAGGCCTGAATGTCATTGGACAGGAATTATAATTCCCAATATTGTACAGGTAAAATTTTTGTTTCTTGTTTCCTACATCTGATTTATTTGTTGAATATTCTTTTTGATGTTTTAAATGTACAGTGGCTAATATTTAAAGCAAATTGTGTTGCTTACTTTTTGAAACTTTAGATATGTTACTAATTATGTAAGGTCCGTGAAACTGTGAATAAATCATATTTTGTCGGCGAAATCTGAATATATTTATATCTTAAAAAATAAAATAATAAAAGAAATATGATACCCATAAACCACTTAATTTAGATGAACAATCACTACTGGCAGCTACAGCTTCTCGCACAGTAGATAATGCTTTAGTACCGACTGCTTACTTTACTGGCTGTATCAGCAAGGGATTTCCCACCACTGTTAGTGACAGCTATACGTTTCGTGCTGGAAGAAGCCTTCTGCTTTCTCTAACGGTACGTCGGACATGAAATCTTTAAACTTCACTGAGTATTTGTAAGCCGTGGTTCTAAATTTTCTAGAGGAGCGCTTTTCCGTCTCTCGAATGGAATAGTATTTTTCAGGGTTGACTAGGGCTGGTGAACTTGGTTTAGAGGTTTCAAATTCTGGTTCACTCATGTCCTCTTCAAAATCACTGGCATGAATTTGTGCCAAGATTTCAGCTCTGGTACGAGGCGATAGATCACGTTTCTGCCTCTTGCTTTCTTCTTCTTTCTTCTCAAATGAATAGGATCGTTTCATCTTGAGTGCAAAACGTCAAATGACTCAAGTTTAAACACCATAGACTAATTTATAGTCATGGCAAACCAGCGTATATAAAAGGGTGTGTGTCTTGTCCTTTCACTATTCATTTCACTCTCAAGCCGAGCACAACGATGGAAGAGACTAGCCAAATCGAACGTTTCGTCAGAGCTTTGCCAGGGGTCATTAGAAAATTCTCTTCAGACCAGCCGACGGATTACTCTCCTTCCTTTCGAGATAAAAGTCAAGATACTTGCTCTATATGTCAGAAGAAAGGGCATTGGTCTTCAGAATGTCCAGACCGTCAAAAAAGAAAAAAAGGGGCTAAAAAAGACAAAAGTCAAGATACCTGTTATTATTGTAAAGAAAAAGGACATTGGTCTCCAGATTGCCCAAAAAAGAAACAAGAGGAGTCAGAAGAAAAAAGGAATTCTTCAGAAGAAGAGAGGGATTCTTCAGAAGAAGAGAGGGATTTTTCAGAGGAAGAAAACAGACAGGTGAAGAAAAAGAAACAGGAGAAGAAAAGAAGTTGGGAAGAAAGTGAGGAGGAAGAAGAGGAAAAGCCTGTGACGGTGAAGAAATTTAAAAAACAGAGAGACTAAATAAGGAGAAAGAAGAAGTCAATGAACTTTTTTTAAAGTGTTATGATATGAATTGTGAATTGGATTGTAACAATGGATAAAAGAATAAATTAATTATATAAGGTAAGTGTCTTTGAGTTTTGATTTTAAAATAAGAACGTACACTCACGCACTCATACACAGACACGTACTATAGGGGGTAAAATGGGCTGTTTATTATTTTTTTTGAGTTATTGGCAAATTGAAAGGCTATCTCTTTTCGAGAAATGTGGGTGGCCCTGAAAAGGGCCTTTTTTTGGTGTAGGGGTGAGTTTAAGCAATCAACTTTAACTGCCTTAAGCCTTTGCCACGGCCAAGGCCTACTTCTGGACTGCGTAATGTTGATGATGATTGGGTTGAAATCACTAAGGGTGGTACGACAGGCTTAGTCACAGGGTTAACGTGTTTAGCTCGGGAAGGTCGTATTCTCTTCGGTGGTAATAAAGAAGTCTGATACATTTGTTTCAGACTTCTTAATTCCGCTAAAATGTCCAACAGTACCGTGACCGTTTGATTTTCACCCTCTTGTTTCTTTGCTGCTACTTCTTCTTGCTGTTGTTGCTGTTGTTTTTTTCTTACCTCTTCTTCTTGCTGCTGCTGTAGGAGAAAAGCTTGTTCCGCTTCCTTTTGTCGTTGTATAAATTTCTCCAATTCTTCTTTCTGTCTCTGTCTAAAATTCTCCACTTGCGGTAATGAAGAAGGTAACGAAGGTTCCGGAACAAATTCTTGCGAGGAGAGAAAATCCACAAAATCCCAGTTCACCTCTTCTGAAAGTAAATCCGGGTTCCCTTGGGCGGTCTCCACTGCTGGTGCACCCCAATGAATCGTTTTCTGAGTTTCCGTCATGTTGAATCACTGTCGCATAGATTGACTGTACACAAGCGCTAGCGAATCTATATAGACCACGTGACGTCACAGACTGATCTCTTCGGATTGGATGCGGACTGACTGAATTTTGTAACGCGTGTTCGGATTGGTGAATGAACTCAATCCGTTTCAATCCTTCCTCTACCTATAAATAAGCGCAGTTCACTGCATTGATTCACCTGTTCTCGTCGCTTCAAGATGTGGACCACAGTCGAATCATCCACCCTTGTGTCTTCCATGATGTTTAGGACGGACATGCTCCTGTATGTCCGGTCCAAGTGGACCGTTGTCGACAAGTCAGACACCAGTCTGTGGATACGAAGAGTGTATGTAGAAAGACAAGGTTGCCTCAAGAGGACACTGATTTATGGCCCTCGAGTAAGACGCAGCTTGAGGAGAAGAAGATGCCGCAGATGCCCTTTATGTTAATGGATACATTAAAATAAACCCAAAGGCCCTTTTCAGGGCCACCCATATTTCTCGAAAAGAGAATGACTTTTCAATTGCCTACCCCTTTTTTTAAAAAAAAATTTAAAAAAAAAAAAATCCCATGTTCAAGTCCCCCTTGTCCCTAAATAGACCCACACTTTATTCCCCCCATGTTCAATTCCCCTTGAGGCTAAAGTGACCCAGGGTTTTTCTTCATGTTCAATTCCCCTTGAGGCTAAAGTGACCCAAGACTATTTCCCATGTTAAATTCCCCTTGAGGCTAAAACGACCCACGATTTTTCTCCATGTTAAATTTCCATTGAGGCTAAAACGACCCAAGGGGGGTCTGTAATGCTAATTCCCAATGAGGCTAAAGTGACCCTATTCACTACAATGACTAAATGTGAACTTTGTTCAATGACGCAGTCATTCATAATAAATTTCATCCTTAGATAGTGCAAAATAGGACTCCTTTTTTAAATGAGAGACAGAGCACATGGTAAGCTATAAAGATCAAAGGTCGCTGGGCATGACTAATGTTATTGTGTAGTGATGAATCTACCGTAGTGAATTTATTTTAGAATAAAGCACAAATTCAATTACACTGTTTCTTGCAATGTATTTTATTACGAAGCCCAAGGTAGCAACACAAAATGAGCATACATTAAAAGGTTACTACATTTGTAGGGGAAAATCTGAACTAGTTTTTCTTTTCTTCTGACAAATACTTTACTCCCGGCACCTGCACAAAATGAGCGAATAGATCGCAGCCAACGCCTCTATATTTATAACAATGCTTTATGTTAATATTATATTTGGTTTGAAATAATTTGCCTCTCCATCTACTATTAATTAGAAAACCACTTAAAAATACGCCATAGTTGTCAATAATAATGTGACTTCATACATCTTTGTAGGTATCACATTGCATGCTTTTGCACAAGACAACGTTTTCTGTCAGTGTATGAATTCATGCATCTGTGTCTGACTGCGATGGATTGCTGTTATCTAGATGGATACATGGTTGTTCGTCTGGTTTTTATGTTCGCAGTCCGTAACAACTGCAGAATCCACGAAAACAGGTACCACATGACACATGAATACTAATCAGTTCAGTGCAGTTTTTTTGCTGGAGGTTTCAGGGTGAAACTACATGCACTTGCTCAAGGCTTTGTAGTTTTACAAAAAATAAATTAGAACACCAATGATTACTGATCAACATTATGTGAGAGAGAGAGAGAGAGAGAGAGAGAGAGAGAGTTGGGTGTGAGTTTATTTCATGTCTATTTCGTAGTTTTTCCCCCCATATTTTTATGATAATCACAAAGGGTCCTAATAATTGCATAAGTCCCCACTCATATGTAACAGAGGTGAAAATATGGGAGAAAAAACGAATTAGGCCCCGTGCAATATATAAACAGCAAAAGGAATCTTAGAAAGGTAAGATTTTGTGTCTTTAATTATTGAGTTATAATAATTCTTTGACGATCAGTAAATACTGATTAAATAGATGACTCTATGAAGCAGTGTGCAGTGTCCTGCTACCATGCAGAAACCAAATTAATGCCAAGGGATCGTGACCTATAAACTGTAGGCTGTTGTGACAGGGCATAATAAAATTGTTAATAAAATCAGCTTCAGAAACTATTATTATTGTCCCACCTAAATTAAGATTTTACCTAATTTAAATGAGACAGTCATTACTCCTGGTGTGACAGTCAGTATCACCACTATTACAAATATGGTTCATATATCGATACTTATCTTCATGAGTCACTGCAGCTAAAATGTGTACAGAAAACTGTTCTAAAGCCTACTCATTCACACATACAATAAGCATTTATCGTCGGTAAGTAACCCATAACAGTAGGAATGTCTAGTCCTAAGCATAGCAAATCTGCTAATGAATACACATATTTATTCATACTTTCAAATGTACCGTCTTCTGTGTAGATTACTATGTAAATAACCATTGGCACACCGATCCAAAAGAGGGACTAGAATTATATGTAATTTAGAACAAACAAATTTAATGGTTCACTTAGACCATGTTTTCTTATCTTTTCGAAAAATGTATTCGCACTATGTACACAAAATTCTGCTAAATTCGCATTGAATCGGAAAATTTACAAGCTTTTAGTGTGATCCTAATTTCAGTATGTGACTTTCACATAACTAGCAGCAGGGAGCATCCGGAAATTAGATAACTAGCGGTTTTAGTACTTATCTGCTGACGTTCGGGGACTCTATCCAGTCTTTCCGCATTTTCCGCGTTTAGACATGACAGGATTCATATAATAAAACGTTCTCGTTTCCCATTCGACCTATTAATTATTGTGAAGTGTACACAAGTCAGTGAGGTGAGTGCTTGAATTCAGCCGCGGTGTCGTCGGGAGGTGGCTCCTGTTTCCCACAAAGCCGACTAGAGGTACGTGACACCAATATAAGAAATGAAGTAGTCGTGCCGAAAGGGACGACTAACCCGCTCTCTGACAATTAAATTAAAATCCCTAAGTAAATCCAAATACAGCCCATTATTCACCAAACAAGTTCATGAAAACACTTCCACACTTATCGCAAACACTAGCCCATGCTAAACCTATACTAACAAAATTGCATGCATCCTCTCTGTCTAATTGTTTTTTTTTTTTTAAATGTCATTCTTCCTCTCTCCCTAAACAGAGCGTGGGTGTCGATGAATTGTGGAAAAACAAGAACTCGATGAAACTCTCACCCTAACCAACAGTTATAGTATATAATGTGGTCCTAAGCCAAGACCATCAGGCTACGCTACACAAAGAGGCAAACTATTGGTCCACCAGCTCCACAAACACCACTTAAAAAGTCAAGGAAAGTCAACGGGAGGAGGTATCTCAGAGAAGAGATTGAAAAACAAGTTGAAAACAACCGGAGAGAAAGCAGGCAGAAAGAAAGCAACCGCTATCACCTGCGATATCGACACTGGCACCAACGACAGCGGCTGCAGAGGTCATGGAGGCTATTGACGAGGAGCATGAAGTAAACTTGCACCAGGGAGTCCTCATATATATCTACCACCATAGAACACATACAGGTGATAACCGATACTAAAGGACGGAGCAAAACATGAAAACCACTGGGGTGGGACAGTAAACAACGCCAAGTATCCAGGAAGAAGCGTTGCTCAGTCGGACAAATATGGTGGACGCTGCCTAATTGGACACCACACGATAGAACTGGAATAGCTCTGCATCCTTGCCAAGCAATCAGATCAATCAAAGTGAAACTGATAGAACCTTGACCATTCAAGAACCATGTTAGACGTCCGTTCAGATACCCAGATCACCTGGCATGTGTCTTCAGAGCAGGGACCACGAAAAACAGCCCTTCGTAGGGATAAAGATTAATTGCCTTGCCAAAAGGTGTTCCCTTTTGTTTGAAAACCCTGTTCGATAATAACTCCGTAAAAACGCAAATAATATCTATTCTTTCGAGGAATATTCAAAACTAATTAGCGTGACTCTATTTAAAATATGTGGCTCACACTCAGCTGGTTGTCATAAACAGTCCAAATTAGATAAATGGGCAAATTTTTACTAATAATACATCTAAGGCGTCGAATGGTTATTTCTTACCTATTCTACCAGTATTTTAATAGTGCGCTTTGCGCACAATTTAATCCCCAATTCAGGGTGTAGATGTAAATGGCCGAATGGCCGCACAAGTCTTAAATTCGCATTACTCAGTCGTGCCATTCAACGGCGAACGTTGACCGAGCAGAAGAGAGAAGAATGGTAGCGAGCACTGCAGAGTGGGAAACTTAAGCACTGCCCTGGGTCTCTTGAAAAGAGAAAACACGTCTGGACTGAATTAAAGAGTGGTGTCACCTGAGGAGGGAAATGATCTTTTTAAAGGCAACAAATACACATATGAGAGACGTTATTAGTAAACAGGCAGAAAAAAGACGTTATGGGTAGAAGACAGGTAAAAAAAGAGAAAACATGACTTCCATCTTCTGAATGCCAATTAAATGAAGATCCAGGAAACATTGTATTAGATGCCGGACGAGACAGAGGACTGCGAGAAAGAGGCCATCGAGCCAACAAAACTATCGGCGAAAAGATGAGGGGTGAGTTACGCCCGACCCTGGAGTAATCAATGCTAAGAAAGTGGTAGAAAACAAACGGCCTTTTCAGGGACCCGCAGATATCTCTAAGAGAGACACTAATCTTAACCTCCATCGAACGTTTGTTTCAAGTGTTGTTCATGTATGTGTTTGCTTGTTTATGTTGCTGACAAACGAACACTTTAAACCCATATACCCCATCTTTTGTTATAGTGTCTTTGTACGTTAAGGTATAGTTAGCATGTTTATACAAACTTTCTACCCTTGTATGTGATAGTATGTTTGTATGTAACAGTATAGAAGAGTGTCTATCAACACTTCCTATCCTTCATTGTATATGATAGTATATTTTTATCTAAATGTATGGTATTGTTATATAATCGCTTCCTACCTTTGTGTGTAATAGCGTGTGTATATGTTTGTGTGAAAGTCTGTGCAATCTTACCCTTTTCGTTGGATCGTGGTAAAGGTGTGGATAGTAACATTACATTTTTTATTCTGCTTATCAGCTGTCGATCTTTTATTCCTTCACCAGTTAAACATTCCCATTCCACTTTGACCCCATAAACACATATGAACTCATAAACGAATTTGATACAATAATGCCATTCCATGTTAACCTATATAATCATTATTTGACCTCCAAAAGGCACTAGATGTTAACCTACTGGTGCCTATATGAGTATGACATGACTCCCAGTACACACAATTACTGTTGTCACTTTTTTGTCTGAAGTAACAATTCATTGTAAATGTTTTGCTTAGACGATGGATCATCATAAAGCGGTCATACTTTATCTCTGAGAAAAGTTAATAATCTGTTCGATTTAAAACAATAAACTATAAATTCGCCAAGTGCACTAACTGAATTCGAATTGTTCACCAATACCTAATACTCTTTATCTTCATGCCCATTTTAAAGGATACAGCGAGTCTTCGTTGTATGTGATTTGTTCTATAAATTGACTTTCCTGAGATGCCGAACTTACTGCAAACGGTGATGCAGAAAGCGAAATTGAATTAATCAGTTTGAATTTCTGAATCACCAATTTCTTAATTTCTGAATGAGCAGTTATTATAAAAAAAAAAACAACATTATATTTATGTTAAAAGCAGTGCTAAAGAGACATGATTAGTGCAACGTTCTTACTGATCTCGTTTAAGAAAATGTTGGACTTAATAGTATATTTTGAAGGGAATGGGGAAAACATAAATGATAATTTATTAAATTTGATGATCTCAAATTATTTTAGGTACATGTTGCTGGTTTTATGATGGGGTTTCCCCGATAATGACATTAAGGGAGGAATTGGTGGTGTGGTAAGATGATGTAATGTCAGATTATAAGGATTAGTCAGTGGCTAACACTGGGTGTTTTACATGTACCTTGAAACTGAGAGGCAGACAGGGAATTATGCAAGAGTTTGTTATTAGCCTCTTACTTGCTGTCTTCATAGGGCTTTTGCCAGCTGAATTCAGAGAGCCAACTACATTAGATAATTTTATGTAACACTGCAACATATATAGTACCAAATGATCAGTCAGTTCTCTGGTTTTTCAAAGGTACAGACAATGAATGTATGGTTTCACATCACTGGCTTTTTGAGGTACAGACAATGGATTAAGAGTCTCTGCATCACACCTTTCTTAGGAATTTGCGCTGGCCTGGCTTTTCAAAGGTACAGAAAATGAATTTTGAGTCTCCACATCGAACTTTTATTATGGATCTGTGCTGGCCGTCAATCAACTGTGGGTGTGGGTGTATTTTTTTGTGATCTTGCTGCACGATTCACATAGGCTCAATTGCAGCTTTCAATACATTTCATAAACTGTATGATCGAAGAGTTACTGACAGAACTCAAATGCAATCTCTACATAAGCACCGACACATGACAGTGAAGCCAAGGAAATATAATCAGAGGACATTTTCAAGGAATAGACAATATACCATCACTATGCTACTAGAGAGGATTTCAGAACTTTGTCAGAGGACAAATTCTTGGACTTTTAACCAGATGACACGAGACAGTGACATTTAATGGATTCATTGAATCACAAAAATGTGTACTTAACTTTCGCTTTTTATTTGTCAGAAATGTGGAATTAACATATTATGGAATATTGTGAATCCAATCATTGTGAACTATTTTTATACTGGTATGTGACCTATAATTAAATTCATGGATTTATCATACAGATCAATTTAAAATGTCAAGCATTATGGCTTTTAATGGATTTAAAAGACAAATCTATGGAAGACACACAGATAAGTGGCTACTTGTAAATGTATGATGTCTTAAAGGCACACAGATAATTACTCGGACCTTACACTTTGAACGAAGAAGGTAATGGTCAGAGATCTACAATTGAGACAGCACCTAGAGGATCTATTTGATGATCAGGCATTCATTTCAGCCTGGGAGTAACGAAATCTCGTTGATTCCTTTGTTCAGGGAATGTAGCAGCAACGGTATTAATGATAATCAAACAGTTCTTGGAACAGACAAGTTCGCCCGTGCACAACCGGAAGTGCCTTCAGCACATCCTAATATTTCGACAGTGATCCAATTGTCGAGGATGGTGGTGGCATTGCACAATACTCTGGCTACATTATCTGAAAGTATTTCGCTCCTTGACTGACTCTAGGAATAGCTTGGCATGATGCAAGCACGGACCAATCTGACATGCTATTCTTTAGAGCATGCAGAATCATTGCCGCCGGATGTCCCCGCCATGGACAACAATGCGGCCCTAGGGAAGACTATTCCCATCCCTTCAGTGACGGTTGCAATATACGAGGCAGAATTCTTGCCATTCGTAGAGACAGTGCATCAGGATCTTCACCAACAAATTCAAGAAGGTGCACAGATTCATCCAGCACTAGCCTTATGCAGAGGAAATTCTAGTACAGTTCTCAGAACTTCCAACATTAAGGACTGAGAGTAATAAAATTGTCCATTTTGGCAAAAAGTGCCCTTTTCTCCATGTTATATGGAAGGTTACAGGTGCAGTCGGAAACACTACATCGATTTTTTCAACAACTTTAAAACTCCACAGCACTATTCTTATTTTTTTTCTCCATGTAACAGTTTGGCAATTTTATTTCATATCTTTTTGAAAAACACTATGCGGTATCTACCATATCTACCTATGTGTCGGCTACTGGCTATGTACAGAAATTGAACAATATCCCAGATCCAATCAATTTCTTTCTTTTTCTCCTTCCTCAAAAACTTCTGCAAACACTTCATAACATTTGCCGCAGACTACCATTGATAAATGCATTCTACAAAACCTCATTTTAGTCCTGCCTAGATTCACTCACAACGCCATCCGTGCGGCTCTATTTAATTCCATGTTTCTCCTTGCACTTCATGCATTCTTGTGGTTAGGGGAAATGACAGACAACCTGGTCGCGGAAACCCAAATTTAGTTTTCTCGGGTTCAGATCAGTGACGATGGTTTAGTTGTCGAGTTTACACAGTAACACTCCAAGGGTACCCCTTTTGCCTAAGTGTCATGCCCCAAAAGGTACAATATCAGTGTCCTGTCCGTGCGCTGCGTTACTATTTACAACTACTGTGGTAGCATTTGGGACCACTCTTCCTTACCTCTGGGGGGGGATTCCTATAACTAGACAGGAGTTCAACCAAGCCTTGCATACCTTCCTCGTGCTATGCAGTTTTAATCCTCGTTTATTCAAAACTCGTACGTTTAAGATTAGGGCTGCATCCGGGTACTAAGCATTGTCTATCCGACAGTACTTTTTGAGTCTTGGGTAGGTGATACTTTGAGAAATATATCTGCCTGAGCGATAAAATTTCAAGTTTGTAATTTTGTGCTGACTTCAGGTCGTCTTTGCACATCACCATAGCACTTCCTACTACCTGGTTCTGCTTTTCAATTTTCTTCTTTCAGGTCTTGTAGATGCACAGACCCATACCGATGTCCACATCGTATGGACACTGCAATTCAGATGGGTTCACTGGAGAGCACTTCACGTCATATAGATTCATTCTTCCACTGGCATTCTGTGACAGGGAAATACAAACATGTTTTGGAAAGTGTTTTCACAGCTCAGCAGTCGCATGCGTGCAGTGCAGACTGATACAGCCGTCCACATCATATGGCACTGCTCTTCATATAGGTTTATTAGAGAGCACATCATATGGCTCCATTGAAAGCATGACCGTCTTACAACACAGAGTTCTTTCACTGTCGTTCAGTGGCATGGAATACAAACATTTCTGGATATTGTGTGCCATTTTGACACAGCATGTGCAGCACTGGTGGTGTTAATGGGGAAATCAGTGGCCAAAGAAAGAATTCTAGTGAACCGTGACAATTCTGCAACTGCTGAAATTATTAACTAAGGCTGATGTGTCTGGTGGCATTTTTTAGATTCTTGCGATGTGGTGAATTCACAGTTCGATCACTGCAGAGCATTTCTTCAAGCAATTACCTGAGGATTCGGGGTGTGACATTTTCAACAGACAAATCTATGTTTATGCTGAGTTTGCCTCTTCAAAAATGGACCCATTTCATGCTGGTGTCAAGATTTCTTTCTTTCAGAACTCGTGCATGTGTCCTGTGCCCTGTAAGGGGCAATATTTGAGTCAGCGGCGGCAAGGAGCTTTGGTTGGAGGCCATGGGGCAAATGCTCTTCTATTTGTGGATTTCATGGGCCGTCCGTTTAGTGGGTAACTGTTTCTGTCGTACTTGAAACTCCTGCTGGCACGCATGGGCTATGAAGAGCAAAACTTTTATCGTCATTCGTTTCTTATTTGAGCAGCCACAAATGCAGCTGCAGATGGTATGGAGGACCATCTAATTCAGACTTGAGGAAGATGTTCTTCGTCATTTTATACGTGTTACATCATAGTTCACCCTGACTTCTTTCTGCTCAGGAACAGTTGTATTCATACATTTAGTATCATGTGTTTTTTGGATGTCATTCATTCCAAATGGATTTTCACATTCCAAACTTGCATCCTCTTCAATTTTCTATTTTTCCTCAATCGGACACTCATAAACTATCAGCCTAGCATAGATTTAGTTAAGATGGGATCAGCCCATAATACATTAGAATGCTGGGATCAGCCTAGCGCATTGTTTACTTAAGCTGGGATCAGCCCAGAATACACTTGAATGCTGGGATCAGCCAAGCCCAGATTTTACTGGAGATGGGATCAGTCTAGCAAGATTTACTTGAAGATGGGATCAGCCCATAATATATCAAATGCTGGGATCAGCCTAGCGCCAATTCTACTTAATCTGGGATCATCCCAGTATACACTGTAATGCTGAGATACTCCTAGCATCGATTGGGAATTAGTCTTTACATTCAGATTCTAGCCCAAGAGTAGCCCCCACAGAGACAGAGCCACATATTGTTTAAATATTTCAATTAAGTGTTATTTTAGTTATGAATTGATGTTATAGAATATTAGTAATAATGAAAAGTGGCATTTTTGAGAGAGAAAGAGATAGAGTGAGTAAGAGAAGAGAATAAATGCATTTACTCATGTATCCTTTATTTCTTACAATACCTGTATTCAATCATTTATTTTTCTTCATACACTTCAGTACTATTATGTTGTGCATAAACTCACCCGTTATTTAAGAAAGAGTAATGACAAGATCCCAACAATAACAGAGGTGTCGCGTTTTTAGGTGTATTGTGTAAAACTTTCAAAAGTATTAAATACCGAATCAAGTATGTGGTCCGATGATAATATTAGTATTCATTAATCACAAACAGGTTTTCGCACAATATATTCAGTCTGGTTGTTCTACATACAACTGTATAGAAGCGTTTGTCAAAGATGGGTGGTAGATTTTATTATTTGTTTGTTTATTTGTCCAAAGATTTTGATGCAAGGGTATCATATGAAACTTGGAGTCTAGTTATAAAGAAAAGGTATTAATGGTAAATTCGTGAATATAATTAACTCAATGTGTATTAGTTTGAAATCATGTGGTAAAACTCCTAAATATTGAACATATTTTTTTCGGTCAAATAGGTACGAGATTGACTTGTGTTTTGGAGCATTGTTTCCTTTATATTCGTGAATGTTCTTATTGAAGTCATACTTGCCATCAAGGCATATGGCATGTGGCATTAATGTTGGACTTAATGAACGAAAAACACCTCACCTACCATTCTGCCAAAACCATTATCTGTAAAAACAACCCCAACACACCAAAATCTACCTCTGAAACAATCAATGAGCACCAAAATTCTCCACGCAGAATCAGAAGGGAAAACATTGCACCACAAAACATACCCTCGAATCAAGAACCAAAAACTACAACCCACATTGTAACAAACCAAGGCCATCCTGATAACACTCCAGATACAAACAAACCTGTCACCCCAAACATACCCAAACCTAACACACACCCCAACAGAGAATTAATGCAGGAAATAATGAACCTAACAACAGGAACCCTGATACAAGTTTTCAGTAGCATAATGAGAACCCTCAAAACCATTTCCACCATACTAGCTGATTGGACCACAAGACTAACAGATAAAGACAACGTCAAAAATGAATAGTACAAAAAAATAATAAAATCACCATCTGGCAATGGAACTGCAGAGGAATCTTTAAAAACCTATCAGAACTGCAGAACAAACTGAATAATACGGCCGTAAAACCAGACGCAATCTGCCTACAGGAAACCCTCATAAGAAAGAACACAAACGCCTGCCCAAACTACAAGGCTATATCCAGGGAATCTTTAAAAACAGACACATGGGGCAGAAAGGGGGTGGACTGGCAATTTTGTGATAGATACACTAATCTACTATGAAATAATAGAAGTATCCCCTAACCAAAACATCAATAACAGCATCGAAATAATGTCAGTAATGATAAATATAGGAACCACAAACATTCAAATAATAAATGCATACGACCTAGCGGGTACCTTCTGCCCTACCAACCTAATCTCACTAAAAGCAATCACTAATAACAAAAACAACAACAATCTAATTATCTGTGGCGACTTCAACGCACACAGTGAATTATGGGGAGGTAAAAAGAAAGATCACAGAGGGAAAATGGTTGAAAAATGGATAACTGAGAACAATCTGGTCATCTTTAATGATGGGTCGAACACTAGATTATACCCTGAGGATGGCACTCTTTCAGCCATAGACCTAACCATCACTACCCCAAAATTGGCTCAAATCACAAATTGGTGGGTGGATCAAGAAGATACGTTAGGAAGTGACCATTTCCCCATCACAATCAATATTCAAACAAAAACTCAACACATTCCTAACGAAACCCCACCTAAATGGAGGTACCAACAGGCAAACTGGGACCAATTCCAATTATTGCTAGCTAGAGTAAATCCAGATAACTTAGAAAGCCCAAGTATTGACATGTATTATGATAACATAACAGACACAATTATAGAAGCAGCTAACCGATGCATCCCAAAAGACAACTAAAATCCAAATAAAATCCTTGTACCATGGTGGACTAAACATTTCACTATAGCACATAAAGACAAAAACAGAGCCTTAAATAAATATAAACGCACCAAAAATTCTATCTACTTCCAGCAATATAAAGATAAAGAAAAAGCACTAAAACAAAATAAAAACTGCTGCAAACCTTTTGCTCTAAACTGAGACTAAAATAAAACTCGAAACAAATATGGCACAAGAATAAAGCCATAAAAAGGAAAGCAACTACCTCAGCCCCAAAAATTAAAAATGCCATAACAAATAAAGATAAGGCAGACCTGTTAGCGAAGCATTTCGAACATGAGTAGCAACAATAACCACACGAGAAACTTTCAAGAACACAAAAACCTAATGGAGGAAACCCAACCACAAATGTTTCAAGACCAAGGAACAAAAGAATCTCACCTAAATAGCGACATCACAGTACATGAATGGGAGACAGCCCTACGATCCAAAAACGAAACATCTCCTGGTAAGGATCAGTTAGGTTACATTATCTACAAAAAACTACCTATCAATATAACAATAGCCATAATCAAGCTCCTTAATAGGATATGGGATAAAGGCCAATTATCCACCAAATGGAAACAGGCCATAGTAATACCAATCACCAATCTAGGTAAAGATCCCAACAACATAAATTCGTACCGACTCATCTCCCTTACAAACAATATTTGCAAAATAATGGAGACAGTAATCGCAAATAGGTTAAAACACCACCTAGAAACCAATAACCTACTCTCTATAAATCAATGTGGCTTTCGGAACAAACGGTCCACCACTAACCAACTTCTCAGATTGGAAACAAATATCAAACTCGCTTTTAACGCACATAGGAAAACCTCATAGCCATTTTTCTAGACCTAGAAAAAGCGTTCGACCTAGTAGGGACCAATGGACTAATGGCCAAATTAAACCAATTTGGAATAACTGGACGCTTGTTCAACTGGATTGGCGATTTCCTCACAGGCCGGAAAATTACCACAAGAATAGGCAACACCCATTCGGAAGAATTTTCACTTGAAAATGGAACACCGCAAGGCAGTGTAATAAGTCCCCTACTATTTAACCTAATGGTAAACGACCTTGACCTCAATGCAGCCTCCACAAAATAAACTTGTCACAATTTGCTGATGATAGTGGCATATGGAGGAATGGAAATCCTGCCAGTAACACAGTAGTTAAAGAAATCCAGCAGAGCATAGACACCATAGGGAGATGGGCGGACTAATGGAGTTTCAAAATATTTCATGAAAAAACTGTGGCAATCATATTCACCCCCAAACGAAATAACAACCTAGTCTATCCAAACGAATATATACAAAATCAATTAATCAAATGTGTAACAGTAGTAAAATTCCTAGGAATGTCCTTTGACAACCACCTCATATGGAAACAGCACATTGAACAACTCACCCAGAATTGTAAGTAAGATCTCAATTTACTTAAGAACATCACAGGGACTGACTGGGGATCCAACCAGGAAACCCTCCTCACGATATATAAAACCCAAATTATATCAAAATTACGGTTGCCAAGCATATAACTCGGCTAAGCAGCCTGTACTAGAAAAACTTGACACTATCCAGAGAAAAGCCCAATGCATTGCATACCTACGCATCCAATCCGTGACTTTGACCAAGATCCGACAACGAAAGCGGCGAGACAACCCTTACTATTATGCACAGGATCACTCCCCTCAACATCATTAGAAGAACTACAAACACTAACAGGAGAACTACCCTTAAAATTACGTAGGCAAGAACTGCTCCTCCGATACTCCATTCGATTAGATATACACCCAGACAACCATCCCACCAAAATAGCTATAAATAAGAGTGAACTTGTCTTCCAACCGAAAATCATACCCACCACACCAAGTGGCAAAGTAATCCTTGAACTAAGAGAAAAGATACCTCTACTAAAAAAACATGTAACAAACAATACAGACCAGAACAAATCACCATGGTTACAAAAACCACCAAGGATTAACATTGAAGCTACAAAATTAGGCAATAAAAAAGGACAAGAAAACTTATTAAAACCTGTACTGGTAAACGAAATCAACCAAAAATACCCGGACTATGTTAAAATATATACCGATAGATCAAAAACAAACAACCCACTAAGAACAGAAGCAGCAATAGTCATCCCTGAATTCAATATACAAACGGGATCCAGATTACCTGACTATTGCTCCATTTACTCCACTGAATTCTGGGCTATACTTGAATCACTACAATGGATCAAAGACAACCAAATACCTAAAGCAGTCATTATAAGCGATTCCCTAAGAGTTATCAAATCGATCCAAAATCGCAATACACACTCTAGGGAACAATTCCTCGAGAGAGCATGCCAATTAATCGACGATATCACCACAGCACATCAATTAGTCGAGCTCATGAGGATATACCGTCGCACATTGGAATCTCTGGCAACGAAACAGCAGACAAAGTTGCACAAACCAAACTAGGAGATCAAAACTCAAGCTTAACTATAGCTCTACAGAAGCACTAAGTTTCGCACAAACAAGCATATATAGACCAAACATGGCAAGATTTTTGGAACTCCTCCACAAAAGGTAAAATGCTCCATGAAACCCCAAACCCCGTAGATAGGAACACACGGCTTACTAAGGGTACCTATTTAGAACAGAAAACCATAAACAGGATAATAACTGGAAAAACGTAACTAGCAAGCAGTTTTGGAAGGTTTATAGTACCCAAACCAGCAACATTAACTGCTTTAACTGCCACACCACCAAAGATCTACAGCACGTATTCAATATATGCCCAAAATATAGGAAAATATTTATCAAAACCGAAAAAGAGATTGGATCAGCACACACATACCCAGAGTTACTTATGGACTCTATTAAATATAAACAATTAGCATATAAAAATATAAATAAATTCATAGACTCAGCAGGACTTAGGAACAAAATAAAATTACTATCCCCACAAAACTAAAATACCCTGTAATTAGCTAAATAAATTTAGAAGCCACCACATACAAACCCATAACATATCATTCAATTTTATAAAAGTATTAATAAATGATTCACTTACGAAGCACATATAAAAAACTAAGGAAACCGCAAAATCGGATGTCCTAGATGTCCTGAACGAACCGAGTAATCAGCTAGGACTCCGGTCCTAGATGTCTTTAACGAACCGTGTAATCGGCTAGGACTCCGGTCTCTTGCTAACTAAAGTATAAATACCATTCAGTCTCTAAAAACATTAATAAATAAATAACTTAAAGAGGCACTATCTAAAAACTTATAAATAACATAACGTAGGAAGCACACCCTAAACACCTCGACTAGTAATACCATAATAACCTTGAAAATCTCTCTTCATACATGATTTCTACTAAGAACCTCTATAAACAGCATAGAACACACCCCTTTTTGGGACATTTTGACAAACAAAAAAAAAAAACCAAGAAACACCAGGCAAATGCAACAAGAAACCAGCGATGTGAAGCAAGCAGGACCGTTCCCGAGCTCTCCTTCCCACTAATGACAGCCAACCATTCAACTGTAAGGGACCTTTATGGACCCACAGATTGAGGCCAAACAATCAGGGTTCCTTGAATCCATAAAAGCCTGGGGGAGGTGGCAACATTACATTTCCCAGGAACAACTAGCAGGCTGCGGTGCAGTCAGAAAAAAGTGGCACATGCACAATTGTGCGCACGCTACTATAATTAAACTCAACAACAAAAAATCAAGGCATGTTTGTAAATGAAAACACAGAGACTTTATTTGCTACTTTAAATGCCGGTGATGCTATAAAATGTTTTGAAACAGAGATTTTATTGCACAAAACAAATTGACCTTCAAATTTAATTTTTTTCAAAGTTCATGTTTGAATATCAATCTAGACAATACAAAAATAATTGGTTTTTTTTAAGTGTGGAATGTTAAAATATAAAGAACAGTGGCATTTTGACAATGTATTTCCGACGTCGGTTGATTGAATGTGTCTTTTTGTATAAATATATAGGTTTAGGTTTATATCCTAAAATTGATATGGAATATAGCTAAATGTACATTGGCTGATCAGGCAAAGAAAACTGTTGAATATAGTTTAGATATAGGTGTAAATTTGGTTGCTTTGGTAGTTTGCATATTTTGAGACTTTTCGATAGTATGATTAAACATGTTTGGACTAGAGTTCAAGACTCTATTCTGAAGTAATATAAAAATACAACACACAAGTTTTGTAAACGGTACCATAACCACTCACCTTGGATGAAGAATGCTTATTCAGTTACACACAGTGGCAGATACCTACTATGTGTTACATAATATACAAGGTGTATTACATTTCGATTATGTCTAAATTCACATGAATCGAAACCTGTATTCTTATAAGTGTTATCTGATATCAAAACATCTTTATGAAAATAATCGTATTACATCGGCGTGATGCGTAAAATACATTACTCTATTCATATGGGTTGGTAAGGATTCATCACGTGTTGGAAATCTGAATAGTTGATAACATGTTTCAAAAAAGTGAAATATTGTATGATACAAAAATGGCATAATGAAATTCATGTGATCATTGCGAGAAACTTACAGATGGATCGAGTCCGCTAAATTCTGAAGCTTTTATCTACATGACATGCATTGAAATTTACAACTGAAATTCTTATCTTTTGATGTTAAAGTAAGAATTTAGAGATAAAGACAAGTCGACATTATAGCTTGGATATATTTGATAGAATCTACCCATATCGTGGAAAGAATGATTTTAATGCTTCTAGAAAACTGACATGATTTTATTTTAAGATGTTATGTAGACGGATATCTCATATAAAACTATTTACATAAAATATGGTTTAATAAGAGATCATTTATCCTTTTTGTTAAACTTATTACCGCTGTTAATCCCAGTACCTTAACAAGTCTACTTATTTTTCTGTACTATCAAGAGAAAGGTTATGATGTGTCCTGTGATATAATACATATTTGTAGTTATATTGTTGGTTGTTTGTGTGCGCTCCGTTCCAACGTTATATTATGCTATTGTATATGTATTATCAACCAATGGCCTGAAATACTGAACAAATGTATTGTCATGTATTGTATTGTATTGTATTGTGTATTGTATTGTTATGTATTGTAAGAATAGTTCATTCAATAGTTAGGTACAGTTGGAAACACGGTTCATTTTGATAAATACATTAAAAATATTATTACAGCCCAGCTTAAATAAATGCAGTACGTAAGATACAAATTGTTCATCTTGAGATATCTTGATTGATATGGCTTCAAATTTTGTGGAATAGGTTGATACCATAGATTTAAACACACCTGAAATATCACAAAAGAGGTTTCGATACACGAGTTTATTTATATGTTCTCCAAATATGTAAAAGTATTGAACCACTAGGGTTTCACCATGCCGTATAAAGTACCAATTACCGATCGATGTATTACGTAGAGGAGGAATAATCACAATGAAATCGCCCTTTGATTCTAGAAAGGGCCAAGGATCGGTCCAACATTGTAAAACGAACCACAAATTACCTATAGACAGAGCAGACGTAACAACGCCCTAATTGTTGACTTATCACACCATATTAAATCAAAGTATTTTACATTCTTGCCTACTGAAAATTTCATGAAAAACGGTTGACAAATATTGAAGTTATGACGATTTGAATTTGTACATGACATATAGTGGTGGTCAGATAAATGATGGGTAATAACAATGTGCTTGTGAATACCGTGATGTTCACATCTTTGTCAGCTACATTTCACTCTGTATTTTTGTACTTTAAACAAGGCATCATGCCCATCGAATCATCCAGCGAAATCAAGCTGGTTACTTATTCCTTATTCTCGATTCAATAAGGAATAAGTAACCAGTTACTTATTCCCGATTCAAATATTTTCACATACATTTGAATACTTATTCCTTATTCACACCGAGTTCTTTTATTTATTCATTATTCCCAATTCAGTGTGTAATTAGTTACCACTTAGTTAATGCAGATGAAAGCTTTCAGGGCACGCATTGGTGTAATTGTAACATGACTGGAGAAATACGAGTGCTATACGAGTGCAATATAAAGCTAAATATAGACAGATCAAAGATAGATGAAGGAATGGTTTAGCATATTGATAGGAATACGTGTTTTGTAATTTGATATAGGATTAATTAGCTGTGTTAGGCATCTGGGTCGTGTCTTGTGATGCATGGCGTTAAGTATTATTATTCGGGTTCGAAAAGCTTACTAATGACTCAGAACAAGTGAAACCACAAAAAATCATACAAGGGTGAAATTGGAGATTTTTCTTGTGTGGTCGTCATGTCCTTAAAGGAGAATTATATGCAGTATTTACGAGTTTAAGAAGCCTTCGGCTGACATGAATATTATCAAATGGATCTGTGATATCCAAATAAAAATATATATTAAGACATCTGGGATGAACTGAAAAAGGCGTGCTGTTCTACACGAAAATTATATAGCACACACACAATATAGCATATATACACATATCACACACGGGACGTAGGAGACCTCTAGCCATGGTCAACTAAGAACTCAGGTGAGGGATTTCGAGTTAGGTGATAGAAACTGAACTCGGATGAATAACCCTATAGATAACACTAGGACCTAAATACCCCATCAAAAATTTCGTTTAAATTTTTTTTGGATCAAAATTCTTTTATTTTTTAAATAAAAAAACAACAATAAAAAACAAACAACATGCTAATTTGGTGGAAGCAACAACACATAAAAAACATTTTCTTTTTTTATAGGTGTGTGTGTGTGTGTGGGGGGGGCATCTGTCTGGTGCCCCCCCCCCCCCAAAAAAAAAGAATATTGTCTTGAAGTCCTTGGAACTGGGGAAATTAGCATACTTGTAACCGATTTCCAGAAAGTGGGGTTATAAAGGGGAGTGGAGGACGGGTAAAGCACATGCCGCAAAAAGATTATATCTTACTTATACAGTTTGGTCGTTAAGTATCATCTTTTACGAGATTTGACAAGGAACCTTCTTGAGATGTTATCTCTAGAGGAAAGTGTCGTAACGAAAGACGTCCTGAGAAATTTCGTTGAGCCGATTTCGAGAAATCAGCTAGATGCCGGAGGTCTCGTACGAGACATACCATAAGATTATAACATAGACCCTTCTTTGACATTTTATCTCTAAGGGATAGAGCTCCATCCACGAAAAATGTCCTGACGAATTTCGTCGAAAGGAAACAGCACAATAAGGAACGCCCTATGGGTACCTGGTATTACCTCACCCCCACCCCCGAAAAAACACAACAAAAGCAAGGACACACAAATATTAATACACACAAATATTAATATACTGTATCGATAGTTTATACTAATTGAACACTTGCTAAGAGGATTTTGATTTCAATGTCTCCTGCATATTATCTAACTAGGTACACGGTCTAACAGGAGAAAAAGTTTTGTTTTTTTTTAAATTATATGAGGCGATTTCGAAATATCTACTGCTAGATGAAGGTTGAGTAAGACACACGCAGTGAGAACGTTATATCTTTATAAAGTTTTGACATGGAATCTTCTTTGATAATTTATTTCTAAGGGATAGAGTCAACTCTCGAACGACGTCCTGACGAATTTCGTCGATAGCAAACCACGATATAAGGGGCGTCCGAAGGGTATCTGGTATAAAAAACACGCATATATTAATAAACTGAATCAAGAGTTTGTACTAACTGAACATATGATTAGAGGATTTTGATTTCAACGCCTGTAGGACAGCACCTGGTTAGGCACCCGTGCTAAAATTAAAATAAAAAAACCAAACAAAAATACGTTGAGTCGATTTCGAG
Source organism: Sinohyriopsis cumingii (assembly GCA_028554795.2). Classification (NCBI taxonomy): domain Eukaryota; kingdom Metazoa; phylum Mollusca; class Bivalvia; order Unionida; family Unionidae; genus Sinohyriopsis; species Sinohyriopsis cumingii. Next base: position 115,065,858 of record CM068826.1, on the reverse strand, counting down.
AAAGTCGCGACCACATAAAGGCGGCCGGGTACAACACATTCCGTATGAAAATTGTATTTTACGTATATATTTGGGCCATTGAATCCCTTCTTTATAGAGTTTAACATAGACCCTTGTTGACATTTTCTCTATAGGAGGATTGAGTCAATCCACGAAAGAAGTCATGACGAATTTCGTCGAGAGGAAACCGGGAAATAAGAGACGCCAGATGTGTACCGGGTATGAAAAACACTCAATTGTTAATACATTGTATCAATAGTTTGTACTAATTGACACCTTACTTAGAGGATTCTGATTTCAACGCCTCTCATAAAGTATCTAAATAGGGCCCCATTCTAACAGCAGGAAACGTTTGAAGAAAATACGCCGAGTCGATTTCGAGAAATTCGCTGCTAGAGAAAGGAGGTCGAGTAGAACATCTACTGTTGTGCAGTGGGGCCATTACGTTCCCCTCTTTAGAGTTTTGATACAGACAATTCTTTAATATTTTATCTCTAAGGGATAGAGTACATCCACAAATAAAGTCATGACGAATTTCGTCGTGTGGTAAGAACGAAATAAGAGGTACCGGGTGTGAAAAGCACTCACATATTCAAAGATTGTAGCAATAGTTTGTACTAATGGAACTTCCACGCAGAGGATTTTGATTTAAACGGCTCTTGGACATTATCTAGCTAGGGACCCGTTCGAACAGCAGGAAAATAGATAAATGAGCTAAATGAGAAATTCGCGACTAGAGGAGATAGACTACAACACATGCCGTAAGGTTATATCTTACGTTACCTTTTCTCTGACATACACACTTCTTTGATATTTTATATCTCGGGGATAGAGACCATCCACAAAGGATGTCCTGATGAATTTGGTCGAAAGGAAGCAACGAAATAAGGGGCACCCTATGGGTACCGGGTATGAAAAACACGCTAATGTTAATAGATTTATCACTAGTTTGTAGTGATTGTACATCGACTTAAAGGATTTTGATTTCAACGTCTTTTGGACAGTATCTAAATAGGGACCCGTTCGTAATGTAGGAAAGATGTGAATAAACTTCATCTAGCCAATTTCGAAAAATTCGCAGTTGGAGAAATATGGTCGAGTACAACACGTGCCGTCAGAAGATGACGTCATACCTATTCAGCTGGGCCATTACGTCCCATCTTAAGAGTTTTGACGTGGACCAGTCTTTGATGTTTTATCTCTAGAGGATAGATCCAGCAACAGTGCGGGTCCTCACGAATTTCATCAAGAGGGAACGATCAAATAGGGGGTGTTCGAAAACCACGCAAATGTTAATATATCGTATTACTAGTTTATACTGATTCTTCTCCAACTTAGAGGATTTTTATTTCAACGTTTCTCAGACATCATCTATTAGGGACCGGTTCTAACAGTAATCAAGGTTTGAAGAAAATTCGTGGAACTAATTTCGAAAAACTAGCGGCTAGATAAAGGAAAGCGAGCAGAACACATGCTGTAAGCTTATATCTTACGTTTACATATGAGCCATTACGTACCCTTTTCACTGAGTTTTGATATTTACTGCTAGGGGATAGCGACCACCAACGACGTAAGTCCTGATGTATTACGTTGAGAGGAAACAGCTCAATACGGGGCGCTCTATATGTCCCGTGTAAGAAATACCCGTAAATGTCAATAGATTGTATCACTAATTTGTACTAAGAGTACGCCAACCTAGATGATTTCGATTTCAACGTCTCTTGGTCGGTATTTAAACGGGGACCAGTTCCAACAGTAGGAAAAGTTTGAAGAAAATTCGTCAAGCCGATTTTGATAATTTTTCGGCTAGATAGGGTAAGTCGAGTACAACGCTTGCCGTCAGAAGATGAGATCATACAGATATTGTTGGGTCATTACGTCCCATCTTAGAGATTTTACATGGACCTTTAATTGATATTTTATTTCTAGGGGATAGAGTCCATCCACGAAGGCAGTCCTGACGAATTCGTCAAGAGATAGGAACGAAATAAGGTGCGAATAGTAAGTACCGGATGAAAAACACGTAAATGTTAATAGAGTGTATCACTAGTTTGTACTGATTGTGCTCCAAGTTAGAGGATTTTGATTTCAACATTTCCTGGACAGTATTAAATTAACGACCCGTTCTAACAGTTGAAAAGTTTTGAAGAAAATTCGTCGAGCCGATTTCGAGAAATTAGCGGTTTGATAAAGGAAGTCAATCAGAACACATGCCTTAAGATTATATCTTAAGTTTACTATTGGGCAATTATTTCACCTCTTTGTACTCTTTTGACATGGACCTTCCTTTGATATTCTATCCGTAGCGGCTAGAGTCCACCTAGGAAGGATATCTTGACGAATTTCTTCGAGAGAAAACAATGAAATAAATGGCGCCTTATGTGTCGCGGGTATGAAAAACGCGCAAATATTAATAGATGGTAATGTTTTTATTAATTGTAGTCCAACTTAGAGGATTTTGATTTCAACTGCTCCTGGACAGCGTCTAATCAGTGATCAGTTCTAAAAGTAGTAAAAACTAGAAGAAATTTCGTCTAGCCAATTTCGAGAAATTCGCGACTAGATGAAGGAGGTCGAATACAATATATGCCATAAGAAGTTGATATAGGACGTTGGGCTATTACTTCCCCTCTTAAGAGCTTTGACATGAGCCTTTTCTTCCATACGTTATCTCTAGGGGATAGAGTCCATCCACGATGGAAGTCCGACGAATTTCGCCGAGAGTAAACATGGAAATAAGGAGCGTCCTACGGGTACTGGGTATGTAAAAATCTCAAATCTCGATATACTGTATCAATAGTTTGTACTAATTGAGTTTCTACTTAGAGGATTTTGATTTCAACGTCTCTTAGACATTATCTAGTTAGGGGCCCGTTGTTACAGTACGAATAATACCGAAAGAAGATTATATCTTATGAACACAGTTGGGTCATTAAGTCCCATCTTTAGAGTTTTGACATGGACCCTTCTATTATATTCTACCTCTAGGGGATAGAGTACATCTATGAAGGAAGTCCTGACGAATTTCGTCGAGAGGAGTCATCGATATAAGGGGGAGTAGGCTATACGAATCGGGTATGAAAAACTCAAAAGTTAATTGATTGTATCAATAGACTAATAATTGTACTCAAATTTAGAGGATTTAGATTTGAACGTCTCTTGTACAGTATTTAAATCAGGACCCGGTCTAACAGTATGAAATGTTTGAAGAAAAGGTTTCGAGCCCATTTCGAGATTACGTGGCTAGAGACAGGAGTTCGAGTGATATGTTGTCTCTCGAGGATAAAGTCCACCAAAAAGGGAAGTCCTGACGAATTTCGTCGACAAGAAACAGCGATATAAAGGGCGCCCAGTGAGTGTCGTTTTTGAACAACACGAACATGTTAATATATCGTATCATTAATTTGTGCTAATTTGTACTCAGAGGATTTTGATTTCAGAGTCTCTTGGACTGTATCTAAATAGATACCCGTCCTAGCAATACGAAAACTTTCATAAAGATTCCTCAAGCTGATTTCGAAATATCTGCGGCCAGGTGAAGGAGGTTTGGTTCAATACATGCCTTAAGAAGATTATACCTTACGTTTACAGTTTTGCAAATGCGTCCACCCATTCTAGAGTTTCGACATAGAACGTTCTTTGTTATTGTATCTCTAGTGCATAGATTCCACTCTCGAAGGATGACCAGTTGAACTTTGTCGATAGTAATCAGCGAAATAAGTGGCGCGCTATGGGTACAGGTATAAAAAACAAGAACATATTAATAAATTGTATCAATATGTTGTATCGATTGTACTCCTACTTAGCGGATATCGATCTCAACATTTCTTAGATATTACGAAAGTAGTGATCCGTTCTAACAGTAGGAAACATTAGAGAAAAACGTTTTCCAGCCTATTTCTAGAAAATCGCGGCTAGATAAAGCAATTAGAGCTCTACAGATGCTGTAAGATTATATCTTACGTTTCCATTTGAATCAGTACGTCCCCTCTTTATTCAGTTTTAACATTGACCCTTCTTTGATATTTTAACCCTAGTGTATAAGGTCCACTAACCAAGGACGTCCTGACATTTCGTCGAGAGAAAACAGCGAAATAAGGGCGCACCATGGGTGTCGGGTATGAAGAATACAAAAAGGTTAATAGATCAATCATTTGTACTATTTGTACTCTCGATCAAAAGACTGATTTCTACGTCTCTTGGACAGCATTTAATAAGAGACCCGTCCTAGCAAAAGGAAAATTTTAAAAAAATATTCGCGGCTAGATAAAGAGGTATGGGTCGAACACATGCTGTAAGAAGATTATATTTTACGTATAATGATGGGACATTACCTCGCCTCCTTAAAGAGTTTCAACATGGACTCTTCATTGACATTTTATCTCTATTGGACCTAGGATCCAAGTCCTGACGAATGTCAAGGAGAAGAAGTATCAAAATAAGGGCATCCTAAGGGTACAGGGTATGAAATTTTGAGGTATGGGCAAGAAAGCCAAGACTCTATCACCAGGCTGAATGCTCCTTTCCTTCGAGTTTTATCTTATCTTGACTTAATTTTGGATTGAGTAGAGTGCAGATTTGCTCTTGAGACCTCACAAGCCTTTGACAATTTATACTTAAAATTGGAAACATAATCAAGAAGATTAATTTCAGACTCTTCTTTAGAAAGAAGTTTCTCTCTCAATAACTTCAATGGTCCACGCACAGTGTGTCCAAAATCCAGTTCTAAGAGACCGAAGCCTAGAGATTCTTGAATTGATTCCTTAACAGCAAGCAATAGTACATGAACGTCTTCATCCCAATCTTTACCCGTATCAAAACAATATGGTCGAATCATATTTTGCGAAGTCTAATGGAATCTTTCTAATGCCCATTGGCTCTCAGGGTGATAGACACAAGATTTGAATAGTTGGATGCCTAATTCGTACATAACTTGCTGGAACATTCCAGACATGAACTTTGAGTCTTGATCAGACTTGATAGATGTGGGAAGGCCAAATTGAGTAAACAAACTTTATCAAAGCTTTTACTATTGTTTCAGATTTTATATTCCTCAAGGGAATTGCCTCTGGAAACCTTGTTGACGTACACATAATGGTCAACAGGTATTGGTTACTTGATTTGGTCTTAGGTAAGGAACCAACACAATCTATGATAATTCTATTTAATGGTTCATCAAAGGCAGGAATAGGTCGTAGAATAGCCTTAGGTATTTTCTGATTGGGTTTTCCTACCCTTTGACAGGCAAGACAAGATCTGCAGTATTTACTAACATCACTTTTGATTTTTGGCAAATAGAAGTGAGTCAAGATCTTGTGATACCTTTTTTAATCTCTAAATGACTAGCAAATGTAGTTTCATGGGCCAGAGTATTCCCTGGCTGTAAGGTTTTGGAATAGTGACCATTCACCACAGCAGGTACCTCGAGAGGCCTCCATTTTCTCATAAGAATTCCATTTTTAATGAAATAACAGACAGGAACTTCAGTAGCTTCAGTTTCACTAATGACCCTTTGCAACAAACAGGAGATCACAGGATCTTTTTCCTGTTCAAGGACAAGTAATTGTCGTGTATCACCCTGATTAGAATAAAGAGAATGTGTAGTTAAAATAGGATCACTGTGATGAATACCTTCTGTTTGACCCAAACAAGGAGTGGACGTGACTTATCAAAAGCCTGACCAATACATGTGTCAGCTAACGGAATACATTCCTTATCAACATCATTCTCAAGAGCTTTCTTCGCCACAGCTCTAGTAACTGTACAAGCTGGGAATAAATCCGGGAATTCTTTTTCAATTGGATCGATTTTTTGATCCAAGTAAGGCTTGTCAGTTACAAGTGGATTAACCACAACATTGTCTCCAGCTAGGTCGTTGCCTAGTAATAAATGAATGGCCTCAACGGGTAAAACAGACACTGTGCTGACTGTCATGGGTCCTGAGACTAAGTCTGATGACAAATTTACACAATGGAGAGGAACATCAATAAAACCGCACTCTATTCCCTGCATAAGAGCACTCTCGTTAGAAGAAGACTTCTCAGAAAAAGGCAAAGTACCTGACAATAAAAGACTCTGAGAAGCTCCTGTGTCCCTTACATTTTTTAATAGGGATAGGATTAGCCGAATCACTCAAGAGTAATATAGAAACCTTCGATATGAATGGTTTATTATTCTCCATAACAGAATCAGACTGGGGTTTATTAGAGCCAACAAACGTATTGCTTTCAATACATGACCGTGACCTTGTCCTCTTAGAAATAAAAGCATTTGGAATAGGTCTGTCTTGATTCTGATGCCTATTTTTAAAATTGTAGCAATCAGAAATAACTTGAATTTTCTTCTTGCAATAGGTACACGTAGGAAGAGACAACGATCTTTAATCAAGCTTATCAGAAACTTGATTTTTAGAAGTTGTGCCAGTTTGAGTTTTAGAAGGGCTTGTATTATGCTGAAATGCTTTTGTGCCAAAAGACTGTTGAGTAGAAGTCTTATTTGCTAAAGGAACTTTATGAGCGAAAGAATACTCATCAGCAGTTTGAGCAGCATTTTCCAAGGTTTCAATCTGATGCTCGTCATGATAAGACTTAATATCACTATGGACAAAGTTTTTGAAACCTTCAAGTAATACAAGTTGTTTGAGACTTTCATAATCTCGAACTTTCTTGGCTAAGCACCATCTATCAAATAACACTCTGTTTCCCAAGCAAATTCGAAATGCTTCTTTTCTATAGTTTCTGAATTGTTGCCGATAAGCTTCAGGGACTAACTTATAACCCCTTAAGATGCATTCTTTAACCTCATTATAGTTACCACTTTGGTGAATTGACAGTGAATTGTAAATATCACTAGCCTTGTCAGTGAGTACACATTGTGTTATTTGAGTCCAATGCTCCCTTGGCCATTTTAAATTTTAGCAACTTTTTCAAAACGAGTAATATATTTGTCTACTTCTTTTTCTCTGAAAGGGGGCACTAATTCAATATTCTTTACAAGATCAAAACTTAAATTTGTATTTGAAGTGGAAATATGATTTTCACTTGCCAGCTCCATTTCTTTTATTCTAAATTGATATTCCCTATCTTTCTCTTGTTCTTCCTTATCTAACTGTATTTGCATTTGTTCTTTTTCTAATTGCATTTGTTTTTCTTTATCTCTTTCCTATCTCTCCTCTCTCTCTCTCTTCTTTCTCATATTGTAACTGCATTTCTTTTTCTTGTAACTGTATTTGTCTTTCTTTTGTTTTTTCGTCCGCTTATAATAGCGTTTCTTTTACTCTTTCTTCATTCTGATGCTCAAGCTTCCTCAACTCCAATTCCATCTTATATTTTAATTCTAATTCTTTCCCTATTATGTCAGAGTCTGATACAGACTTCCTTTGCGAAACCAAATCATTTTTATCCCAAAAATATATTTTCAACCAAATACTGAACCAAAATATTTCTCATTTCTTGTTTCATTAAGGACGCCTTTTCCTCATGAAAACGTATTTTCTGACATGTTGAATCAATTCATCTTTTTTGAAAAGATCTAATTGTTCCTGTGTGGGATTTGAAAGTAAAATTTCCACTTTTGATGACGTTTTAGAAAAGGTTTGTCGATTTCACTAAGATTTCTAAAATAGGGGAATTCAAATCTCAAAACAAACAAAGTATTTTGAAATATCTTAGCCAAAATTGAAAATCCCGGACGAGCCCCCAATTCTTATGTTACGTGTTTAGGCTCGAATAAACAGCATCACAAGAAAGAGTGAAAATAACAAGCTTTTAAAAATGTAACAAATAATTTATTTCCTTGGAAAGATACTGTAAACATAAAAAAATAAAAGCTTAATGTTTCAAGAATCAAATCTACAAAATAAACTCCAAGAATAATACACGATTTCAAGTTCGAGTCCAAACGAAGAATCCAAGATGGAAGTCGATGACGTATTCTGTATCCTGTTCAATGTTGTTGTCTACAGTTCCTTGTAGAACACAGGAAATAATCATCCGGTTTTTGAAATACAGGTAAAATTCTAAGAAATGTCGTTGTTCAAGAATTCTGTATGAGCACACATCAAATATCACTATTAAAACTAAGTAATGCGCAACTCTGGACATGACTAATTGCAAAATAGAGGATCACATGATCATGCTTACATATAAAATATCACGTATGTCCTTATTACTCCGAGAATAAAAGTTGTTTAAGTCACTAAAAGCTATTTACAAGTCGAGGGATCACATATACAAAACAATATCGATCTCAACCTTAATATTCCCACAATAAAAATAAATTGTTCACGTGGCTGTTACTAATTTTGAGTTAAGGTCGGGAACCAGGTCAACCTTATGTTTACAAAAATGAAGAGTGAAGGTCAAACTATTATTCAATCGGGAATAAGGAATAACTAACCAGCTTGACGTCAATGACTCATCCTTGGTCTTTTTCAGCTGTAAAATGAAATCTAGAATGTAAATCATTTCCACCTTGAACTGCTCTCAAATGTGTTTTCACTATTATATTATACTAGCCTTAAAACGTCACAGCAGATATATGATATGTCATGATTTAGAGTAACACAAGCAATGGTTACATACAATTTAATCATAATACCTTTTTTCAATTTCAACATTACAAAGTTGCAGGAATAAATATACAAATTAAACGTCTAGATATTTCATTGATTAATGAAACGTCTTAGATTTTGTTTTCAAGACCTATAATGTTCGCACATCCAACTGGCAGTTCGACTTCCAAACTCTTACCATTTTGAGAGGTATTATTAGGATTTCCTCTGTGTCTCCTTCAGACAGTCGACTTTATTCAACTCGAATCGTTACAACACGAAATAACTTCAAATGAATTATATTTTTTAAATAGATTTTCCCCCACTGATTCTCATAGTAACTTAAAAATAGACCTCATAAATCTAAGGAAATTGTGAAATTTAATTACCTTTACTTTGATATATAATTTATGGGTGTAGTTTGGCTTATAAGAGGCTAAAGCTCGGCCTGACGTTAGATGTGCATTTCCCAAAAGACCAATTCGTAAAAGGAAAAAATTGCCTACCAGATAACATTGTTATTTTACTTTTTCCTTCATATTTTATAAATCAATAATTGCACTATGAGAGGTTAGTATTATCGACTCTGGTTAAATAAATGTTCTCTATTTTGATAACTGCTAAAGTTAGTGTACTTTGGACTAATTCATGTTTTTTTCCAGAGCATATGTGAGTAGCCATTTTTATCAGCTGTTTGCTTTAGGGGGGCAGGTGCCAGTTTTTATGTACAAATTTAATGCCGCAATCAGCGACATAGTATAAAAAATCATAAAAAAATCAAATACACTAGTGAGGTCAAAAAGGTCCATATTTTTAGATACCTATATTAAAATAAAGCATAAGACTATTATTCACTTGACCAAATAAGTCAATGGCATTTCATAGCAGAAGAAGTTTATGCACACTAACCCCTTTTTATACATGCATTTTTCACCTCCAAAGGCCATTTTTGACAGCATGTGGTGCTCACAGTGCAAACGCAAGCCCTTTCCCTGGATGTAAATTTTGAAAAACATTGACTACTAAATAGTTTGATGCAATTCAGAATAGTTTTCCAAGCCGTATTTGAGATATTCTACTTGCCTTGAACCCACGTGTCTACTGCTATGGGAGGCTAACTCTTCTTCCTAGCCGACAATTGGTATTTCACTGTCAACATACTGCAGAGTAACTATGGAAGGTGTACATGACTGATATCAATTTCAAGAACAACACAAGCCCGAAACACCTTGTCAGAAATATAGCCATATCTTTAAATAGTAAACAATAATAGCTGAAAAAGTCACACCATAGCCTTAAGTTAGGAAGTTTGCCAGGGGCCAGTTTACGAAACTGGACCCTGCCACCTTTAGGCAGCATGTTGTTCCTCTAATACCATATAGAGGTATGCCACTGTTCTCTTTGCTTGTTGTAACTGCACACTTCACCGTCCCTCTTTCAGAAACACTTGATACCTGAAGAGAAGAAACGATAGTATTGGTCGGTGACCTCATCCAAATCGGCACGTGATAGGAGCAGAGTGACATACAACGTTAGTTGATATCAAAAGTAGAAGCCTCAATAACACTTGGCAGACGATCAGGATAGGGTTTTCTTTGAAAGAGTATCGCGCTGACTAACGGTGATAAGCCAGTTGATTAGAGGACAAGCCAACTTGTACGAAGATATTGATATCATCAAGAATTACTTATGGCCAGCATGACTGTGAGTAAAGTTTCTCCCTCTCGCTTGTAATGTTAGTATTTAATAGTTGTTAGATTGTGAGATCATGTAGTCCTTTTGTTTTCTACTTTTCTCCACTAAGATTACATTCCACAGGAGTAGTAAAGGGGGCCACTGTAGCCTCAATGGAAATTTAGCATGGAGAAAAACCCTGGGCCACTATAGCCTCAAGGGAAATTTAACATGGAGAAAAGTCTTGGGCCACTCTAGCCTCAAGGGGATTGAACATGGGGAAAAAAGCATGGGCAACTCTAGCGACAAGGGAAATTGAACATGGGGAATTGTAACAGGGTCCAGACCTGATGGGTCTATGGAAAGGGAACAGGGGGAGAGGGACATAACACACACACACACACACACACACACACACACACACACACACACACACACACACACACACACATAAAATAATAATTCGGGGTTAGGCAATTGAAAGTCATTCTCTTTTCGAGAAATAGGAGTGGCCCTGAAAAGGGCCTTTGTGTTTCTTCTTCTTCTTCTATTTCCTCCACTTCTTCCACCAAGATCTCACTTTTTCCATTATTCCTTTCTTCTTCTTCTTCTTCTTCTTCTTCTTCTTCTTCTTCTTCTTCTTCTTCTTCTTCTCCTCCTCTGTTATCCAGTCAGGATGACCCATGGCTCTGAACTTTTCCTGGACTTTGATCCAATTGTTGTTTAGCCGCTCAAACTCTGCCTGTTTCTTTTTGTTTTCCTGATCTTTTCTTTCTTTATTCCATCTCTCTTTAATCTTCTTGACCTCTACCTCCATCACTTTTCTCATCAACTCCTCTCCTTTCTTCAGTCTGTCCAGACCTCTCTCCATAAAAGAGCACTCTGTCCCATGTGACATATTTCCAAGAAAGCACCTGACTTTGCTTGCATTGTCAAGTGCTTCCTTTAGGCTTCCCACTCTGACATAGGTGGGATTTATCATACCTCTCAATCTCTTTTCCTCCTCTTCTATCATTCCTGCTATCACTTCTTTTGCTACCTTTAGGCATTTAGCGTAGTACAGGTACTCTGCTATCTTCCATTCTTTTTCTAGTCTCTCCACTACATAGATACCATCTATTATCCAATAGTATATATGTACCAAGTTGTTAAACAACTGACTTGCAACCACCATCTTCGTTTTTATTATTCCGTAGAATGGTTCGAACATCAAACTCTGTGGGTTCTTATACTGAAAGCGCGGACGTGATGGAAAACATCCCCCTAAGACTTAAAATTGATATTACCTAGATCATCACTTAAAACGCGCGGCCGTGAAGGAAAACATTCCCCTACTTTTCTCATTTCATATAATATACTATCCACATAAGTTAAATCAGCAATAAACTAACCCCAAATCTACTATCCACACACACACACACACACACACACACACACACGCAAAGCAATAAAATTAAACCCAAATTTACTATCCCCACAAACGTCCTTGAGCGCTTACAAACACACACACACACACACACACACACACACAAAGAGTCAGTGTTTATATACACACTACTCTACCTACACACATTGGCAAATCGATGGTTATTTCTTTTCTAGAGTATTGTGTAGCCCTGAAAAGGGCTGTTTGTTTTAGAACTTCAGATGCACCTATTTAATGCTGGCACCTTCCTGGTCTGGCAGCACACACACATCTTCGACTCCAGTCTCTTTTTGCTTTTTGTCTTGAGAGTGCAGAGGCGGGATGATTCGCTTCAGCACCCCAATCATATGTCTCTGGTATCTTGTAAGTCATCCTCTCTCCTATTTTCTTTTCCTCGTCTTCCCTCTCTCTTCTCTCCTCCTCTTCCTTCTTTATTCTTGCTTCTTCTACGATAGCCTCATTTACTATGCGCCTGGCATATTCCAGGTGCATCTGGAGTTCTAGCAGTTTCACAATCCTTGTATTCATTGTCTTGCTGCTAACAGGTCGACGATGGGTAGTCCAACTGACGATTAGTTTTTAAGTTATACTAAAAGCGCGGACGTGAAGGAAAACATCCCCTAAGACAAAAAATTGATATTACCTAGATCATAACCCAACAACGCGCGGACCTAAAATAAACACTCGCTCACTTTTTATACTACCCACCACTATTCTAAAAATGTTCATTAATCACTTCAATATACTATCCACATACTCAAAGCAATCTAACCCTAAATCTACTCTCCACACACGTCAAGCAGCAAAAAAAAGAAAAAAAAAAGAAACAAACAAAACAAAACAAAACTTGATCTTAATATACTATCCACACCAACGTATTTGAGCACTTACAAGCACACAATCATATACACAAACACAAACACTCACACTATAAAAGAGTCAGTGTTTATATACACACTACTCTACCTACACATATTGGCAATTGGATTGTTATTTCTTTTCTAGAGTATTGGGTAGCCCTGAAAAGGGCTGTTTTTTTTTGTTTGCTATGGCAATCTTTTAGTTTCTAAGAATGCTACGTCCTCTCAGGATGGACTTTCTGGCGATAGGTCTGCTTCTTCGGAAAGAGAAGAAGAACTCTTTGGTGTCGATACGACAATCGACAAAGCCTTTGTCAGGTTCAGATTGCTGCTGCTGCTGCTGTTGCTGCTGTCTCTGAAGTCTGTACTTCTCTGTCCATTCTTCTTTCTCCCTGTTCACTTCTTCTCTGAAGAGCTCTTCGATCAGGTCTTCAGTGACTTTTAGTATTCTCACGTTCTCTATTTCTTCTGGCTTCGGTATCAGACTGTGTCTGACCCTATGCAAATTCACGTAGGCTTCGTTTAGCTTAGCTAGTTTGGAGCACATCTTCGTAGGAGGATGAGTCAACAATGGATGGTTAGACTGGAGGCTACCCCGTTTCTTAAAGTCAAAGCGCGGACGTGAAGGAAAACATCCCTCCACGGTTTTCGATCCTCAACGTTTAATGAATGTCATGAGAAAGATAGAGAGAAGTCAAAGTGCATGAATCAACATTCTTATAGTCAAACAAAAGACAGAGGCATTTTTTTCAAAACACAACATTTTTTATTCAAAATCACTTAACACTAACCACACGAATCTGACCCGATTTTATAGGGTGGAAATGTGCCTCGTCGCTCCCTTGGTCTGGAGTGAAATCAAAACCCCACAAAGCATAGCCTCCTGCATAATCGTCGTACGAAATACCGTGACTGGTGTTGGTTCCTAACTGTCCAGTGGCTTCGTACAGGGACAAGTACGATCTCAAACAATTCTTTGCGACACCAAAGTTGGGCTCAAAGGGTCGGGTACACAAGGTCTTGCCGTCGCGACTGACTTCGATCTTGGACACATTGTAATGTTGAAACTCAAAAGGATTTTGATCGTGGGTTCCGTTGAAGGCTGAATTCCTGACGATACCAACAATCAAACGCTTGGGTAACTGTCCTTGGAACAGATGATCTTCGATCATAGATCGCTGTCCAGCGGGAATGGTGAACGTTTTCACTTCTACGCGTCGTATCGGATACTTGGCGGTCGTTCTGCTCAACGTCTGACTGACGTCGTTTCCCACTTTAGGTAACACTTCCACACGACGCACGTAAAGTCGGGCTTCTTGAATGACAGTTTTGTATTCGTTGGCATGGGCCATCAAATGGAAAGCGGCACTCCTACGATTCAGTCTCAGACGGATATCCACCCCGTTCAGCAAATACTTTTCTTGTAACCACATATCCAAATGCAAACGATCCATCAGTTCTAAACTTCGCCCTTGCAGAATTTTCTTACGACGGTCGTTAAACCCCACATTGTGAGGATTGTCATCTTCTGTCAGGGCTGTGTCGCTAAACGTGCCTACACCTGCCGTGTCAGGATTCCATACCACGCAAGCATCCAGATGAGTATTCTTGGCTTCTTTTCCGTACGTCAAGAGATTTTCCAAGTAGGCACGATATGGGTAAGTATCCATGCTGCTGCTGACCAGTTTGTTATTCAAGTACAAGTCCACTTCGCTGAACAAGGAATGCATGAAATTGTTGACAGGAGCTACTCTAGCATCGCCTCCTGGATTGGTGTTGTCCGTTTTGATCACTTTCACTTTCAAATACAGGTAACTGCTATTCAGATCGATGTAATCTTCGGGTTGTCCTTTGATTTCAAACTCGATGGGAGCGGAATCCGTCAAAGAGGAGACGGGATGAAATTCCACCCATTGGGATTCTTGCAAGGTCATCATGGTAGGGGGCATGGCAAAGAGATCCAGTTCCGACTTGGAACAAGCACAAGACTCTCGGTGCATCATTTTGTTCTGTGTCTCAATAATCGAAAACGTCTAAGTCTCGAACGGTTCTTCTTTTCTTTGTCTTTCTCGCTTTAGACGTGTGAAGTCTGGTGAAAGGGTGTTTTCTTCGTCGTCTCTTTCTGCCTTGTCCCTGCTGAATGCTTGACTCGGTAGCGTGCAGGGCATTTATAGGTGTTTCGCGTCGGTCCAAAAGGTCTTTGCCCGTTTGCAGCAAGACATTTTTGCCTGCCCTCATGAAGGCTTCTTTAGGGGTTTGTTTGTCGATGATGACATTTTGGAGAAATTCTTTGCCTTGCGTCAGTGCCGCATCTTTCAAGGCGTGCAATCCGCGTGTCACCATCGGTTTCAACACCGGGGCTACCGAACGAAAGGCCAATTTTAACATATCTCCTAAACCGTGTCCTCGCTGTCGAGCAACCCCTCGGTACACTGGATACATGACTTACGAGTCGTGAGAGAACCGTTTTCGAAAATGGAGTTTCACCGTGACTTTTCCTTTGGTGAATGGAATATTTTGTCCCAAATCTCCTTTTATAGCAATGTTGACCGTGTCCAAATACGACTTGCTGACAGGCAAATAGTGAGGATGGACAAATTCGCGGTGAACGTGATAAGTGTTTCCACCTTCCTCGTCAGTGACCGTGGCAGAATCCACTTTGAAAGAAATGACACGCAGTAACGGTGCGGAGGTGTGTCCCACCACGTTGTACTCCACCACATCGGAGTACACAAACATCAAATTCAGTCCTTGGTTCAGTTCTACCGGGGCACGAAATAACTTGCTAAAAGACTCGTTGTCGTAAACGATTGGTAATTCGTTTTTCTTGAGCATGGCCATTCTCATGTCCATGTCTCCGCCCAACATGTCAAACAATTCAGGACAAAATAAAATGGACAGGATTTTACTCCCGTCAAATTTCATCAAGAAGCGACGAGCTGCTTTGTGGTATTCCATGGTGACACTTTTTTTGACACTCTCCAAAGCTTTCAGAAACACGACATTAAATCTGGAGGTTATGGTGCTCACCAAATGTTGACCACTAAAATAATAGCCTGGTGGAATGAACAAGTGATAGGTGGTGTACTTTTGATTTTTTGTGCCAGGGGCTTTCTTGTCATATTTGCCATAGGTATCCAAGTACTGTTGCAATTGTTCGTCATGAACTTCTACATCAAAAAAATTTTGATTGGGAAGGACATTGAGGACTTGGGTCGGGTGAATGATTTCTACTAAAGCCACTTCCCAATGGGCTTCGTGATCTAAGGGGATGGTCTGAGGTAATTTGGCCGTGTAACAGCACAACGTATTCTTGGGAAACACCTCCATGGAACTGTCACTGGGTAAGGTTAAGTAATATTGGTTTTGGTGACTCATAATTCCAGAGTTCTGTGGCTGTCCGAGGGGTTACTGGACGTCAGAGGCGTGTCTCCGCTCAAAATGGGGTTGTTGTTGGAGTAGTGGCTGGCACTGGCACTGGACGCAAGGTTTCCGTGGTTCCCGTTCGAGGTGAATTTCAGGGAGGGATTAGGAAGCAGGTAACCGATGCAACTGCTCAATAAAATGGTCCACAATTGTTTGTCTCCTTGTTGCAAACTCAAATTGGCAATGGCTGCCCCGATGACACAATACACCACGAAGATTTGGCAGAAAAAGACGATTTGCGTTTTAGGCACACGTTCTCCGCACCACACCCACAAGGTTTGTTTTTGTAAATCTTGCAGAGAAGAACTGGGTGAAGGAGTGGTCGACGTAGCTGCGTCTGTGTGAAAGGGCATGATGGTCACTTCTTTTTATAGTCGATGACTTGCGAAGCGTCGATCCAAGAATCGAAACTGGGTGGATATCCTTTCCAACGTACTTTGACTTCTTTGACACGTCGTTTGCCTACTTTACGGGTTCTGCGTTCGAGAATGCGTTCGATGTCGTACACGTCGTCTTCTTTTTTGGTGACACGTTGTAACTCGGGCAAATAAAACGTTCCTTTGAGCACTTCTCCGTTCATGTCTTCCAATTTATAGACGGCAGGATGACGGCCATGCACTCGTCCAGTGACACGAAACAATTCGGTCGTCCAGTTAGGTAAGTAACCTTTGTCGAAAGTGCGTTTTGTTTTGCCAATGCGCACCCAATCTCCTACGGTCAACTCTCCACTTTTCTTGGGGACAGCCCTCGTCGGGGACGTACCAAACAGGCGCTCAAACACCAACACTTCGTTGTCGGGAGTCACTTCTTGCGGGGCACGTCCGATGCTTCGATGGTAAGATTGGTTGTACGCTTGCACCAGGTGCGGTAAGATGTCGATGTACTTCAGAGTGTGGTGATGCGTAAAATATTTCCACATGCGTTCTTTCAAAGTGCGTTGAAAACGTTCCACGATGCTGGCTTTGGTTTCGGGATTCTCCGTGGTAAAAAAATGAATGTCACGTTTCTTTAATTCTTTTTGGAAAGCTTGGTTCAGAAATTCGGTACCTTTGTCCGTTTGCCATCGAAGAGGGTGACGACCGCTTTGTTTTAACACTCGTTGCAGGGCGAGCACTAACTCGCTGCTCGATTTGGGAGTCAAGGGCACGATCCAGGCAAATTTGGAAAAGACGTCGATGACACAAAACAAATATTTGTAGCCACGATTGTAGCTGGCCAAATGAGAGACATCGGCTAAATCGGCTTGCCATTGATGATCGATGCCTTCCACTCGGGTGCGACTTCTGGTAAACTTGCGTCGAATGGGTTTGTGTAAAGTGTAGGTAGCTTGTTCTTGTAACCATCGTTGCACTTGAGGTAAACGGAGACTTTTCAATAGAGTTTTGGCAGCACGATACAATTTTTGAACTCCTGCGTAACCTGCAGGATGAGAGGGATCGTAGTAAATGCTGGCTAAGACTTTTTCCATTTTTTGTGTTTGTGTGTTAATAAGACACCCACTCTTGGAGGATGCTACTCTTTTTCTCTTGGGGTACTTTCTTGGATTGCAATGCTTTACGTGTGCGACCGGCAATAGGTGTTGAAGAGGAGGATGTCTGAGCGGGGGATATCGGTTCTTGTTTCACTTCTGTCTTCACTTCTGTCTTCACTTTCTTTTTCTCTTGTGATGAAGAAGGGGTGGCCATCATCTTTTTAATCCATCCAATTCTGGAGGTAGGTGGTGTTGTTAACTTGCGTACTTTTTCTGGTGGAGTTTGAAACCCTTCTTCTTCTTCTTCTTTTCCTTTTTCTGTCTTGACCACTGGTACCGGTATTGGTACTGGTACTGGTGATGGTGCTGGACTTTTCATCAAGGTCTTAAAATCTTTCAGAGTGGGTAGAGCTGTTTCGTCTAAAGCTTTCTGGTGAAATAGTTGCAGTCGTTGCAAAAGTTGACCGTACTTTTGCGATTTTTCTGTTTCGGACAAATCTTGGCGATCCATCAAGGACTGCAATTCGTGTTGCAACTGGGACATCTCGCTCAAATTGGGATTGGGAGGTAAATGCGGAGTACGTTGTTCTTGCCAACGATGGTATTCCATCCATCGTTTGTAAGGCACTAAAGCTAGTTTTCGTCCTTTCATGGGGTTGTCAGGGGTCGATTCTGAGATCTTGGGACTTCCGAGGGCCTTTTCATCTTGCTCCCACCAGTCCTCCCAACATGGTTCCCAAGACTCCTTTCAGTAAGGGACCTAACAAGAGGGGTAAAATGCCTCCACGTTGGACCACCATCTTCTTCTTTTGACGAATGGGAATTTTCTTTTGAACCATTTGGCGAAGAACGTGACGATGTTTACCTAAGCATTGTTTCTGGTGTTTGGACAAAGGGATCGTGCCTTTCAAGACGTTCAGACAACATTCGCACACGGTATCGATGACCTCTTTGGAGGCTGTTTGAATGAGTTTTTTTCGTAGGGGTGGAGAAGCTTTGGACAGGACAGATAACATGTCCCCACGTTTGACTAAACGAGGAGGCAGTCCTTTCCTTTTCTTTCCTTGGGGTTTAGAAGAGGGATGCTTTCTAGAGGGTGACATC
Source organism: Sinohyriopsis cumingii (assembly GCA_028554795.2). Lineage (NCBI taxonomy): Eukaryota > Metazoa > Mollusca > Bivalvia > Unionida > Unionidae > Sinohyriopsis > Sinohyriopsis cumingii. Next base: position 115,047,346 of record CM068826.1, on the reverse strand, counting down.
TTTGAGTCTTCAGCACCAAAAACACTGATACCCCTACTTAGTCACAGACCTTTTTTATACTGGAACGCGTCGCCACTGATTGTCTTGACATCGTATCAACTTGAGGACAGGCATGACACGTCGTGGAGGGGTACGCAACGGACTAAATCGAGCCAGTTCTTGCTTGGACAAATCCAGTAAACTTTGTAACATGCCCGATCTTTCTTGGACTTTGACTTTGGAAGCAGGTACTTTGTGAGCCGCAGCCACTGTTGCGAAACTGGAGGGTCCTGCCACTGGGGAAGTTCTTGGGGTCATCAACGGAGAAGTTCTTGGTGTGATCAACGTCTCCAAGTAATGTTCGGTTCTTGGTGACATCAACGGAGAAGTGATGGAACCTGAGGCTACCGGAGACGCAGTCACTGCCGTGGCAGGTCGTGGTTTGCGAGTGTAAGGTTGCGTGCTGGCCGAAGTGCCTCTCTTGCGACTAGTTTTCTTCTGTGGGCTTTTCTTTTTCTGGGGACTTTTTCTCTGTTTCTTTTCCTGAGGGCTTCTTTTCTTTCTCCGGGGTGGTGTCTGGTAAGAGAAGGGTCCCGCCACTGGAGAAGTTCTTGCAGACACGTGTCTTTTTGGGGACCTGGTCTTTTTCTTTTTCTTCTTGGAGCTTCGTTTGACTGCTTTTTTTGTCTTGGGGAAAACTTTGGGAGCATTAGGATAACATCTTAAGAGAGAGCGAATGATGACCCCTCCTAGAGTACCGCTCCCTCCAGGTTTCAAAATGATTTGTTTTTTGGTTTGAGTGTCAATGCGGGGATCGGCCAGTTGGGTTAAAGCGACTTTGTTTCAATCGAAAAAGCGTTTGGTTTGATGAGGAATCTGAATGATCCCTTGGAGTAATTGACGTGCCGTCACCGTGAACCATCGTAAGACTTCTTTGAGACTAGCTTCTAAGACACGAGCTCGTGTTTGTGGATTTTTTTCTCGACTGATGCCGTACAACGCACGAATCAATTTGACGGGAAGATGCGACTGAAGGGACGTCATGTTCACACTGTGTGTGAGACAGACGAAAAGGGTCTGAGGCTTTTATAGACTTTTTGTGGAATGAAGTTAAGTCGATGACGAAGACGTGTACAGGACAGGCCCTCCGTCTTGGCACCAGTGGTGAAACAAGTGGGTACGAAATCGCAAATCCTCGGGGGTCGTAGGTTTCAAATCGACGAGTAAATAGGCGTGTGGAGTGTGAGTGGCATCGTCGTACGCCTGAGTCAGCCAAGGCGTTCCTAACTGTTTGGCTAAGACTTGCACTTGCGATTTATCTCGAGGGCTTTTAAACAAAACCACGTAATGCGCATTGAGACTGATGGTGCGATGGGCTTTACTTTGTTGAAACAAATTTTGAGTGATGTAAACGACACTGGCATTACGGTGATGCCCTTTGCGCGTGAACCACAGTTTGATTTCTTCTTCGTCTTCTCCTAACATGTCGTCGAAAATGACCAAATGGGTTTGACGGGAGTCAGAGACGATGCCATCGTCTTCTTTAGGAATGCCTTCCACAAACACGATGGAATCGCCTTGACTTTCTCGCAAGAGGCTGTACGCCGATTGCCACTCGTTGTAACACCACACGATGCGTTGAGGTGGTCGATCGATCAAATGATGTTTATGTTCGATCAAACGTTTGACAAATTCGGTTTTGCCTGAACCGCTAGGTCCAGCAATGAGCATGTTAAAAGGATGACGAAGATACAAAGCCTCCCAACTGGTACGATCTAAGTGTTCGTCGATGACTTTGACAGTGGAGGAAAAAGGGAGCAGAGACAGTAGAAGTAGCCATAGTGTTAGGAATGTCACTTGTGACACGAAAAAAAACAAGACGAGAGTTTATATACTTTTTCAGGACACGTTTATTGAATGTTTCAAATATGAACAACACGAAAGACAAAAATACATAAAAGCCAAATAGTGATGTACAGGAATAAAAAACACATCAAAACGATCAAAGTGGAATATAAACAAGTCTCTGTGCAACATGTTCTGGGTAAGCAAGATGTCCTAGCGACAGTGTGTAATGTTCTTACAGTCTCTACATGAGGTACAGTCACACACGTGTCCTCCCGGAATGACCTTTCAGGAATGTCCACGACAGTCCTGTCCTGGGTGACGGGTTCTTCTGGTACTGTCACTAACACAGGTTGAAAAGTTGCAAGGCTCACAAGCGCATTCCACTTCAGAAACCCCACACTTGAATTGTTCCTTTCTAAACTTGTTTTGTGTTTCTCTGAAAGTATTCATCTTGTTCACTTGGTCCTGGTAGTCACAATGAACTATCGATCTTGCCTAGGGTTCCGTTTTATATACAGACCAATACCGACGTGTCCATACGGTACGGTGAAATGATTGGGAAGTCGCACTCGCTTCTGGTACACGATTTGATAGACTTTTTGCAAGGGTCGACTGACGATGTGGTGAGTGGGTAAACGTACAATCTTGTTGGGTTGATAGGTGGTCACTTTAAAGTGTTCGTCCTCTCCAGACTGCAAGGCTTCTTTCAATACCCCAAAGTTCACCACTCGACTGGTACGATAATTCAAAGGTCAATCCTTTCACTTTGCACTGCGTGTGCACTTCTCCTTGTTTGTCCCGGTATTCGTAACCGTAATTTTTAGGACAACCACTGGCGAAACTTAGAATCTTGTCGTCGGGATGCTCGTCTGTCCAGGCTCCTAAACGGTCTCCTTCGATGTCAGGGTGCTGTTGACTCGGGTGATGGATGTAAATGCAACTGTCCGTGTCAAAGTACAGGACGCGTTTCCCTAACAGTTCTAAAGCTTCGTACAGTTTTAAGCGAGCATGAGCTGTCACGTAAGCCGCAATGATGACATTTCCAAAAGGGCCGTCTTGTACAAAGTCCAGATCTTCTTCGTAATTGACCAAGATCAAATCCTCGCGAACGACGTCCACGTGTTTCATGTATTTGGTTTTGTCGTGAATCATCTGAAAGTAGCGGGAAGGTTCAGTCAAATACTCCGTCTTGGGTAAACACGGACGTTGTGCCATTTTGCCCCACAAACAATTTAACATCGATTTGGCAAACGATCGCCTGCCTTCGTTTTTCTCGATGTGGTCTAAAGAGATGCCTTCTTGTGCATAGTATTTCTCTTTGAATGTCTTTTCGTCTTCGGGAGTGTGACACCAGGACGGATAGCCACTGGCTTCTTGTTTCAGTTTCAAAAAAGCATCCACGTAGTCTGCGAAAATCCCTTTCTGCGTGGGGTCACCCTTGTGGTATTGTTGTGTCTTGGGAAAGTGACAAATTTCGTACACTTCTAACAGTTGGTATCCCATGTCCAGAGCTTTGAACAATTTTACGCTGACCCAGGTTCCCGTCAAGGCCCGTTCTTCCTGGGTGTGCTGACAAGGCTGGTCTTGGTTGCACGTTTCGGCACAAGTTCGGCACAAAGGAAACATCAGTTTGCTTTGACAATGGTGAGGTAAGACGGGATGGTACAAGTCCGTGGGAGGCAAAACTTTGCACTTGATCAAGCCTTCGTATTGTCGAATGTTTTTCAGGTCGATGTGTTCCGTGAACAATTGTGGGTGCCCTGCAGGAAAGCGACAATATTTGCACACGTAGGGATACAGTGAACACACGTCCAAGTATTTCATTTCTTCTCCTTTCTCTTCGTCGGCTTGGTACATCAAACAGGTGGCACTGGTCCTTCCTCCGTACAAACTATCTCTCGGGTTCAGGGGGTCCACCAACTTGTAACTTTCCACGAAACATTTAAACTCGGGATGGGTTTTCAAACGGTGATCGTACTCGTGTTCCCACATTTCCACCACTTGGTATCCTTCCTGTTCTAACTTTAGGCGTCGCTGACAAGTGGCCTGGTACAAGTCTTCCATGGTTCGTTGTAGAAACTGATTTTTAGTTTTACGGTCAGGGTAACAGACGGGACATCCGTGAAATAATCAGCCGTTAAACTCGTACACGATCTTGGGGTTTTCTAAGTCCCAGCCATCTACCGAATGCGTTCCAATGGTCTTTTCGCCCCCTCCGTTGCGGGCATGCTGAATCCATTTGTCTTCCTTGTCGCACAAGTAATGTAACCAACGTAGGGCTTTGACCGAGTATTGACGTTTGACATAGTTGGTCGTTTGAGGACTGATGACCGCCACGGTGTTTTCAGTCATGAATCTTTGTCTGTACACTAAGGAACACGCTTTGGCAATGGTGCAAGCTTCTTTCAAAGGATCGACCCCTCCGTGTTCCATGAACAGTTTAGCATTTCTTCCTGAAAGTCGAAAGGGTCCGAGGCGTGAGCCTGGTACCAAGCGTAGAAAGCTTCTCGTTGTTCGGTACCCATGTTGTCGGGGTCGTAATCTTTAGCCTCAGGCAAATGGGGTAGAACGGCGTGTTGATTGGCTTCCGTATTGAAAAAGTGTGGAAAATACCCTTTAGCCATTTCTGTCATTCCAAACGTTTTGGGCATTCGACTCAAAGGGATGGCCAAGTAACTCATGGAATCTTTAAACTGTACTTGTCCCACTTGCATGAAAATGATTTTGGCTCCGTTCAAAGTCACTTTAGGTCGTTCGGTGCCTTGTTCCGTATAATACCTCAAAAGAAACTGTCCATCGTATCCGGAGAAATTGTGAGCCATCACCGTGGCATGACGATGACAATCTCCGTAACGTTCGATGTCCTGTTGGCTCCACGTCTTGTCGATGGGGTCTAAGACCCATTGGGCAAAATCGGCTAGCGTGTTCGGTCCCCGAAAGAGTTTTTCACACCCTCCAGGAATCTTGCTGCAGTGAGGGCAATGACTGAAAATAGGTTCTTGAATGCACTTCTCACACGCTCGATGAGCCACACAGAAATTAGGAATGTGAATGCCAGTTTCTTGCATGCATTTGAAATCGAAAAAGATGAAATTGCCTTTTTCATTTTTGTGACCATCCTCTTTCTCTGGTTGGTATTTTTGCACGTAGCATTAATGTTCCAACTCCACGATGTGGTGACAAATGTGACATTTTTTCTTTCCTGAACATACGTGTGCCTTGGCATTATTGGTACGTATGCCTTGTCCACACGTAGGGCACAATCTCAGCAGTTGACAAGCACATTTCTGCTGTGAACCTTGAGTCTTCAAATGTTGTTGGTAACAGGTAGGGCTGACAAACGTGCGCAGACAAGTTGAACAAGGCACTGGTCCTTCGCTCAGACAGGGTGGAGAGGCCAAACATCCTGAGCATTTCCATCCGCAATGTTTGTGTTGCTCTCGATTATTATAACCACGGTCACATTTCTCACAGTAATATCTGTATCCCAGGAATCCAGTGATATTGGTAATGGTATCGAAATGGTCATCGTGATGATAAAGGTGAATGTATTTTCCATCCTTAAAATCTTGGCCTCGAAACAACAGAGGTCCGCGCACTTTTTGAGGGTGCACTTTCAAGGTGTAGCGTGGAGCTAGGACATCTTGCAATGTTTGCATTTCAGGAATGCCACAGGGTGTGTCTTTGGACAGGCCCGCTTGTTGTAACAGGAGTTCTGCTTCGTTTCGTTGTTTGACTCGGTCCGATTGTCGAATAGTTTTCCAGGCTCTTTTCCATTCTGCCGTGTCGTTCTTGTTGGCATAGGTTCGCCCCACCACGATAGCCCGGGCTAAACACATCTGGTCATGAGGGTTGTAAATTTGGACGAGGCTACGCCTAATGCTGCGAAGATCGTTCACCAATAACATCTTTTTGCGTCCAGTCCCTTGAGGAAGAGAGACGTGAGCCATTTTCAGTGTGGCTTTTCCATCGGTGATGTCAAACTGGTCATTGGATTGTTGCACCTGTTGTATCTTGTCCATGACTTTGGAAGGGGTCAGTTCTGTGGGTCTGCTAAACTCGATCCAAACAGGGGACTTCAGACCATCGTGTTGTATGGATAGTGTCAAGCGATTGTCTTCTTTGGGTTGACATTGTCGCTTGAGTGCGGTGAGTAAAGAATCCCACATCTCGGTGATGAACCCTTCTGCTTTCTCTAAGGGTACTTCGGACTTGAAATCTTTAAACTTCACCGTGTAGGTGTAAGCCGTGGTTCTAAATTTTCTAGAGGAGCGCTTTTCTGTCTCTCGATTGGAATAGTATTTGTCAGGGTTAACTAAGGGCGGTGAACTTGGTTGAGAGGGCTTGGATTCTGGTTCACTCATGTCGTCTTCAAAATCACTGGCATGAATTTGTGCCAAGACTTCAGCTCTGGTACGAGGCGATAGATCACGTTTCTGCCTCTTACTTTCTTCTTCTTCTTTCTTCTCAAATGACTCAAGTTTAAACACCATGAGCTACTTTATAGTCCTGGCAGACCAGCGTATATAAAAGTGTACGTGTCTTGTCCTTTCACTATTCATTTCACTCTCTACCTGATCACAACGATGGAAGAGACTAGCCAGATGGAACGTTTCATCAGAGCGTTGCGAGGGGTCATTAGAAAATTCTCTTCAGACCAGCCTTCGGACTACTCTCCTTCCTTTCGAGATAAAAGTGAAGATACTTGCTATATCTGTCAAAAGAAAGGGCATTGGTCTTCAGAGTGTCCAGACCGTCAAAAAAGAAAAACAGGGGTTAAAAGAGACAAAAGTCAAGATACCTGTTATTATTGTAAAGAAAAAGGACATTGGTCTCCAGATTGCCCCAAAAAGAAACAAGAGGAGTCAGAAGAAGAGAGGGATTCTTCAGAGAAAGAAGAGGAAGAAGAAGAGGAAGAAAGCAGACAGGTGAAGAAAAAGAAACAGGAGAAGAAAAGAAGAAGGGAAGAAAGTGAGGAGGAAGAAGAGGAAAAGCCTGTGAAGAAATCTAAAAAACAGAGAGAGTAAATAATGACACAAAAGAAGTGAATGAACTTTTTTAAGAGTGTTTATGTTGTGAATTGAATTGTAACTATGGATAACAGAATACATTAATGATAAAAGGTAAAAGTGATTTTGGGTTATGATTTTAAAATAAGAACCTACACTCACGCACTCATACACAGACACGTACTATAGGGGTAAAATGGGTTGTTATTTTGAGTTATTGGCAATTGAAATGGTATCTCTTTTCGAGAGAAGTGGGTGGCCTTGAAAAGGGCCGTTATTTTCTTGGTGTAGGGGTGAGTTTAAGCAATCAACTTTAACTGTCTTAACCCTTTGCCACGTCCGAGGCCTACTTTTGATGATGATGATTGGGTTGAAATCACTAAGGGTGGTAAGGTAGGCTTAGTCTCAGGGTTGGCGTGTTTAGCTCGGGAAGGTCGTATTCTCTTCGGTCGTGATAAAGAAGTCTGATACATTTGTTTCAGACTTCTTAACTCCGCTAAAATGTCCAACAGTACCGTGACGGTTTGACTTTCACCCTCTTGTTTCTTTGCTGCTTCTTCTTCTTCTTGCTGTTTTTTTCTTCTTACCTCTTCTTCTTGCTGCTGTTGCTGTAGCAGAAAAGCTTGTTCTGCTTCCTTTTGTCTCTGTATAAATTTCTCCAATTCTTCTTTCTGTCCCTGTCGAAAATTCTCCACGTGCGGTAAAGATGGTAACGAAGGTTCTGGAACAAATTCTTGCGAGGTCAGAAAATCCACAAAATCCCAGTTTACGGCTTCTAAAAGTAAGTCCGGGTTCCCTTGGGTAGTATCCACCGTCGGTGCACCCCCATGAATCGTTTTCTGAGTTTCCGTCATGTTGAATAACTGTCGCATAGATTGACAGCGCACAGGCGCTAGCGAATGTATATAGGCCACGTGACGTCACAGATTGCTCTCTTCCGATTGGATGCCGACTGACTGAATTTCGTCACGCGTGTTTGGATTGGTCAACGAACTCAATCCGTTTCAATCCTTCCTCTCCCTATAAATAAGCGCAGTTCAGTGCAATCACTCACTCACCTATTCTCGTAGCCGCAAGATGTGGACTGACGTTGAATCTTCCACCCTCGTGTCTTCAATGATGTTCAGGACGGATATGCTCATGTATGTCCGATCCAAGTGGACCGTTGTCCACAGGACCACCAGCAGTCTGTGGATACGAAGAGTCTACATAGAGAGACAAGGATGCCTCAAGAGGACTCTGATGTATGGCCCTGCTGTAAGACGCAGCTTGAGGACAAGAAGATGCCACAGATGCCCTTTATGTTAAGGGCATATTAACATAAATCCAAAGGCCCTTTTCAGGGCCACTCCTATTTCTCGAAAAGAGATTGACTTTCAATTGCCTAACCCCGAATTATTATTTTATATGTGTGTGTGTGTGTGTGTCTTCGCGCGTACGTTGTGTGTGTGTGTGTGTGTGTGTGTGTGTGTGTGTGTGTGTGTGTGTTATGTCCCTCTCCCCCTGTTCCCTTTCCATAGACCCATCAGGTCTGGACCCTGTTACAATTCCCCATGTTCAATTTCCCTTGTCGCTAGAGTTGCCCATGCTTTTTTCCCCATGTTCAATCCCCTTGAGGCTAGAGTGGCCCAAGACTTTTCTCCATGTTAAATTTCCCTTGAGGCTATAGTCGCCCAGGGTTTTTCTCCATGTTAAATTTCCATTGAGGCTATAGTGGCCCAGGGGGGCTCTTGTAATGCTAATTTCCATTGAGGCTATAGTGGCCCAGCAGCAGGGGGGGCGAATCCGACATTTTGTCCAAACGTCATTTGACTTAATTAGTACTTTCTGCACTCAGCGGATCCGGTGTCGTCAACGCCTGGTAAAAAAAAAAACGACGTCGTCGTCGAGGGGATCGTCCGGACGTCATTTGGTTTAATTAACACCTTCTGCGCGCCGATCCTAGCGTCGTCAGCGTCCGGTAAGCACATCGACGACCGCGTCGATGTCATCGCCCCCCCTGCTGCTATGATCTTACAAACAGAGTGATCACTAACTCCTCCTCTTGTAAATCAATTAGGTTATTTGACTGATCTGTAATTCTAAAATTAATTCTCGTTAAAAACCGATTATGGCATCTCATATAGACCGGATTAATCGGACTCTCAACGATCAAAAATCCCGGAGGGGTTGTTGGTGAAAACGAATAAAGGATATACCCCTGTTGAGCTTGATTTGATTGCTTGGTATCCACCTGGTAACTCCCTTCGATAACATCACACACCAGATTGATCGCTATCACCGATGCAATATTTACGTTGTATGGAGCAATATGCCTACCACCATCTCCGTTATCGTGTCTGAGGATAGTTGATGGGGGGGGCGTCCGCGGGTGGATTCTTAGGCCATCCTAGTATGGTTCTTATTGAACTGTTATAAATATCAACCATATACCCCGGTGTGCTTATTTCAATCGTCGACGATAACGTCGGTTCATGAACCGTAATAGCGATTTTTGATTCTTTTCCTGTGATCGATTTTATCCTGCGTTGAAATTCCTTATTGATTTGTTCTATTTGGTATGACCCAGTTGGTATTGTAACCTCATTCCAGTCTGGGGTCCCATCGGGCTTATTTGTCCATGCAAAAACCAGCGAGTTATTAGGTTGTTGTCCGTTAAATGCGTCCGCTCGAATATTAGGCCAACTGTGATATACTCGCAATTTTGTCAGCGCTATTTCCTTCACTGGAACCGGCGACGGGAAGTTCACACTGAATTCTGGCTTCGTTGACGTTATCGATATCATATTTGTTTGTACCGGAGTGGTGTTCTCCGCGATCCGCTGAAGTAATTGAGACCCTTCGGGGTTCAGCGACATTATTATTATTCGTTGTTTTTAGTGTCTAATTTCAACAACCAGGTGGTTCCGGCTTCCAGTTGAAAATCCTCGATTTTTGACATCGCGGAGCTATACAACTGGACCATCGTGGAGAATTCAACATCGGATACGAACAAATTATCAATCGATAACGAGATCAACCCGGATAATTTCGAGTACGCGTCGGATACTATTTGATGTTTTACTGTATACTCGTTGAGTTTTTTCTGAAAACACGATGATATCTTTTTAGTGATTGCGTTGGCGACTGCAGCAATTGTTGTCATCGCGGAGACAGCGATTGGAACAGCGATCGGGGCTATCGTGGTCACCGTGGATAAAATAACACCGGCGCCAGCTACTATACCCGACACCGAGTACACGACCGCGTCGATGGTGGTTATTTTTCTGCGGTATTTTTTTATTTTTGCGCGGTATTGTTCGGAAAGCGGTTTCAAATTCGCGGAGAATTCTTTTGCGGTATCGAATCGATATTGATGTGACGTCGGTGATACCTCTGATTCAATTACCCTGGTGGTCATTTTATTCTAAAAGAGCTAGTGTTTTTAATTACTTAGATTCGCTACAAATTCCACATACCATGTGATGTTTGCCCGGGCTAAATTTCCATCAACGGCATAAATTGTAAACTGTTCAGTTGCGTTCTTGTCTATAATTGTTGATATTGTATTGTTAAACCCAGATGAACTCGACGATAATATATTAAACTGCATCATTGAAACCAGTGTCAATCGATAAATGCCCTTAACAGTTGCGGTAGTATTTACTGTATTCTGTGTAGGAGTCCAATCGAATGATCCATGCCGAATTGTGTATACTGTGTTGATGATGTTCTCATGAGGGATTTTTATTTTTTCGAATTGCTCTGCTACTCTCGGTAGTCCGTCTTTAATCGCTTCAACATCAGTTCCGATTATTTCTATTCTCCGCAAATTCGCGTCTATATTATTCTTGTTCGCTGCAACCCTAGTAATGAGTATATCTATTTCCTGTATATGCGCGTCCACATCTTTTTTGTTCGCTGCAACCTTAGTAATGAGTGTATCTATTTCCCGTGTATGCGCGTCCACATCTTTTTTGTTCGCTGCAACCTTAGTAATGAGTGTATCTATTCTCCATTCATGCGCGTCTATATTATTCTTGTTCGCCACAATATCAGTTTTGATCGTTCCTATTCTCTGTTCATGCACGTCTATACCTTTTTTATTCGCTACAATATCAGTTTTGATCGTTTCTATTTCCCCTGTATGCGCGTCTATATTTCTTTTGTTCGCTGCAACATCAAGTTCGATTGTTTCTATTTCCCCTGTATGCGCGTCTATATTCCTTTTGTTCGCTGCAACATCAGTTTTGATTGTTTTTATTTCCTGTCCATACACGTCTATATTTCTTTTGCTCGTTGCAACATCAGTTTTGATCGTTCCTATTTCCCCTCTATACACGTCTACACCCCTTTTGTTCGCTTCAATATCAGCTCTGATTGTCATTATGTCCTGTGTATGCGCGTCTATATTCCTTTTGTTCGCTACAATATCAGTTTTGATCGTTCCTATTTCCCCTGTATGCGAGTCTACATTATTTATGATCGTTGCAACATTAGCGCCGATTATTTCTATTTCCCGTTCATGCACGTCTACACTCCCTTTGTTCGCTGCAACATCAGTTTTGATTGTTTTTATTTCCTGTCCATACGCAGTGATATCATTTATAGTTGTTGTGATTTCATCCAGCTTGGTATTTTTTTTACCAAAGAATTTATCAAAGTTGTCATCGATCCTGTTAACATTTTTTCGTAACGTGTAAAATTGGCCCGACAGCGTTGTAAACTCCGAAATAGTATTTTTTATTGTTGCAAGATTAGGTTAGGTTACCGTCGGGGTCCCGAAAAAACTAGCGGTAGTGAGTTGTATATCGGTGACAGATTTTTTCACCTCGGTGACAGATTTTTTCACCTGCGCGTCAAGTTCGGTCACCGATCTATTCAACCTTATAAAACCGTCTTTGACTAATGTTATCGTCGACAGATGTTCACCCGGCTTGAGTCGTCCGTCGCTGGTATACAACGCGATAGTGTCCTCGGCGGCATCACGCCGTCGTGTTAAAACGTCATCCAGCGACACATTACTGGATTTCAATTTACCCTGGCGGTCTTGAAATACAACTATTTCGCCCGGGTCGACACTGGTTAAATTCAACGTATCAGCGATTTCATCCTCGATTAGTTTTTTTATGTCATCGGTGGCGGGCGTTTCCGTGGATCCTTTCAGCGCCGAAACCGGTCGTCCCCAAATATCAATCATCGTTATTGTAAAAAAAAACGGCGTTTCTAATTAACCCGCCGGGCCTCTACGACCCTACTAGTGTATTCGTTTACAACCACATGAGGTGGTTTCCGCGATGATGAAATCGCCGCGAGTACGTTCAATACTTCACGGCCGCATATCGGTGGGTCACTTAATTGCTGCGTTGGCAGCGTGGAATAAAAAACCCGGGCTGAACACGCCCGGATATACCGCATAAACTCGTTCGGCGGGGCTAACCCGTATGAATCAAAATAGACGATCGCACGCGGATCAATCGCGTATGCAACCCAATGAGTTCCCGCTCCGGAGGACCCATCGAGGTTAATTATGCCGGTTTCAATATTCCTTGGTGCCGCCGGTAATTGATCCCTCATAAAAACACCTCTGAAGTTTTTTATCGCTAGCGCGTCTGCGGCGTCTATTAAATCAAAATTAGACATGGGAGTCATAGACTCCTGAGTCAATAAACGGTTCCCGGTAGTCTTGGACCCTTTCCCGAGTACCATGAATACGGGGTTCCCGGTAGTCTTAGACCCTTTCCGGCTACGGATCGTTTTTTTTATAGCCTTTCCCGGTTGCCTTTTTCAATGCCATCCCCGCCGCGGTACCAACGGCTCCTAACGCAGCCGCCTTAGCCACTGCTGGGGCCGCCGCGGCAATCAATGCCGGAATCGCGGCTAACAACGGAAATATCCCACCGGTCTTTTCCATGTCTTTGATCGCTGCGGCCGAGAAATCTATTTGAACACCCTTTTTATTCTTCATCGCATTATTGAAATGTTTTATTTGACGCGCCGTCAACGATATCTTATGATTACCACCCGCCGTCTGTGACGGCTTCAGCGTTATTGTGGTCCCGCATTGTTTAGCCGACTTTGATCGTAATTTCTTGACTTGACCATCAGTCAACTCTACACTGACGACACTATACGACATTTTATTGTAAACGTGTTTGTGCTTTCAATTACATGTTTTCCACTGGTGCATCAACGATTCTCATTCGTCCACCAACACCTTCCAACAGCATTGATTTATCGCTGAGAATGACAGCAACCGCTCTATAATTAGCAATAGTGCCGCGAGTTACATTAGCTCGGAAGTGTATATCAACGACGGATTGTCTTGTTAAATCAAGATGTTCCAGCGAAAAGTAATAGATCGGATATAGTTCTCTGAAATCAAGTTGTGATATTTGCAAACCAGTGTCGACGTTTTGATCACGACCCATGTACGACAGCAATCGATGATACACACGTGCGATATGGTTTTGACCGTAATTAAGTTGTATATCCTCAGATGGTTCCTGCTGGCCGTTTATTCTCAGCGAGACGTCAGTAACGCCTAATCGATCAAATATCATATGGCTGGATAATTGATCATCAACTCTCGTCATATCCTGCAACGCAACAAATATATGACGCGGAGCCGAAATACCTTGTTGTGATGCCAGGTTCCATGTGAATATACCATTGATATTTGATTGCTTAGTATCTGTTGTTGTTGTTAGCCAACTTAGTAATGATTTTCCTCCCTGCTCCATGAAGGATAGCAATCGTGCCTCTGTGGTAATGGATGGAGTCAACACCGGCATCCACAATGACATTTTAGTTAAAACGACTTTACCAGGGTCATTATTTGGATTTGCAGTATCCGCTGGAATTCTCCAAATTGCATTTCTATCATCACCTTTTCGCACAAGCACCACGGTATGCTTTGCTCCGTAGATAACTTTTCGCACGTTCCTACAAAATCCAAATATATGATGCAGTGGAATCGCGCATGAGAAAGATCTACGCGGTCCTGTTAACATTGATATGCGTGTTACGGCTCCGAGGTTGAAATTAGGATCGCTGTTTATAATCATATTCTCAACATCAGCATCAGCGTCACCAGCATTTTTTTTTGGTCGTCTTATCACAAATTGCGAGTTTCCGGCAGTGTTTTTAGTATCCTTTGCAAACATCATAGATGGACCCGCTGATCTTGTATAATCGTCGGAATATCTTGCTAGCCCGATTATTGTTGTAGCAACATCAACATCGCGTTCTATAGACTCGATCTCTCGCCCGTCAATGAGATATTTTGCGCTCTCAAACAGCGCCATTACGCCGTTATTGACTAAGCCAACTTTGGTACCATCTGGATACGGTGCTGGTACAGCAGGAGTATCGGCCTCTGTTACAAGTTCTCCTTCGATTTCAATAAACGCTTCACACGGTAAAAAGTATTTACTGGTATCATGGACTTGAAGTTCAATTCGCGATCGTATGTCGGGTTGTACTGCATAATAGGAATAAAATTGATAATTACGGACAGAATCATCCTTGTGCACTGGTGCGTCCATATCAAACGCCGGGTCAGCTGTTCGTTTAAACATTTTATTTAATAATACGCTGATGCATCTAAATCATCGTCGTCGTTTTAAACCACTCCCGCTATTATGTTTGCGGCGTCATCTTGATTATTGTTTACCAACGACGCTAGTTTTTCTTCCACGGCGTTATTTATTACTTTACTGATATTCGCAGGCATCACTGTCGTTGATGGCATCACCGGTGGTTTTTGCTTTTTTCTTCTCACCAACGACATTAGTTTGTCCTTTGCTGCAGAAAGCGCCTTTCCGGCAACGTCTCCAATAGCACTAATACCCTTATCACGAATAACATCAATAGCCTTCATTCCTAATTGTTTGGCTAACGGCGCTACTTTTGGAGCCATTCTTGTAAATAACCCCGCAATGGTGCTACCGAGACCATCTCCATAGTACGCGCGGTAAACAGGCAATCGCGAGTTTACCACGTAGACGAGTACTGGTTTATCGTGGTTGTAGTGTATGATCATCTTTATTATAAAAACACCGGTTTTTCAATTAGTGATTGTGATCACCAGTGATTGATCACCCCCTTCCCACCGCCGTGTGGAAAACCGGAATAAATTTTATCAAAATTTCCTGGGGTTTTTGCCCTCGATAAAAATCCGGTTTTTTTCCGGTTTTTTCTTGATTTCTAGTCATTTTTGGTAATTTTTTGTTGCCTATAGTCGTTTTTTTTCGATTTTTCAGCAAAAACATCGATTTTCTCTAAATGATTTCCTGGGGTTTTTGAGGGCAAAAACCAACCAAAAACGGTCAAAAGCCAACCAAAAACGGTCAAAAAACGACCAAAAACGGTCAAAAAACGACCAAAAACGGCCAGAATTAACAAAAACGATAATTTTTTTAATCATCCACGAGTTCGTCTATGAGCGTTCGATACGCACTAACGTCCATGATACCGCCCGTAAATAACCGCTTGCAAATATCAGCGGCCTCATTGATTATTTCCGGAGAGTTATTTCCGGCTCGTTTTCCTCCGATTAGTACCTCTAGCCGTGATATATCACTGAGAACACTGTTAGGACAGGTAACGCCGTAGGATTCTTTGCCAACAGAGTATCCTTTTCCTTTTTTTTGTTTTACCCTTTTATCAACTTTCTTGTGGAATGCGTCGTAATCGGGACCATCACCACGTAGTAATACATTCTTGTATTTACTCGCTAAATACACTATTCTTGTCCAATCCCTTAACGACTTTATATTTTTCTCGTAACCGCTATTGATATGCTCCTTATCTCGTATGCTCTTAGCAAAATTGTTGGCAGCAAAATCAATTAATTCTTCCCTCCTGCTGCTGAGGTCTCTAATTTGATCTATTGTGCTCTTCTTGAGTATATTCCCCCTTTTCTCTTTTTCTTCCGGTATTTCTTCCGGTGTTTCTTCCGGTATTTCTTCTTCTGGTTCTCTTGCGGTAGCACCTAGTTCTTCTTCGTCGGCCATTGTAACATAGGGTTCTTGTGGTTCGGTTATAGCGAGTGGTGGTGGCCTCCGTGTTGTAGCAGCCGCTAGTGTTTCTAAAGACCTTTTTGTTTGTTCGGTCTGAGCCGCTATCTTTTCAAGCGCATCGAGGACGGGTACAGTTGCCGCCGTAACATCTTTGGTCGCTTTAGTTACCGGGGCAAAGAGTTGTTCGCTTCCAACAGTAAAATCGGTCTGTAGTTGCTGCCGCGTTTGAAGTTGCTCTCGGACCCTGTCTCGTAACGGTATGAACTTTTTAAGCGCTGCTAGCCGCTCTCTGGCTAGCCGAGTAGTGAGTGATTCACCTACCATTATTGCAATTGCGAAGCAATTTCTAATTTCCCGCCGGAGTTTTCGTCTATAATCCTTCTAATGTTTTTGATCTTACTAGAAATCTCCCGGCGTCGTTCATAAACACGTCCGAGTTTTTTTCGTATTATTTCAACGGCAGTGAATAGTCCAATGAATGCATTTGCGTCATTGTGGTACAAGTTTTCATTGATCGTATGTTGTAATCGTTTTATAAAAAAGTACTCGCGGGCCAGGGTAAAACGCCCCCGTTTCGATTGTTCGTTAATAATCTCATAATCGGATAATATTTTTTCACTGTCAAGACCATCAGATAATTCAATTCCTTGATTTTTTAATTTTGAAATCTCGGCTAATATATTATTGATGTCTTCGATATTCATTATTCCTATAAAACATCTTGTTTTTAAATAAAAAAAAATGAAACCCCCGTGTATCAATTCCGAAGGTGTTTAATAATTCGTTTTCTTCCGGAATGGACAATTTATTGTCATGGCGACTTCGTCAGCGCCATGGGCGCCGGTGACTTCATATCTATATATAAAAATCGAATTCTGTGGCCCGTCTTTTTTGAGATCGCTGTTTTAGTTATATTCTCTGCAACATCTCGAACTGAGGTTCTACAAATATCGAAATATTTTTCTGCCTCATTCATCGACTGAAATGTTTTTTCTTCGTGAGTTGTTGTATCAAACGATTTGACGCCCCTTGCTTTCTTTGGGTATTTACCGGTTTGGCCTTTTTTATTGTTTTCACTCTGAGAGATAGCTTGCAAGTTTATAAGAGAATTATCAGTCTTATTATTATTAATATGATCAATAACGAAACCATCCTCGATTGGCCCCTTAAACGCTTCATATACCACCCTGTGAACAAGATACTTCTTCTTTCCGGCACCAAACATTAAATACCCGTGATTGTTTTTCCATCCAACCGGCTTCTTCAGTCTACGATTTCTAACAATGCCGTCGCGAGATGCCTCGTAATTGACGAGCACAGGATGCGGCTGAAATTCTTGGTCCATTTGTATAATAATACTACTTGTCTAATTTATTATTTGGTTTAATTATAAATCTTTCAACGTAGTCTTGGGGGGTTTTGATGACGAAATCGGCGGTGGGGTCAATGACGGCGTTTTTAATTCGCTTGTCATAATAGCGTTTTAGTTCCCTGTATCGCTTTCCGCCACAATTGATACACAACTGCGATTTTCCTCTTACACCGACGTGACAAACCAAGCACGGGAGGGGGCCAAGAGAACCATTACGAACGCTTTGTAAATGATACCCGCAGAATTCGCCTCTACATGATTTATTGCACGGGGTTGTCGACCCAATCATCAACCATTTGCAGTAATTCATTATACTATATTCTTTTATTTAAATACTTGTTTTAATTATATGGATGAGGAGTTCGAGAGATTAGCAGTAATTAAGCCCTGGAAAAATATTAATTTCAATCTCGATAGAGTCCTCAAGGACACACCAAAAGCGTTAATAAACGATAGAACCCTGTTGAATAAAATACGCGATTGTATCGATGAATTCAAGCGTGATGGTGCATCTCATAGTTGGTCAACATTTCGAATTGATGGCGTTGTTGATGCTACCATGAACGACAACCGCGCAGCAATGATAATATCACAACTTGACGGTAAAAAGTATTTCTTCAGAGTAAAATTCATTGTCCGGGTGGAATCAGGTAATTGGATCATACGTGATAAATTTGAACCAGTTCTCAGCGACAAGAAAACAGTCATTGTCAGCCGCGACTCCAAGCCGGGGTTGTTAACCGGAATTGACAAACCATACTATGAACGAGCGTATCCTGAAACAGCAGTTGTTGATGGAATATACCCGTTAAATAAGAAACCTGATATCCGAAAACTGAAACCAATGAAACAGTCAACGGGGATAAATTGTGTAGCAGAACGAATAATAGAGCATTTTACAAATGCATGTCGAGGAAACAAATTGACTGATTTACGACGTAGCAAAATCAACCAGTGGGAACTAACCGTAAAAGAGCGTGGAGCAACCATCAGCGACATAGCGAGATTAGAAACGTCGTTGAGATTTCCAATAACCGTTACAACGATAACCGGTGAAGTATTATACGAATCGAAGTATAAATCAAATGGGGCCCCAATCAAAATTATTGATCATAACGAACACGCATGGACGCCCGCAATCACAATATTTCCACGGGATAGAACAGTAAAGTATATACCCGAAGAATTCTCCAAGGATGGTTTTCTCGCGGAGAGGAAACTATTTGATGCTATTGCCTACTTGTGTAAAAACGACCCTGTATCAGTGTGGTTACTTCGCAGCGCTGATACCTTTGATCAGTTTGTAAGACCAAACGGTGAATTATATCGCACTGAAGCATTTCACAACAAGATGAAAAAAACCGCCATAGAATTTGAGGAGCATGATGAACAACTGCTAACAAATTGTTTTACGATTCCATCGGTTGCGGCTCATGTTGCAGCAAAGAAAAATGCGTGGAGTCCAACACGCAAGGAATTTTTACCGGATGTACAATCCAGTTGTTTGGAATACTATCACGGCGGACTATGGAACACTGAATACAACCGCGACGCTATGATTTCCGTTGATATGGTTGCCTGTTATCCAGCGAGTTTTCTCGGGTATGGATCCGCCGCTGAGTATTTCAAACGATTTGGACACCCCAGACATGAAATGACTCGTGTTGCTATTAATGGACCACTGCCTGATTTTGATTTAACCGGATTCGCTCGCATAGTATCATTTGAGTTCGCGGCAGGACTTCATCGCTGTTGCTATATTTGGATCGGTAGACACATGACTGAAAAGAAGTGGTTGCCAATAGCGCTGCTACGGTATATGATTGATTGTAGCATGCTAGTTTCGTTGATTGTCAGCGACGCGATTATATCATACCGAGCGCAGACTGAAGTCTGGTTACCAGAACCGGAGCGTCTGGATAGCATAATTGACGAGTCCAAAAAACACATTGATGCCGACGAGGAATATATCGTCGAATGGTCCAGGAGGATATTCAACCAACGAAACCGCGAGGCAAAAGATCTCGGTAGAAGAATAATTGGTAAGTTCACACAAGGTGGAAAAAACTGCGATTACAAACGATATTGCTCACGGCTGATTATAGATGACGCAGAATATGATTTCGTAATCAAGGACGCAGTGGCGAAAAATAGATACGTGAACTGCGAAACAGCTTTCTTGTCCAATGGAACAAGGTTGGGTACAGTTGTTACCTACAGCGATGGAGACAGCCCGGCATACCCGCATTTGAGGGCGTCTATGCTGGGTTACGCCGCTATCAATTTATTCTCGATGATAAATAGATTCCCCGACACCGCGGTTAGAGTAGCCGTTGATTCGTTTTATGTTGACGTAGCGTATAAGGAAAACGTAGCCGAGTTTACTAGTCCGGACGAGAGTTGGGGTACATGGAGAATTAAAAATGAAATACGACGCGATTATTCCCCGTCAGCAGATGTCACCGTTGAAAACAATTACTTACGCGGTGATAAATTGTCAGAATGGTCTAATGCACCACCGTGTTCTGATCCAATTTGTAGACACAAGACGGTTTATTTAAGCGGCTGTGGCGGGTCAGGAAAGACGACTCGGGCAATTGAATTATTTCGAACGCGGGCAAGTATAATCGTGCTTACACCGACCCATAGACTAGCGCGAGAGATAAAACAACGAAATGTTGACGCCGTTACTTATCACAGCTTTTTTCGATACAGCGGCGGCGAGTGGACTCCTGATCGAATGGGTGAAAAATTTATTCCTGAAGTTATCATTTGGGATGAAATATGTACTGTTTCGTTAGATGTTTTACAAATGTTTCTTGAGTGGTTGCTGCGCGCGAATACAGCGGTGATCATGTGTGGCGACCATGGCCAACCACCACCATTTGTCGGCGAGGGCCCGCATGATTGGTTAAAGGGTTTTGTGGACTATTATGAAGAAACCGATACTGATTACCGAGCACTTGATGAACAACTGCGCGGGGTTAAAAAATTAATCAGATTACAGCCGGATAGAATTCAGTGTGAAATAATCCGCGAGGTGATTCCGGAAACGCCGTTAAATGAATTCTGGGAAACATGGAGACCAAACGATTTGATTGTAGCGAGTAGAAAGATAGTCAGAGACACACTTCAGCGGAAGTTGTTTACGTTGCATAAGGAAAAGTTTCCAACGCGCCCAGTGCCGTTATGTTATAGACCCGCGGATACACGGCGGCAGAACATTGAAGTTGAAATTCCAGGCCGGACAGAAAAACAAATTCTCGTGCTGAATGATATTGTGCTCGTTGATATCAGCGTCGTCGAGGACGCGCTACGTGCTAATAAATCCCCTTGGACGCTAGGATACGCAACAACAATACATTCCTCGCAGGGACTAACCATCACGGACACAATTGTTTGGATAGTTGATAATCGCATCGAATGGTCGAATCTAGTCTATCTTGCGGTGTCCCGAGTACGGAGGATAAATCAGCTTCGAAGAATTGTTATTGACGGAGTCACTGACGAAGTCATCGATGCAAGCGTCATTGATAGAAAACTCTCGGGTTACCGCCAACAGGATAAAAAAAAACAACGGCGTTTTGATATTGATGCCGAATTAATAATTGCGTTACGACAACAACAGAATAATCACTGCGCGAGTTGTAATTGCGTAATGCGCTGGCGTTATTCGGATAAAGACGCTCGCCAATTTACCGTGGACAGGATCGATAACAGTCTCGGTCATGTCAAAAACAATGTGAGATTGACCTGTCTTGAGTGCAATAGACGCAACGGCGCTAGTTAAGACCACGCGGGGGTAATTGAGTATCGTCAGGTATCACTTGTAGTTGCTCGCGTGTAAACCCCCGCTGTGGGGCAGTTGGATCCAGTCTATAGATCGGTGGTCTACCAGTTGATCGTGTTATCGTTGATATGTTATGTGTGGTAACACTCCAGATAGGATCAGTAGCTCTTTTTTTACCGCCTTCAAGCTCTCCTGGTTCATATAGATATCTCACGGTAACATCGCCGAGAATCGGCTTGGAAACGCTATCTATTTTTGATCTTCCGGGTATATACTTTTCTTTAATCGCGTCGCTGGGCTTCATGTTGATTGCTCGGGTAATCTCGTTATTTAACGCTGCAATTACGCCTGGCAACCTTTTGACCCATTCACGAGATCGTTTTTCTTGGATGAATTCTTTTGCGTACTGATATCCAAATAACCGTTCAGCAAGAGTCCGATTGAATCGTTCAACAATTGCCTGATCACGATGTAGCGCAGTATGACCTCGTCGTATCGCGACGCTATGATGTTTCAGCGTTGATAAAACAGCGCCGCGAAATTCATTGCCAGGATCAACTTGTAATAGATTTGGCCAGCGCAGAGGACCCCTTCGGTAAATCCGCTCAAACGCATCGGCTACTTCAGTTGCCGACTTTGTTTTTAACGGCTCCGCTTGTTTGTATCGACTCGCAACATCAACTACGGTTAGCGCGTATTTGTAACCGTTGTCATGCGGCAGAAATAGTATATCAGCCTGATGAACTTCATTAGGTACGCTGACATCAAAGCGCGAAAAGTTGATTTGTTTAGGCGGTGGTAGATAGATTTGCCATATAGCCTGTTTGGATAACCAATTAGCCGCAGTGGCCTTTGTTACCTTTGCAGCGCTTGCGAGTTTACCAATTGCGGCCTTCCCCTTCCAGTATCCTCTCGGAGAATAATAGATGGATTCCATGTTGTTATTATAAACGCTAGCGTTTTCAATTACCAGCGCGAGAAGCTCCGCTTCCAATCATTAATTTACCTTTCATAGCCGATTTTACCAACCATGAGGCCAATTTTTCTTTGACGGATTTATCAGGAATAGCATTTAACGCGTGAATTAATTTTACGTCCGCGATATGACGCTGTTGCAGATCGCTACTTTTGTAGTAAGCAACATCATGAGCATGACACGCCTTATCGATAGCGTTTATTGGATACTCACCGGGTTTGGGCTGATTTTGATCATCGAGTCTGATATCTAATCGTGTTCCGGGGCCACAGTAGTTATATCCTGGGAGGTGCTTTTCTCCTGGATACTTTGCCCACGGGGTTCCGGGGAGTTTTGATAACTTGGCTGCAATATCACCTCCTCGCTTTTTTTTAAAACATCTCCGGGTTTAATAGAAATAAATCTAAATTTCTTTGTACCGCATTGTACACACTTACCAGTAAGTGTCGATCTGTTATTTCTTGTTGTAACGGTTGTCATATCATTTGTGCCAGTACGCACTCTACACTTCACACAATATAGATCCATAATTTATGTATAGAGACATGAATATAATTGACTTTTCAGCGACTAAAACAAGAGAACCAGTTAAGCATGTTGCAGCGTTACCAAACTCGATCCGGATGATTATCATCGGACCATCTGGATCCGGCAAAACGCAATTACTACTTAATTTAATAATGAGATGGATGAAGTGGGATAAGTTGTATTTAATCGCCCCTAGCGTGGATGATCAACGATGCTACGAGGTGTTGAAAGATTTCAACGAGAATGCATCAGCGATCGCTAAAAAAAATGTCATCGAGTTTATTACAGATATCAATGATGCACCAGGTATCGATGATATTGATGGCGACGTTAACAATCTAGTCGTGTACGATGATGTTATGTTAGACAATCAAAAAAACCCAGCTAGGATATTTTCCAGAGGCAGGCATAAAAACACTGACGTGATATATGTCACTCAACGGTATACTCAGATTCCAAAAGTAATCAGAGACAACTGTAATATTCTTGCTGTATTCAACGGCGTTGATACACACACGCTACGAAATATTTGGCAAACATGGTGCGGCGGTGACATGGACTTTAATGGTTTTCGAAACTTTTTTAGTCATGCTCAGTCGACCCCACATGGATTCGTAACGATAAATTTACATGATCCTCGGACACAATATCGTATCGGACTTGACCAAATATTCGGTTAAATTGCAAGTAGCCACTTAGCAGCAGGGGGGGCGATGACATCGACGCGGTCGTCGATGTGCTTACCGGACGCTGACGACGCTAGGATCGGCGCGCAGAAGGTGTTAATTAAACCAAATGACGTCCGGACGATCCCCTCGACGACGACGTCGTTTTTTTTTTTACCAGGCGCTGACGACACCGGATCCGCTGAGTGCAGAAAGTACTAATTAAGCCAAATGACGTTTGGACAAAATGTCGGATTCGCCCCCCCTGCTGCTGGCCCCCTTTACTACTCACAGGTTCCACAAACGTTCTGCTAATTTTAAAAGTCATTTTAATATACGCATGCGTATAATGATATATGGATAGATGTCGAACTGATTACCGTGGATGCGAATAAGAAGGACAAATAACAGACGTGTCTGTGCCACTGGTTGTGAGAAAACTAGGTTCACCAGATACCAAAATTTGAAAAGAAGCGTGATGATTCATATTGCAAGAAGTTTGACTTTGAGCTCCATCTTCATTCATTTTTGGAAGATTAAAGTACGGAGGACAAAACAATGTAGCTATTTATCGTGAAAAACTAGGGGAAAAATATATGGAGAGTTGAGACGTGAATCTGGTTTTGTATTACATGGAGTCATAGATCAATATAAGCATTCTCTAACGAGACCAGTTAAGTTCCATTGATATTATAAGAGATCATTAAGAGTAACAATGCATTAAGCTCAAAGAGTTGGTCGTTAAAAAATAGTGAATAGTAAATGAAAAATAAACAAGTTGTACATGAATTTAGACTTTCTTTGCTGACTGATTGGATCTCACTATTTCCAAGAATAGGTACAGTCAAAAAGACTACACATTGATTAGTAAATGATCAGTGAAATTGGCTGCAACTGTAGTTCTCAAGCACGTACAAGGTTTGTATCAACTAGTTTCAAGATAGTGTCGGATGAACGAGGGAATCAATCGTCGACTTCCTGGTCGTATTAGGCTTTGGGGGATATATACTAAAAAATAAAATAAAATAACAACAAACTCCACCCCAAACAAAACTAAAAGAGCAACAAGGGTGTCTGCAACTGTCTATTAGCACTGGAAAAGGGGGAAATTCAAACGTTGGCATTTGTGAAGATCTGAGTAACATTTACTAGAATGCCTCCAGTTTTCGAAATTAGACTTTTGATTGAAAGCAAAATTGATGCGCATTTTTTCACTCAGTGATCTTGCTGTTATATAAAGATTTTTTGTTAAATTTTGGATTAAACTCTCTGTCTGTCTGTCTGTCTGTCTGTCTCTCTTTCTCTGCCTTTTGCTTGAAAGATAACGTGCTTTTCTTCAGCAAATACACTTACCTGAGATTACGTAGTCCGAGAGTTTTCTCGTTTTCTCCACTAAGGTTACATTACACAGGTTCCACAAATCTTCAATGTCAGACATTGTCATCTTCCAGAATTTAAGTCGGACGGACACTGAATGGGTTTTAATCAAAATTTTGAACATGCACAATTGCTTCTAAAATCTCATTTTTACGGTATGTTTGTTTGCAAACGATTTTTCCTGTACTGCACTCGCTTGAAAGTGTGAACTACCTGAATTTGCATTTCATCATAAATCATAAATCATGAAAATTGTTCATTACTATAAAGACATTTACAATGGAAGACGTACACTAACATCAGTAAAGAATAGCTGACTCCGGTCTAATCTTTAACAGTGCAGGCAGAAGGTGGGGAGGAGGGGCAGTTGATATTGTTTCTAATATGTCACGCTTTAAATTGTAACATCATAATGAGATTTCTCATCCATTTCCACTGGATCAGTCCTCTTAGTTGTCATCATCTAGAAAGGTCCATGTTCTTGAATAATGACTTTGTCAAACCTATAACTTGGGGCATTGTATCATCTTGGACTATTGATGGACCAAGAGCGAAATAAAATGAATAGCCATTTAAAATTGAATGGAATCAAATTCTCAAAAAGTACGTCTATTGCTGAAATAGTTGGTACCAAACGCCTACCTAGCCTGTATGATTTGTAAGTCAAATCATTTGGTACATTTAAGGATTCTTCGTTAAATAACGTAACCGTATACAAATATATATGTGGTACCTTATTGTGGTACCATAGCGCACTGTAATTTATATTAAAATATATGTCTACTCTTTCTTTGGTGCTGTGAAGAAAAGACTGCACTCCTTATCCTTTTTGCGGAATGCTGTTAAAGCAAAGGTGGTTGTGCCTGATCTGTTGCATTTGGAACATCATCATATCTTTGTGATAGTTTGGAACATCCTCATATGTGTGTGATAGTTTGGAATTAACTCATTTCTTTTCGATGCGAGACGACGTTCTGGCCATCAATGAAATGCATGCACTCCCAAGTTTTAATGTTATTCCTACAATTTTGTAATGAAAACATTTAAGAAATCGTCCGGTTGAAATATCCTGAAATTAGTGTTGCCATATTTTATTTCTCATACATGTATTCCTTTTCGGTCCTTAAATCTCTATACAGATATTAATGCAAATACACCCACTCTCCGTAGTGCCCTCTTGCTTGGAAGTTCAAATTGTTGCTTACGTTTCTGTTAGTCATGACAATACATCTAGTAATTGTGACTTCAATTAAGCAATTATGAAGTGGAAACAACCGTAAGGCTTGTAGGGATTCTAAAGATCCCATTAATTACATCTGAGGCTTTTTCTGGCATGCAATGAAAAGACTAAGCAAGGATGATCCAATTGCTTCCTGATGTGAGTTTAATAACTTCAACGTATACCACCAAACAATTGAATTTTTTCAGCCATATTAAAAAATAAGTGATTCCATTTCTAGGATGAAAATTGTTTTACTCCGATTCTTGAAGAACGTTTCCAGCAAAAAAGTTTAACTTTTACGGCCTCAAAAAGGATTCCAAACCCATTTCCAGGTTAAAATATTTTGGTCTCAGCTCTGAAATCAGGATAACGTTTAGCCCCTACCTTGAAATCGATGAGAAAAACGATTCCATCCTGTCCACACGCACACGCACACAAACACACACACACATCTACCTTTTTCCAATACTGTCTCTGAACACGGATATAACAGCAACAAAAAAAACAAAAACCACAACGAAACAAACTTACAACCATAACTTTGAGATTCGATAAACCAAAGCCTTCTCTTGTTGCAGGAGAATGACTTCCTCCCCTACCCCACATCTAACGCCCCTTCAGCGGAGCACTTGGCACCTTGGCACCATAGATTACATTTGGCTGGCATAAGAGCGGATAAACGGCCAACGCGCTTTTTAGGAGACATACATTATCTATGTTCTGGTTTGTGCTTTTAAAACCTACATGTTTACAAAACATATAGCAGCAGAAATATATGAAAGGCTTTGAAAATATGGCATGCGTAATTTGAACTGTCTACTTTACAAAACAGCCACTCATATCGATGAGTGGTTCTTAATGGATATGATCTGTCCTTTAAATAATATAAACATAATAAATATCGATTTATTCTTTGTGTGCTAAAACGATACCTGTATGTTGGCATTTTAAAAACTTTATGTACTTCTCCCTCACTTCAGTTATTTATTGAATGGGGATAAAAAAGGGTACACGATTTTTCCAACATTCACATTGTATAGTTGTTATTTTATCATAGGTTCACAGCATTATTTACAAGCTGACTGTCGTGCTAAAGAGCATATAATTTCGGTATATTTATATAATAAGTAATATTACAAAGGTATTTCTGTCGACTCGAACCTATTACTCTGTTTCAGGTCCTGTTCGCATCGCCTTGTCAAATAGATTACATAGTTCTTCAAGTTGAAATATTTTCACCACCACCCTTCGTACTTGAGGAAATTTACTCTCTCTCTCTCTCCCCCCCCCCCCCCCCAGCCTGCTCGTTAGCCACAATAGAGATCAAAACGTGTGCAACTTTCAAGTCATACTGTTTTGTTTGAAATCATCATTATTGGATTATTATGATATTACTCTGCAAAATAACCCCGGTTTGTAAAATTATGACGACGACATTTTCAGAACATGTATTTTCTTCTTCAGCTGATTCAGTCCGCGAATTTATCGTTTTGCTAGGTCCCTTCATCGGGTAGATAACATAAGTTGTAGACCTATATAATTTCCTGCATGTGATTTCATACGTGTGCGCTTGCATGCATGTGTGTGTATGCGAAGAGAAGCTTAACGAGTTGTTGTTTCAAATAAGTACAAAAAAGGACAAAAATACACATACCTACCTCTTTGGAGCAGTGAAGCTGATTCTGTATTAGATCAAATACACACATTCACTAAGGTGCCATAATTGTCACGTCCCACTGCATTCTGTAAAAACGTCATTATGGATAAAATGCATTAAACTGTGCACAAATGTATTCTCGTTTTATAGACAAAAATGTAGATTTTATATTTTGTAGTACTCCAATGGCATTGATATTTACATATTCAGTATATGCTATATTGTCTTTGTATTAAGTCACTTCTTCATTTTCCAATCTGCTGATTATGACCGGATGATCTTACTTTATTAAAGCATATTTTAAATTCTAACCATACAAAACATGTTTAGAACATGATAGAATACTATTTTTTGAGTACATGCATCTTCATCTCTCTGGATATATACAGATGGAAAATATATGTATCAACTACAGACTGACAAAGGTACACGATGAAATTCATACGTACAGTAGAGCTTTATTGTGTAGGTAAATCATGATTCTCTACTAATATAACATAATGCCGTCAAAAATATATCACAGACAAACTAAGAAGACCAAAATAGCTACTGTAAGGAATAATTGCCATTCTTTAATTGATATATTATTTAACGTTTTTAGTACTAGCTGTAGTATCTTTTCTTCTTTTACCCACCCACCCCAATCAGTAGTATACTATACTACTAATGCAAAAATGAGTGAATTGCTAAATAACACGAATTTTTATATACATGTAAGATTAAATAAACTTGTCTCGCAGATAAAAAAAGATCTTTCTTACAAATTTAATCATGTTATAATATGTTAAAATCGATATATACTCGACACAGTCACAACGTTAAGGTCACGAGAACCGTGATAAGAAGCGAAAAGACAAAATGTAATTCATTTGTATTCAGGCATTATACCTGTTTAGTTTTCTAAAATTAAGCATATGAAAGAATTCCCTATACAACCACGTAACTGTTTCATTAGATATTATAAAAACGTGGATCAAAAGCGGTATTCTGTTCATTCTCGGTTTATGGTCTTGTTCCAATAGTGCTGTCCTTTGTAAATAATCGAATTATCAATGCAAATATCGTTGACAAAAAGAAGTTGAAAGGTAGTTCAATGCTTTTGTAAGGATATTTGTATGGATAAGGTAACTGATCCTGCTTGGCGATCTTTAGAGTACGTTGGAATTATTTTCACAAGCGAAGGTAAATAAAATTTGAATAAATGCCTGCCTCCTCGGATATCGAAACTAAGGATTATTGTTTGTGAAGGAAAATGTGCTCTTTTAAAATTTTGATCATGTAATAATAGTTAAAGGAAATATCACAAAGGATGCATCGTAGCCTTTCGCACAAACTAGTAATGTATAGCGGCCTTTGTAATAGTGAACATCGGAAATGGATTGATACTTAGTTTCATGGTTACAGAGATCGGTCAATGTCTTTCATATAAATAATAGTCAACTGGTAGCCTATCCCGTAGATCAGGGCACGTTTCTAACAAATTCGGGTATCGAATGTTTTGTAAACGTTTCAGTCTTAATTTATCAAAATATAGGAGTTCTTTCTGCAATAAGAAAATGGATCTGTCATCATTAGAAACTCCCAGTTTCTTTCTGTCTTTGAACGCTTGAAAATGGTTAACGAGAGTAAACATTGTAACCTCATCTATGGAAAAGCTGGTTACAGTTCTGATGAAGAAAATGTTTAGATTATCAGAATTGTGAAACTGATTCTACTAGGTGATGATAAGAGAACTTAGGGCAGCCTACTCATTTGGGGTCTACTTAACAACCTTCGTCATAGGACTGTGCTCGTTTTCCACGAAACCTTAGCGCAAATATCAAAATCTTTACTAAATTTATTAACTGATAACATCAATGTAATATTTATATGTAGATCCATATGAACCGGCTTCACAATCTACGGCGTAGGTATTTGGAAAAAATAGTAGAAAATAAATCTCTGCCATTCGCGTCTATAAACAAATATTTTAAGATAAAACATAACTGACTAAAATGAAACCAACTAATACGTGTGGGACAAAGAATTTGTTTCAGTAAGGCCAACACCGATTACACTGTACAACTTACAGATCGCTCAAAATAATATCCTAACGTTTGAAGATTATGTCTTGAATTGTGTAAGAGGAATTGCAGAGTACGCATGCACTGTTACCATATGGTCTCATACCTTTTCTTTCCAAACAATGGGAGACAAATACAAATACTGAATTCTAAATCAGCATGCGTCCAATAAAAAGTCCTACAAATAGATTCCTATAGTGAGGTGTACAGGATTATGTTTTTAGAATGCCATAACGAATCAAATATATCAATATAATTCATTTTCGATTGACAAGTCTGTACTAGTTCATAGCAAAAGAACTTAATGCAACCAAGCTCCGGATTCACCCACGCATTTTCATGTCAAAATGTCATTATTGACAGAAATTGTTAAAAACGGTTCCCATGTAATAATTTTGAAAACGATTGTGTACTAATTAGATTGATGCAATTCAGACTAGTTGCCATCCAGGCCGTTTTTACATATTGCACCTGCTTTGAATTCAACGTGTCTGCTGCAACAAGTGGATAGTTTTGCATCCTCGCTGACTGTTGATATTTAAGTGTCTGTATCCATTTAAATATCTAAGAAAGTTATATGCATGCATCATACCGGGTTCTGTATGATTTCTGAGTAAACTACACAAACCTCAGTCATACATTGTGAAAAATTGGAAACGTTTCGAGCGATCAAGCAGATCAAACAGACTTTAAAAATCATGCATATGCAAGAAAGTGACATACTAAATGAAAACATACATAAATAATTATTTGCGTACGCTGAAGTGCAGTTCAATATTGAGTAACGTAACTCTATGAGCTTCAGTCAATGTGAACAGAGTGGTACATCATAGCAGGGAAGAATATCTAAGACAAACAAAATATAAAGGCCGTGTGTAATTAAGGAACAAAGTTGAAAAAGCTAAGGGTGCTGTGCTTCCAGCGGTCAAAACTACAACGACACTAACTTTTAAATTGTGCAGTTGTACCAGAAATGTCATTGCGTCTGACGTTGTAAAACTAGTTTTGAGAGTTTACGCAATGGAAATAGTGACATCAAATCTTGCAATACATTGACTTAAGCTTTAGTGACTTTGCTGTTCATTTATAAAATGAAAGTTTGAAGAGCGTAACTATAGTACAAAACTGAGCAAAATAAACTGAGAACAATAAGCTATGGTACTTTATGAGTTTATCCTGGGGGTAACTGTATATAACAAGAGTGTATCCTACATTTAGCATATCTTGTCTTTCAAACGACGTCCAATGTTTTCTATAAGACGTATAAAAGTCTCAAACAAAAGAAAACTTGCCAAACATAATTGGGATTCTTTAACTGCAGTGGCGAGCCTTTACTAATATTCATTGTAGATTAAATTCACAAAGATCAAGTATAAAACATGATTTAAAATGCTCCCCTACAGAGAATAATTTTGGAACAATCCACGCATGGCTTTTCTTTCCTTCAAAATGTACCGAGTAAATGGTTCCTTATTTATCGAAAGATTTTAAGATATTTTTGTTGAACATTTAGCGGGCACAAAGCATAAAGGATACTTTTTCGTGTATGTGGTATTTTTTACTCCATAAACGGTACCTATTCAACATTCACCATATCTTGTCTTTTATATGCGGTCCATTGTTTTCTATATAGCTGATCACAGTTTCTAACAACAGAAAATTTGCCAAACACGAAACAGCAGTATTGTTTAATGTTAATAGCAACTCTATTTTATTCACGGTAGGCTGAACTCATAAAGATATAGTTTCAAATACAATGTAAAGTAACAGTCCCACATATAGTAATATTGGAACAATGCCCGTACGGTTTTGTCGTTTGTATATAGAGACATGTTTCTTTACTTATCCAAAATATTTTAAGAATTTTATGTTGAAAGTTTTGCGAACACGAAACATAAAAGATCTCTTTTCACATAAATGGTATCATTCAACTCAAAATAAGTACTGAAATCTCTGACATAATGCGCCTAATGATAACTTCACTTTCATTCGACCTGTGAGAGGGCAGCATCCTAATCAGCACGTTGCACTTGCATATAAGCAGGCGCAATCATGACCATGGGCAGCGGTAACGGTTGAAAAAGTGCTGACATTCTTCAAAACTGGCTTAGTGAGCCATATCTGATGTAGGCCTAAAAAAGCGAATCTCTGACTTAAAGATGGGCGCTAAAGTTTTTACCCAGTGCTAAGTGTAGCGTGTTTTATCAGTGCCGGTTTTTAAATAGGTCGCAGAAGAAATGAAAGAAGTGTCCTCGCTTGTAATATTTTGAATTAATTTTAGGTGTTCTGAACGGCTTCACCTCCTTGCTTTCTATACTCCTTTATGGCATTACTAAGATCCATTTTTTATACGATTATTTTTTTTAAATTTTGATTGTTCAGTTGACCCATCCGTGTGAGACACATTTGTGTCCAAAGCTATATGATATTTACCGCCTCGACTGCAAGTTCCGGTCAAACCAATTATGAGAAAACTATACGGATCCGTGCAAAAATCTCACGAAAATTATGCTAAGAATGGTAAGCAGCTAACCATGCCCAATGAATATTTCCAAATCTATGCGCTACTTTGCCACGAAATTTCATCAACATGTTATAGTTTTCACTGCTCACTTCATGCACATGTGCGTATCCTTGAGTCAAATGCAGCTCGTCCTTGTTTTTTTTTTTTTCTTTTTGCCGGCCTTGTGAAAATATTTGTGCGGGATTGACTTTGTTCTCAGGTATTACATCGTGGTATACAACAAGATTGTTTTTATTTGCATCCAGATCGTTAAAGCTAGAGTTTTTATCAATGGTACAAAAGACGTCAACGGTGGACAACAAAGTCGTTTTGAAGTTATCACTGTTTTTAAAAAGATTTTTTTTTATCATTCTTCGCTTTTTGAAAGTCTTTTAAAATATGATAACACAGTTATTCATCAGCCGATGGTGAAATCATATACAAAAATATCACTTATTAACTATCGTAAGAGCACATTCAGCAACAATTGTGTTTTTCCTCATCCAGCAAGGCAAATGATTAGCGCACGAACTGAGTTTGGAAATACGGTTCCATTAACATCCTTTGATGGTTTATGTGTTGCTTGCGCGGAGAAATAGATGACGGAAAAGTCTTTGACTTTTCCAAAATCACATGCGAATTTACTTTTGCATGATGTCATTGAGTAAAATGACTGTTTTATGCAATACAGCCATCTCTTCAGAATGTTTGCAATGTCGAGCAAAAATAACTACTGCAAATCCAACTCGAGTTGAAGCACACAATGGAGGATCAGCGATTCCTGGAACTTACGGTTGTTGTGGAGCAAACGAGGTTCACATTTACCAGGAAAGTCGCAAACGGTTTTCAAAAAAGTCGTCAACCCTGACAACACGACTGCATCAACAAAGTTACTTTGGACACCATGGAGTGAATATCTCGGTGAAAAGTCTCTTCCTGGGTACAGTTACTGTTGACCCGGTACTCGGCTAGATATACGACTCTATTCTAACAAGGCAAGGCCTGAATGAAGCACCAATCAAACGAGTTGACGCTACGTGTTACCGAGATAACCTTCCTTATAAAGCATCCAATGATATCAAAGGACGTCAACGTGCCGATGTGGAACTTATCCATCGCTTGAATGCAATTAATCCAACATTGGAAGAACTAATCGCACGATAGATCGTCAACGAAGGTATCAAAGCCAAGATGGCACTTAGTGGACATAGTTCATTTGGAGGCAGACAAAAGTCCACTAATTAAAATTAAAATTATACCGATATAAACAAACAAACAGTGGACACAATGAGCCAGACATTATTCAAAATATACTACAGTCAGTGCGGGAAATGCAGAGGTGAAGCCGCCGTGTAACAGTTAGCCAGTGCATCCATGGTCACTCATGGGATTACCAGAGGATGGCAAGCTAATCAAGCATTTTAGCAAATTTACATACCAGTACCAAGACAATTTCACGTGGTTGGTCCAAACACCACATGATATGCATCAAGCAGACTTGTTATTTATTCCACACGACCGTGTCTGTGGTCAAGGCCTAATGTACACCTATAAATACGCGTTCACTACTGTCAATGTGGTCAGCAAAGAATGTCAAAAGAGTATGCATGTGTCGCATAGCACTCGAGTGCATTGATGAACGAGGACCAATTACACGGCCACAGTTGTTACAAGTTGATCCTAGCAAAGACTTTCTCGGATCTGCAGCTGTGATGCTAGCCAAATACCGTGCGCGAGTACCTGTCGGACATGTCAGTGTATATCGTGACCAAGCTATTTTTGAACGATTTAATCGCAGTCTTGCAGAACGGTAATTCAGTCATCAGTACGCACAGTTGTTGAGACCAGAGTGACCTCAGGTTTCGGTAGTACGACTTCCATTGTCATGGCAGCATTAAACAATGAAGCGGCACGCACGACTGGATTAAAACCAGCCATTGCGATTTGACAAAAGACCGTCAGTGTTACTTAGTAAATTATTTTACAGCCAGCACCGTTACAGCCACTCTGAGACGAGTTTATTCGGTATCGGTATGCACCCGGAGAGTTAGGACAGCAATGTCGTGCAACTGACCCGGTATGGTCCGTAGATGTGTTTAGAGTTAAGACAGCTAACACGCTACTGATTGCCTCAACCATCACCTGAAGGGCATCGTCCACCGATCTGTACATCTATGCGAAATGAAGTGCAAGTCGTTCCAGCAAATACGGAACTGCCACCAGGATTTGTGTTGACACGTTAACCAGTGTTAATAGTAAGTTGGTTCACAACAGTACGATGACCAAACATATAAGTGGTGATTCCATCCATCGCTTGGTGTAAAGAGGGCAGAAATTCACCTTGGAACAGAACTTTACAACATAGCGAAATTTCTTTGATAGAATCATAAGTGTTGTGTGTCCGTATTCACAATCACCTTTGGAACACTTTTTACTTTCATGTTATTTTCAGAGGCGTGTCCAACCAGATTATATTCCGCCATGAAATGAACTTTCGAGTCTCAGATTCTCAGATGCTGATCTATGTAAGCAATTCTAGTTCAATTCTGGCTTTCAACGATACCATATCCCAATCGATACCCGCTGACGAGAAGTAATGGGTGGGATCGAGCGTGTACACGCGTATGGCAGTATCACGAAATTTCTCAAACACATCAGCAAGCAAGCAACATATAATTGCACAGATACAGATCGTGATAGTCACATAGATTTTTTGTATTCGAGTGCCATCCAAACTTTCTTTGCATGTTCGTAATCTTCTTTTGAGATGCTATATGCCATGACGTAATATTTGCGTATATTTACAGTACTCATAATGGCATGTTCTGCCACAGAGATCGTATTTTTCATGGCAGGCAGCTTTGCATTTGTTGCGTCCCAATGCCACGGAGCTTCCAATAAATACACGCAAGCATTTTATCTAATTGACGGAAACACCGCTACATTTTCTTGTTTTTTCCTATTATAACCCTCCAGTGGTATTTTATGGAGTAACCCGTGGTATCTACCGTTAAAAGAAGTAACACGGAGCTGTAAGTCAGCCCTTGTCAAATGATTTAGTACGCCTATATCATGGCGCTCATAGCGAAATATCTTTGCAGTCCGAAATAAAACTTCTTTCAGAAAAACGTCCGTTCAATAAGCCTAAATCACTGGGTATCTTTTCAGGCTGTTGAAAGTAACCAATAATTTCAAACGTCGTGTAAATATTCCACATTTTTGATTGGCTTAAATATGATGATAGCGTTTGCTAATTTTCTCATATACCCGCGCTTCCTCTCTTCTGCATGGTGGTATATTGTTTCGTAAAACAGTGTTGCTCGTTGAGTTCGGATGTCATTTTTATATTTATAGCCCCAAAGCATTTGTTTAATTAGCCTGCTTTTGAACATCCTCGCCACTGACCACATCAAAAATGTTACTAGCTTCAGACGTAGTGGACGAGGAATTGTTTTTACCATGCACGATATTTTGTAGTTTCTTTGTAGTTGTATTTGGCTCCAAAATGTATTTCATTCAATTGTTAAGGTCACTCCTAGACTAACCAGTTTATCGATTTACTCTGAATTTTCTGTGAATGCGTACAGAATATTCTGGGATTCTGTAATAAACCTGTGTGATGCATTCAAACTATTCAGCGATCTCCTTTTGTCAGTCATATCTCTTATATTCCAGTCATTTAACAGGTTTATGCCAATATTTGTAACTTCATAAATTAATTCAGTATAATTTGGGAGTCAATGGCCAGGGTACCACTCAACATTTGTAAATAACCACCACAGACTTTATTCAATACAAAAGTATTCACAACTCGACTAAATATACCTCTCTTTGCCTGAATAATGACATTCAGCAGGATTTGTTTCTTCAATCACAGAGTATTGTCAAAGGATGCTATTCTTATCCTGCTTCTAAGATTGGAACGATACGTGTAAACATTTACAAAGTGAGTAAACGCCTAAACGCTGTCATTAAAGCAGGAACTAACTGTTCCAATGAAATTATATACTTCTGTATCTTTTCTAAATGAGATTATTTAGTGTTGCAAGTCAAGGGCTCACAATATGTCACAGAAAGAAAGTGAGATCAACGTTTTAAATACAAATCAACATAAAGTTTATTTCCCTAATATACAAAATGAAATTTCAAATGATTCTTACAATGCCTTATCACAATGTCTACGAATATAGAATATTCCGAATGAATTCCAATATTCTTGAATTTTCTGACATGCGAATAGTGTTGTTCAGTTGCATGATATATCAATGATGCAATCCAAAATGCCTTTCACAAAAATCTAATGTAATGTATTAATTCAATTTCATTGCTCACTTCAGTCATTCCAATTAATAATACAAATAAATAATTCCTCTTGAATTATCTCTGATTCAACATAAATTTAAATTCGATAGATTCCCAGAGACTGATCTATAACAGGAATGAAATATTCTGTATAGCAAGCTCACTATATATGCACATCCCCACCTGATATTCGACGCAATAGAATGG
The DNA here is from genome assembly GCA_028554795.2 of Sinohyriopsis cumingii. Classification (NCBI taxonomy): domain Eukaryota; kingdom Metazoa; phylum Mollusca; class Bivalvia; order Unionida; family Unionidae; genus Sinohyriopsis; species Sinohyriopsis cumingii. The sequence continues at coordinate 115,010,846 of CM068826.1, read as the reverse complement.
TCCGGAATTTCAAAGGGGAAAACCAATTTTATCGTAAAGAAGGCTAGGCCTTGTCCTCAAATTCCAGTAAACATCTTTTTTACAACTTACCACCTTAACAAAATTCAGATAGGTAATACTTCATTCACAACCCTCAATCACGGACAAAAGCTAAACACATAATATAAATTAAATATACATAACATATATCCTAATAAAGAAAAGACAGATTGATACAATAAAGCCTTACTTTACATATCAGTCAAATATAATATGATAATATAAAAAAATAATTAAAACTACTCTTATGTTACGTGTTTAGGCTGGAACAAACAGTAATTCAAGTAAGAGTGAAAACAAGCTTTGAAAATATTACAAATATTTTATTTCCATGGAAAATTACTTTCAACTATCTCTCTCTCCATTTGCATATGCCTCTTCTTTTCCTCTTTCTGCATTTATATTTCTCTTTTTACCCTTTTACTTTTGTATTTATCTCTATATATCTGCTTTAGTTTTTCCATCATATCTTTGTTAATTCCAATTTCTTCTGGGCATTTACCTCTAATTCATTTAAAATCATATCAGAACTAGATACAGACTTACCAATCAAATCCAAAGTACTATCATCCAAAGTTTCCTTTCCCACAAAACACTGAACCAAAACATTCGTTATCTATTTGTTTTGTCAGAGATGCTTTCGCTTCACAAAGCTCATAATGTATGGCATTTATCAAATGTTTTGAAATGCTAATCTTGACCAGGGACAATGAAAATTCCGAAACAAAGTGAATTTCACTTTTGAAGACAATTGTTTATCTCTAAATGTTTTATAGAAATTCATGTACCAGAAATGCCCGCCAAATTTGCTTTGAACTCTGTGATTTTTAACTATGTAACAGTAAGAAAGTGAAAGCAACAATTTGAGCAAAATTCGACAAGTAATTTATTTCCCATGAAATTAAAGTGAAAATTCAAAGACATTTAATGCATTGTGAATTAAATCCCAAATGTTCTATCAAAGTATGGAACGTTCCGAATGAATTCGTGATTGTCTTGATGTATCATAATGATATAATCTCGATATGTCTTTTAATGAGCTATCAATAATCCCAAAGTAGTGTTTTAGTCGAAAAGATAACTTATCATTATTTGATTCCATTGAATAATTTAAATAAGTAATTCCTTTCAAATTATATCTGAACACAAATGATTTCACAAACTCATTTAAGACAGGAATGACTAGTTGTTTACCAGATCTCTTTCAGTACGTATTTCATATGACCTGCGACATAATAATATTTTCTGCGGAAAACAGTGGTCTTGAATTTAATTTCAAGTAAACGTCTCGTTTACTTTGTACAACCATGAAAAAAATCATGTAGGCTCAATAAAGGAAAACGTCAAGCACAAAATACAAATTAAATATACATTATACTTTTCTTGTTGGTGTCTTGGAAATTCATCTTGTTCTCTATTAATTCTTCTGGTTGTTGTCTTGGCAATTTTTTGTTGTTGTTTCTGCGTGGGTTGCGAGGGTATTACTGGTGAGGAATCTACAGCGCCATATGTTTTCTCCATACATTTTTAGCTTCCTCTCTTTTTCTGCTCTTAAATGCATTAATGTGTTTATTCCACAGTTCACCAATAATTTAAAAAAAAAATAAAAATAAGATTCTTAAATAGAATGTTAGTCAATTCAGTGAAAATGTGTAGTTTTTGGTAGTAATTTAAATAGGAAAGATAATATTGGACATTTGCCAGAGGCGATGGCGGAAGTCAAAGAAGATATCGAGTCTCTTAAGATCGATATTCACAGGATTCACATAAATTGCCTCTCTCAAGTGTTCTTTAAATTATTTAAAGTGGTGTCTGCATCTACGACTTGTACTCGGGTGGCACGTTTGGCATCACGTCGATTGCTTCTTTAACATTTTCATCAAGTAAACGGGCGCCCTCAAACTTTATAAGTTCCCGGGGAAAGGTGGGTTGAAAACCGATCACTTCTATTTAGGCATTATGGGTTTCGAACTACACGCAAGATTTACTTACTAGATAGATTTACATTATCTCATTTGTAAAGTAAGTATCGTAAAATCTTAGGAAAATAAAAAAGCATAGTGACAGATGTTATTAGAATGTTGGAATGTAAACATGATGATTTCCTCCTAATGTAGTTAAGTATACATAAGCTAATCAAGAATCCCATTCAAAGATGATGCGTATACAAGTCAAATGATAGGACCCATCTTAGTCGGTCGGTGTTCATGTCGTCAAAGATCTTTTGATGCTGCTGAGTCAGCAAGTTATATTGTATACAACTGCATTGAAAGGATGAAAATCAAATGCTATTTAGATAAATCCTTTGACAAAGCATGTTTCATTTCATTTAAAGATGCATTGAAAACATGGGATGATTTCTGTTATGGAATTTTCACCTATTTGGCTCATGATCAGGGGAAGTTACACGATTCATCTTCTGTCCATAATTCTTGCCCAGAAATTACAGTCATGCCAAGAAATCTGCACATCGAAGATATATATTATTTGGGTGCATAGAATACGTTTTATAAATAGGAGTGAAGTTAACATTTATGAACATCATAAGTTTATATTTTGATGTTGCACATAATGTTTAAAATGTCTTTAGAAATCTTCAGAAAGTTTTCTTAAACCGTACTGACGTTCGACTGAACTAATTTAGGTGTAAATTATAACGTGAGATGTAACTTGAGAACGCAGATTTATCAAGTTTGGAGTTTAAGGATACAAACCCTCTTCGGGGAAGTTACATAATATTTTCATTTTATGTCACTAGGGTTCTTTTCACATTCCGATGCATAGCTTGCCACGTATTATCACGTTGTGATCAAAATATGCAATTACTATCTGCACCGAAATAAAGCTCTTATCAAAACTGAATCATAAGTGTAGAAGGTAGCAATCATGAATATTTTCTAAGTTTTAGAATTTCCCTAGATAGGATATCAAGGCTTTTAGCACCATAGCATTATGAAATGCCAATGTGTCTGATTCAAGTTCATGCTTTTAATGTACGGAGGCGTGATATTCTTTCACAACCGTGTTGACTTTAAACTGTCACTCGTCAAAGTCTGGTGCTTGCTTTAACCAGCCAATCCGGAAAGTTGCTGCAAAAGACTCCTCTGCGACTCGATAACTGAAAACTGTTTAGGACGTCAACTGCCAGCTCAATGTACTACTGTTCCAATGTCTTCGAAAACCGTACGACATTTCTTGGGGCCCCGGGTGGCCAAGTTGTCAAAAGCGCTAGCTCATGTCGATTTCTGACATCCCACCTCTGTCCGCGTGGGTTCGAATCTCGAGTTTAGCTAACTTTGGTAGTAAGTTCAAGTGTGTCGGTAGTTCGTGGCATGTGGAGAAAAATGACGTTAAACCTACAAACTAATCGACATTTCGTTGTGGTGCTGAAACTGACTGGAACCTTCGTCATGGGCACGAAGACCGGAAAGTTCATTTGAATAGGTCTTGTGAGGCAAATATCCAACCCTCCATGCACCCTGCTCCAACTCAGCAGCCATGAATATGTATTATAACCTCGTATCATGTTAATATACAGGAGCACACTATTTTTAATTGATACAATTAATGATTTGCAGGCATGACATATCTGAGGTAAAGCAGCCCTTTGAAGGTTACCTGATAATTTGGTGGTGGTGATTCGGATGGTCAAACAATTTTATTAGATGTCGAACAAAATCTGAAACCTTCATTTTACATTTACTGTTACAAATACGACAATCTCTTAAAAATACGTTTTGCTAAACTTTTACATTGTATTAGCATGGCCCTGCAAATGAATTGTTACACTCCATTGTATTATCATCATATTATATAATGCTTCCCATTTTGCTATGTAATTAGTACCACGAAACTTTAAGCTAACACTGGAGATGTACATATCTCATATCAATTTCAAACCCCAACACATACCCAGAACACCTATCAGAAATGTGTCTCTTCTCTCCGTCACTAGCAAACAACAGTAGCTGAAAAATCACATGGTAAATTTTAAATAAGTATATGTAATTGGACAGTGACCAATTTGCTACCATATCGAGTAGAAACCTAAATAAGCCCAAATCAACGAGCCGGTGTTGCAGGCCAAATTAACCTCTGTCAGATTAAAACCCGGGTATAGTTTGGTCCAGGCCAGAGTATACTCCGGGGGATAAAGCGTTCTAGGCTAAACTGTGCCTGGGGGTGTAAAATAGCCTGAGCCACACCATACCCCTTCCGGCGAGAATATGCCCCACTTGTATATTAAATTATTATTTACTTATCGTTCTGGTCTTTACTTGTAGCAGGAAAACATGAACAACATTCATCATCGCCTTTTCTGAGTTTAATGAGGTATGTTTTAGCTTCAGCTTAAAGAAATAAGAATACCATTGTGATCTAAAAACTAGAACATGTTGATGGGAGTGTTGGAAATATAATAGTTAATCAATACAATTGGACTGGAAGAATGTGAGGTATATATTGTATTATGATTCTTGATTCCTTCTTCATGTTTTCCACAAAAAGCTCAAATTGTGCATTGACACACTACCACGATAGTGTACCACATGATTAACACTATCTCTAGACATGAAGAGTATATATATTGTATGTGTATACCTTGACAGACTACGAGTACGACTGAAACATGTCACATACCTGACAAAGCTGAATCCTCAATAAAATGTTGAAAAATTAAGTAATTCTTGTGTATATCGCTCAACACTATTGATATGATGGGGGTATAATTTGGTATGAGGGGTATGACTTGGCTTAGGCCATAATATACCCCAGGGGCATAAATTGGCCCAGGCCATAATATACCCGGGTGTAATCTAGCTTAGGCCGCTTTAACCCCAGTTATACTCCGGACTGGGGGTATATTATTGCCTGTTACACCCGATAATCTATTCCTTCCAAGAGTACCGTGCCAACGTACGTCGCAAAACCAAATTGTTAGTGGAATTTATAAGAATATACTAACATCAGCACCAGTAACCTCTTAGACTACAACCCCTTATCAGTACGGACATTATGGATCTTGGTATTATAATTTTCTCTATACTTTCATATTCAAGATGCGATAGAGAATATCAAATAATCTTCTCTCTCTCTCTCTCTCTCTCTCTCTCTCTCTCTCTCTCTCCACACATGGGATTGGTTGTGTAAATAATTAGTTCGTTTCACGTTATGAATATTTATATTAAGGTTAATCAAGTCTCTGCAACTGATCAGATAAATATCGCTCCCCCTTCTCTCTCTTTCTCTTTGTCTCTCTTTCCCTCCGCTGTAATTGGGGTAATAAGTAGTCTATAGAGTAACTCTTAATTAACCTGCTTGGACTCCACATTCAAACCAGCTTTATTTTAAGTATGATCATCATGTCAGTGCAACTGACAAAAATGGATGTGAATTTGAGGATAACATTACAGACATAGCTGAATTACTGACAGTGAGATGAACCAGATTAACCCATTCAAAAATTTAAAATTTCACATTGAAGGCACAAAACAATCAATAGCTAAAAATGGTGAAATTTGTATTGTTCATTTTCTGCTTTCTGTGGACTGTATAACCTTCAGAAAATGTCTGTATCTTTTATTTGTATGTGTTTCTGTATGCACACAAAATGACACACCTTGTTCTTTAAATCTCGCACAGTATTTGTCTAAATCAGGAACCCGTGATTATTTCCATCTTAGTGTGATTTCGTAACTTACATCATTTGTTTAGCACCATTCATATTTACTCTGAAATATATTCTATTACATTTACACAAATTTCTTCACTGGCTAATTTTGTTTCTTATAATTAGGATCGTGAGTCCTTTATCCAGCGTTGATTTACTTGAGAGACCTTTGTATAGTAAATATTACGCACAGTTCTACTTGTCCAAGATACCATTGATGAATCCGTGTGTACCAAAATCACCAATTGTCCGTTTTTCATGAAGCTTTTAAGTATTTGGGTTACATTTCCGAAAATCAGAATAATATTAAAATAGAATCAATATGTCTAGTCAAGAGTTAATTTTTTGCTATTGTCACGATCTCTTCAATTTAAGAATAAAATATGTTTTCTTCTTTGTCATAATATGCTTTTAATTCATTAAATTCAACTACAAATCCGAATTGACTTTACAAACCTGGTTCTCCCGCGTAAAGTGCGAGCCGAGATTTTTCAATTTTCATTTCGTTTAGTTTTTAGCAAGTTAGAAAATCAGCTATGGATTCAACTGCCAATCAGATTCGAGTTTACTAACCTGGTTCTCCCGCGCAAAGTTGCGAACCGAGTTTTTGAATTTTCAATCCGATTTAGTTTTCAAAAAGATAGAAAATCAACTATGGATTCAACTGCCAATCAGATAAGGGTTTACAAACCTGATTCTCCCGCGTTAAGATGTGAGCCGAGTTTTTCGATTTTCAATCCGTTTTACCTAGTGAAGTTGCAAAATTTACCAAGGGATTGAAATGAAAAGGAGTCAACTGCCAATCAGATTTGAGAACAAAAGTACCAACAGTTCCAATTTGAGTCCGATTTGTTGTACAGCCGAGCACAGCATTCTTGTAGCCCTGAAACGCCTTGTGCTTATTTCAATTCGACTAGTGGACTAGTGGACAAAAAATAGATCCAATAATGTGTAAGCCACCTCTGTAATTGTGTCAAATTATACGAGTTTCGAAATTTTTCTACATCTTAACCGTTCTAAAGAAATCTAGTACGAAGTGTACATTGTATTGTCCTTAAATGATATTTTACTAATTATTAGGTCTTAGCGACTTAAAGTAATATTTTTGTAGTCATTATTAGGCATCGTAAATTGTTAATTTAGAAGCGGTGGTAACAAGGATCAAATTAATTTTGTGGTCTTATCGAATCGTGATTCCAAGCCAAAATGTAATCACTTTGGAAAGAGGCAATGAAAAGCCATACGAAGGGCTATTTTGGCAGGCTAGTTGAAGGTTCCCCTGCGGTCTTCTGCTGTTTTAATTTTCTCCCCACTCTCTTTCCGTTTTTGATGGTATCTGATATTGTATCCCGAAGATCATTGTCCATAAATATTCATTCAAAATGACAATCTTGGGGACATACAAGATACTTTTTAAAAACAAATCGCAATATTGTATGTTTGTCAGAAATATCGGCATTTCTATTTGATAGCAATATGCATGATTGCGGTTCAACTTCATTATTCACGTGATGACTGATGCTGACAACAGTTTGTTAGGAAGCAAAATGGCGTCACAAGGTGCGCGCGTATTGCATTGTGCGTATTTGATTACATGATTGTGACGTCAGTGAAAACAACCCATAGCAGAACTCTACTGATAATGATAAGCGCTAAAAATGGCATTCCAATTTATACCTTGCAGACTATGCTGCATGATGTAGGACAAACAAGTCGGCTTTCGCACTACATATGGCAGAATACGTTCAAAAGGTTGTATCATCACCTGAACGGTCCACAATGATGAATAATTTTAGTTTGGAAGTTTATTCATGACAGTAAAGGAGTAGCATAGCATTTAATAATCAAGCCTGAATGGACATTCGGTTAAAGTATAATATTATTAAATTTTAGAACAGCGATTAATATTTATTTTAAGGTGAGTAAATTCGCCTACGTGACCACATTGATATTTGCTATACTTACGGTTCTTGCTGTAATGAGTGACCTTTAAAAATATTCTCACACATTTTACCACCATTCTCGTAAATACGAGTTTCAAAGTATTTAAAAAGCTAGCCTAGGTAAGTGTATATGTTCGTTGTATGAATTTTTCTACGTTTTGACAGATTTTGTTATCGATTTTTTCTCCGCCGATTACGTTGTGGAAAATCCCCCAAAAGATCACCGATGTCATAGACGCCAAATATAGATAGTTAACCTATCAATTATGATTACATTCGGATCTAATAGTGTCGCCATTTTACGTATGAAAGTGAATAAAGTACGTTGTGTAATGTGGTTACCATTTTGAGAAATGTTAAGTTTGATTGCCAGCGCTCTCTAGTGGCGGTGTCTATTGCTTTTATACTATTTAGTCGTTCATCGAACTCACTCGATCATACCTGCCCGACGAACGCTGATCAACTAGATGATTAGTGGACAAACCATTTTGTCGGAAGATATTAACATTAGCATCAACAGCATGGCGGTGAGTACAAAAGTTTTAAATAAATGTATGAAATAAATGTATGTATTTGAATCAGAATACCGAATATCAAATAATTCTTCCTGTTTGCTACCCCCCCCCCCCTCTTTCTCGTAACACTACTAATTAATAGTCAATTATAGCTACTTCTACTACGCCAGTATGTAGAACTGATTGCGTTACAAAATAGCGACTCAAATTGAGGAGTAGTTCTTAGTGTATTCGACCTGTCCGTTAAATGATATAAACATGGTAACTATCGATTTATTCTTTGTGTGCTAAAAATAGAGTACCCATGTGTTGATGTTTTGAAGACTTTATGTGTTTCTTCCCGACTGAACTTATCATTGACCCATCCAGTTCAAACTTACTTATGTCACCTCAAATGCTAGGTATCAATTAAAATACTTTTAAACTTCGTCTAAGTAAGCAGAAACATTACTAGATTAATAACATAGAAAATGCAAGGTGGATACTGGGTTCCAGAAATTTACTCTTACCCCACATGCATGCTGACTAGTACGAGCAAATATATTCCAACGGATCAAAATGTGTGCGACTTGCAAGATATATTCTTTTATTTGAAATCGTAATCTTTCGATTATAATGAAATTACTCGGAAAACATAATATGGTTGGAAAAATAGGATAATTACATCCGTGAATGTATCGTTACATGAGGTCCCCTCATTGGGTAGATAATATAGTTTGTAGACACATAGTATTTTCTGTATGCGATTTCATATGCGCGTGTGTGTATATATATATATATATATATATATATATATATATATATATATATATATATATATATATATATATATATATATATATGTGTGTGTGTGTGTGTGTGTGTGTGAAGAGAGAAGTGGACGCTAAAGGAACGAATATGAGAGAGGAAGGAAAAAATAATTTTAAATCTGTGTGTTCATTTGTTTGTGTGCGCGCGTGCATTTGTGCGTATGATGAATGGTAGAGGCAGATAGAAAACGTTACTGAGTAAAAGCGAGATCTGTGTAAGTGGATATTTTATATTTGTGTCCAAGTGTGTGAACGAAAGAAAGAAAGAGTGTGTGTATGTGTGTGCACAAAAGGTTTTGAGGTCTCATCATCTTTATTGTGGACACACCGCCGTGGACATGACTTGTAAATCGATCTGTATTCTCTGTTTTACAAATTCTTAGAAAAGTAAGAAGTGCATACTGTATTGTCAAATGTAATGCTAATATTCCAACGCCGTACGAAATTAGTTATTTCCCTTGATCTAGAACTTACGAGGTTTTGAATTTATTACATTTCCCTTTTTTATGCACGCATTATTTTACATTTTCTAATGTATACTTTATGGATTAGGCATTTGGGGTTATACTGTACAACTCTCTGAAAAAAGCCCAATGCACGTAAAAGGGGCTAGGCCTAGATATATATTGTGCGGTTCAGTATTTGGTTCATGGACAAACAATCCGGTTTAATAAAAAAAGTAACCAGGTAGACACCTTTTTCAGTGTTTAATATAACATAGGGTAAAGTTTTCTCCGAATGTGGGGGCATTTCTAACCATGCGTTTTAAACTGTCAACACCAAGTGCTCTCTCTCTCTCTCTCTCTCTCTCTCTCTCTCTCTCTCATGTTTCGTGCCACTTTGCACACCAGCTTCAACTGATAACTTGTCATTAAACTTTATGTCCAAAATATTGTTGTCAACCGCAACTGATTCGAATTTTTCCGGTCGTAGATGACGTGAAATGCCTGTAAACTACTCGTCGCTGCTATATAAGTGGACTGTTTATTGACTACTTTGGAAAATTTACTTCCAGGCTAGGTGTGCGATACGAAAAGTTTAGGTGTGCATTACGGACTCACATACGGAAAATCTGTATCGAACGCCAGATTAGCCATGTAAGACTAAATGGGTTTGTAATAAATAGGTTATCCGCCACCTTTTATCATACACACTTGCGTGGTGAGAACGATAAATCTGTGCTTTTAAGATATGTCCTTTCACGCCCAAATAAAATGTGATGATTTTTGTTTATAGATCTTAGGATAAAGAATAAAGTGAACATAAGTTCTAAACGTTATGATGTCATTTCTGAGTAAGTATTTGGAATACAACATTAAGTTCATGTTTGTATACTAAAGACTGTGTTTAAAACATATGATAACTCTTGATAAATGTCTCAGAACCCTTATTAACCTATTCAAGGTCGACTGAAATTATTTAAATGAAATTAGGACTTAGTGTAACTTAAGAAGACAAAATTGACCAAGAATGGAGTTTAATGTGACAGACCCTTGTGTTGCCAATTTACGTAATATTTTATATTTATTTAATCATAAGAACTAATGTTCGTTTAACATTTCGCTAGGTATCATTTACTCAGACTTTACTTTTCTCCATGCCTTACCAAGTTTTGATCAAGATATGCAATTTCAAGTTGTACCGAAAAACAGGACATATTGAAAATAAATCTGAGCAAGTTTATCTAGTTAGTTAATACTTGTTGTCACAGTAAATGATTTTGGGAAATACATTTTTGGCACAGTATGTGGGATGTGAGAAATTCCTTTTAGCACAGTGATTGGGATTTGAGAATTGAATTTTGGCACAGTGAATGAAAGTTGAGAAATAACATGAGACACGAATGTATCACAGGCCGTGCAATGAACTTGATTGACACTATAAGAAATCTGAACGTTCGCCATGACTCATCTTTCAAGAGCTTTAGGCAATCTATATACCGACGATGAGTAGTTTTATTATGTTAAACATAATGACAAAAATATTTACCTGATTGAAGATGTGAATCTGAATTTTTTATCAGATAGAGCAATATAAGTATATAAAGGTTTGGTACTTTAGATAATTTTAGGCAACCTAGAAACGGTATACGCAAGCTTCATACCTGTTTCAAGACCAACACAGCCCAAAACACCAAATCAATCCACAATAATATGTGTATCATTCATTAGTTATAAATACTAACTGGAAAATAATCACACGATGGATATATATTCAGAATCGGGATAGGAGCCATTTTGCTAACCAGTTCTTTGTTATATCAGAAAGTTCATAACAGTATAATTTTTAGCGATATCAAAAGGATCTAAAGTAGAAGTATACATAAAGCTAAACCGACAAACCTGATAGGCTTTTCACTGAGAACGTATCGTGTCATCGCTAAACCACGTAATTAGCGTTCAGATTAATTTATAGGTGGATATTAACGTCAGCATCAGTAACATCTTGGACTATGAACCATTACTAGCATGGACGTGAGTATGACAGTTTTCAATAAATGTTCGTATTTTAGATGCAATGCCAAATAAACCAAATAATCATCTCTATCTCTCTCTCTCTCTCTCTCTCTCTCTCTCTCTCTCGTAATTGTAATGGTGCTAGTAAGCATTCCGTTAAACCTGCTATTCATCTACATGTTCGGACACAACTTCCAAAATCGTTTCAGTTCATTTATCATTCAATAATTAAAGCTAATCAAGGACGTGCCAGTGATTAAAATGGATGTCAACTGAGGAATTCGTTTCACTTAATGTAGGCACTTAAAGGGTTAAGTAAGGTAGTGGAACTATTAGCGGGTGCGAGTGTGAGATAATAATTACAGACTATTAATTAATCATTCCTTCAATTTTGTCAGCTATTGTTAAGAGTAAAAAATGCATTAAACTCAAGGACTTACTGATTTTATATAAGTTGTTGTTGTTGTTGTTCTAGGGTTTAACGCCATTTTTCAGCACACGATAGGCTATACATGGCGGCCAGTATTAATAGTGGAGGAAGAACCCGGGAAATCCCCGGAAAGAACCACCGACTGATTTTATATAAGTCAACAAATGCGAAAATACACAAACTGTACACGAATTCCATTGCATGTTTTTGTAGATTTGAACTGTTCTCTGTTGACCTATTGGAAAGTAAATCAGTGTTCTTACGGTTAGGTACAGACGAAAGGGCTATGTGCATTGAAATCTTAAGTTTTAAAGATGTAGTAAAATCACACAAGTTTTTCCAACTGTCTACTGGCACTGGAGAGGAGGAAACTCAGACTTTGGTATTTTTATATTTGGATAGCATATACTATCTTTCCTCCACTCTTGCCAGTTAGACTCCGCACTAAATCACCGTAGATGTGTATAATTCCACAAAACCATCTTGCTGTTCTAAAAAGATTTCCATGTTGTTAAAACTTTGGCTAAGACACACACACACATCACTGAAAGAAAACGAGCCTGAAAAAAATATTACAGCTTTTTTTAATTTAAAAACATAATGAAGGTCTGAAAAAAGTATAGAGCGATGGGGAAGGGGGCAAGATGGTGCTCCACAGTTTCTAGAACATTCCACTATATGGCACGTTTGTCATCTGCAATAGACTAGACCTTTGTTGTAAGATCTGCTAAATATGGAAATATTATTTAACCTGATACGCTCCAAAATAAAATTCTCCGTCAGTGTATCTGGTGACTGTGTATGTATAACTCATTGCGTCGGTTTAAATCTACCTTGTACACAGAAAACTACTTAAGAAACTAGTTGAAATTCGGTGTACGTGCCTGTTAATGTTGTATCAAGCAAAGTTCCCTATACTTACAGTGTTATAATTTGCCAGTGTTGAAGAAAATCTGACCTGCTAAACTTTCTGAGTTTCATCTCAAGCATTAGGCATATTGTTTTTCATTCTAAGCATCAAAGCGACGTGACAATGACAATAAGGTATAGCATACATCAGGTATTCCAGTATATTTATTTATTTATTTATTTATCAATCTATTTATTTCTTTATTTGATATTACAATGAAAACGGCATCTTTCCCTCTCAAGCATGACCATTTTGTAACTTCGCTTGGAACTAATCTCAAATGTACTTTCACTGATCTAAAACAATATTAGTTCATGTTTAAAATTTCATGCAAAAGTGGTTTGAAAAAGACATAATCTGTACCTATAACGAATATTATCGATCACTTTGGACTTGTAAAATGGCAGACCTCCACTCAGACTTCACAAGTTCCGCTGTTTGTTTTTAAAACATATCACTTCTATTGGCATTATGCAATTGCGAACTACAGACAGTATTTACTTACCTCCGAAAATAGAGGAGCTTTACAACTTACAAAACTAAGCACCTCCGAAAATGAGGATTTGACAACGAAAGTACTCCACCAAGCATCGGAAAAAACACATAATAACACACTATTTCGAAATTATTTTGCTTAGTTTAAAATTACTCCCAAGAGATGTATTAGATTGACTTCAGTACGTCATAAAAATTAACACAGTAATAAGGCTATGTGTTTGGGACTAATTTGTTGTTCTTAACATACAGACGTAACCTCAGAGTTTGTCGGCGTAGGGATAATATCCCAAATCGGATAGTAAATCGTCAGATAGCCGAGTCACTTATTTAGTGACCTCCACTAACCTGAGTCAAAACAATCGGACATCAGCCCTGTTCGGTAAGAGAGCAGGAGATTAGTTTAAATTGTTTCAATTGCGCGGGGCTTTATATTTTAATATCATAGTGCGATATTCAATCCGGTTTTCACTGGATGTCTTTGGTGGCCTCGACTCAAAATGTCGACGTACTTTAACATTAATTTTTGTCGTATACATTTCTCATGGCTATGGAGGGGATTACCGCCATAATTATATGCATGTATTTTCTATTATTACATTCTGTATATTCTATTTGCATTTCATATTTGTTTTAGGCTGTATATTCTGATTTATACTATTCTAGTTTGTATTTTCCAACTGTGTAGGTTGCACGTTCCAGATGGCATCTTTACATCTGCCAGTATGTATTACTGAGTTTGTTAAGTATAATACAACAATACTGCTATTTCGTTTCTAATAGTACACACGTTGTTATTCTAAACTGTGTCCTTCCAACGTTAAATTTTCACTGTGCAATTGACACATTTCATTTTATAACACAGTGTTAAGTCTTACACATGTAAAACGTTCACATACTAAAAGTTATACTGTAACACGATGAAAGTTACAAGTTGACTGGTAACATGCCGCAAGCTGCAATAGATTAATGTACCATTAAAACAACAGATGGCGCCGTGATAAATAAGAAAATAATGAGGAGGAACAGACATAATGCATATTCAAATTATGGTGTACTAAGCTACAGACCTTACATATCGTGTATCGAAAGCAACTTAGTATTTATTGAATAATAAGACAAAATAAATGTTTTCTTTTAGATTGTTTCATTTGTTATTATTTTAATGAATGCTCCTTCTACAAGTTAAGAACTGTGAAGAGACCGATCTTTACATTCACCGTTTATCAACAGGTAGAACAATATCTCCTGTTTTAGAAATTCAACCCTATCTCTCTCTCTCTCTCTCTCTCTCTCTCTCTCTCTCTCTCTCTCTCTCTCTCTTTCTGTCTTTCTCTCTCTCATTTACATATTGTGGTGGGCCCTGGGTGGCAGATCGCCTTTGCAGATCACAGACATCACACCTCAGTCTGCGTTGTCATAATTAAGGTCTCGGCCAACGTAGTTTTGTGAGAAATCTTGCCAGCAGCTTCTCATGGGTCTTTGTTTCTTCTCGGGTTCATTCTCCACCAGATATACTGGCAGCCATGTCTAGCCTATATCATGTGCCGAAAAATGGCATTAATCCCTCAACAACAATAGTTTGTGTCCTTTCGAAATACTTGTGTCTGAAATCACAGGTGCTCAAAGAGAGCTTGATGTTGAAAAAAAGTCAGAATATGAAGGAAAAAGTCATACCGAGTGTCAAATTGCCTCAGATTACCCACTGACCCGTTTTGATGTAGGACCATGACTATCATAGTATAAAAAAGACAAGACAAGTGACTTCCAAAAACTTCGTTCCACCCTTGACCCTCGATTTCCTTCTACTATTTACGTCCTTAAAGGCACTCGGCTATATTCTATGACTATCTTTTCTCTTTTCTATTTTCAAGTCATCATTGGTTATCTGAGTTTTATCAAACTGAAGTTACGGGCTCCGAAAAGTACGAATTGCACGAATTTTGCCTGCCCTGACAAACTTTCGCACATATGCAACTTGCTCTATTTACTGAGAGACTGTGTTTTCTTCATATTATAGCTTTTTTCAACATCAAGCTCTCGTCGGGCAAACGTGTCTTAAATCAGGGACATATATAGCAAGAGCAGCCCTTGAGGCAATGAATGGTCAGCATAATAGTACTAATAACATCCATTTGACGCATTGGTTGGTTTGAAACATACGATTTTATTTCTATAAGCTTGTGCTAACCTTGCAAAGCAGCCATTTAACCTCGTGTACTTACACTACCTTAATCATCTATTTGAAACCAAACAATTTGTGTCACTTTTTCTGTGTCATTAATAGGGATGGATCAATAAAATTAAATAAACTTCAAATTTACAATTAGTTTTAAGGAGTTTATTCTCAGGCTAGGCTTTCTGCACAACTTTCTTATATATATGCAAGAAACCTATGCCCCTCTTAGAAGTATTTGCTACACTAACAACGTATGAAATACGTTTGACGAATTCCCAGCGGTAATTTAGAATGATCTTTATTGATAGACAGAATGGACGGACAGACAGAATGAGAAATCATCAAATTTATTGGCACTTTAGCATGTTATTGATCATGTTATACATGAGTATCCAATTTTGGTGAGATTGAAATGAATAGTATCTGATTCCCGATCAGCCTATTAAGAGAAATAAATAAATATATGAAGAAAATGAAATCAACTTTAATTCCTCTGAAACAAACATACATTTCGAATTTGTGTTATCCTTGATCAATAATATTCAACAAACCTTTTCTCGAAGTTCTGCACAGGAATAAAATAAAGTGCAATGTGCATATGTGGTAGTCTTAGAACTATATGGTCTTGTTCTAAGCAACAGAAAAGAACAAAACCAGCACGTTTTGTCAAATTCAACAAATAATGTATTTTCCTAGAATACAAATTGAAACTTTAAAAAAAAATGCAGTATAGTGAATTAAATCCAAATTGTCCCAAGTCAAAATGTATTAGGTTTCAACTAAATTCAAGTGGAGTTCCAGATAAATTCCAATATTGTATACGTCGATGTGCCTTTAGTCTCCAATGAGCTAATGTGCCAATGGCCTGTATTGGCGTGATGTGCTAACAATCGTTTGTTAATATAATCCAAATAGTCGTTTTCTAAATCACTATAATTCCAAAATAATATTTAGTCCAAGAATATTTTTGAACACTTCGTAATTCCACTGAACAAGATTTTGAGCAAATAATTCTGCCCAGATTAAAAACCGAACACAATACTAAGACTGATTCTGCTTCAGATGTTAAGGAAAGTGTGAGAAATTGTTTACTATTATACAAAAAGCTAAGAGGTCAGTTTCTTTCCTTAAACATTTAAAGTTGTCAACATGTTTCGGAATTTCCAAGTGAAAAAATAATATCTAGAATTCAGACAGAAGTAAAGATGTTTGCTTTCATCCATAATAATCTGAATATTTAATCTGTTGTTTACAAAATAAATGTCAACGGTCAGATACACCTATAATTTTTTTTGGACAAGGGTCAAGTACAAACTACGAATATACATAACGTATAATCAATGGAGAAAAGCCAAGTAAAAATGTAAATTAAATCTACATAACTGGGAGATTAAACCAAATTTGTGCAGAATGTTTGAAGGCACACCGAATCCTTGTTGCATGAATTATCTCCAGCCAGCGATGCGTGTTTATAGGCTCTAGCAGCATTTTCAGAGTAATAGTTAGTCGTTATTTATCGATGAAATAACGGTTTTATATTAGATTAAAGTCTAATTCAACTGCTGAGGAAACCTTAAACACAAATTTGTTCAAGAACTGTGACAAGTCAATATTAGTATCGAGAAATGCAAAGTAAGATTTTTGTACTTGTTTATCTGCATAGGTGAGCATAGTGTAGCTTTAAAATTGGCTGTATAAGAATTTCCATTATTTTGGCTATTTAGGATAGTTGAATATGACTCTCAGTGCAGACCCTTTCATTGTCAACGACTTAATACCAACTGACAAAGAATGAAAACATTCTTCAGTATTTGCTGCACATTTGGTGCCAAACCCATCCCCCTCCAACAAAACAATTAACGAATGATGCACCATAGCTAAGCTTTTGGCCACGTGAAACTGTCACTGATAGATATAAAATGAAGCCAATTGTTCGGAGTTTGAATACCAATGAGGCCTCTATTTCAAGACATTAATTGACGTATGAAATAGGTAAAATGGGAGGAGTCTAAAACATACTGGACAATAAAATAAATCATATTAGAGAACACTGACGGGATATATCTTATATAACCCAGCTCAACGCCTTTCATAAAGTTAAACAAGACAATTCTCGTCTGCCATTCTCCATATATAACGTCATCCTCAGGACCTTTGTAGCATACTTGATTTGTACACATGCTGGTTCTTTTTGCCGTTGTTTGTTTACCATTCGTTCGAGGTTGCTATAGCAAGTGCCTTACGCAAGACCAAATTTCCTCAGTTATTATGGAGGATCGCATGGAATAGAGACAAGACCAATTCTTCATCAGAGCTATTATGATATCTAGGTCGCTAAATATATCACTTGTGTACCAACTTATATATATATATATATATATATATATATATATATATATATATATATATATATATATATATATATATATATATATATACTTTTTGTTTTAATACTACCCATGACGTATCAGGTTATCAGGTGTGGCCAGCTTTTGGTACTATGGTGGTATTAAATTAAATATGTAAATTGTTTGTCGAACGCAAGTCTCTAATAATCAATCTTTGCTTTTGAATTCCAACGTTTGTGTTATTAAAATATTTACTCAGTTATTATTATTTAAATTTTAGCTTAAATGACAAGTGATCTTTGCTTTTTTAGTATCTCCTTGCAGATTAATTATGTTTCTCATATTAATTATTTGCGACCACTGACTGTCTTTCCATCTTTTTAACATTATCTCTATGCAACTGAGGGCGTCAATGGTTGTAATCGCAGTATGATACGGTTTGTCTGTTTCTGTTTCAGGATCTCACTTCATTTAATACATTTTCTCAACCATCAACATTTATTCGTTTACGGATTCTGGCATTGCCAGTTTAATCTGTATGTGATCAGCCCTGTTATGTATAAATTTCCATGTCTTACTGACTTGCCAAAAATGTTCTAGAAATGTCTTTGACGCAGTGTTCTCATTGCACCTGATGCACAAACCTTGTCACTTATCGGCAACGACATGCACAGACGGATAGTGTGTGTGTGTGTGTGTGAGAGAGAGAGAGAGAGAGAGAGAGAGATTTGGATTTTCAACATAGTTTTTAAACAGTGTCAACTATATCGCTACGATGTCTGCAGTGTAGCAGTTTATAGTAATGTTTAGCACTGGGGAATAGTGCTGCAGACATGTAGCATATGTCCCGCCCAGTCAAATTATCCTGACACCAGTTCGACCAGTCCTAACACTTACCTTTTAATGCTGAGCGCCTAGCGAAGCAGCTGTGAGTACCACTTTTATAAGTCTTTGGTTAGAACCCGCGACCTCCCGCATCCTAGGCGAACGCTCTGACTACTTAAGCCAACGGAGCGGTCCCAAAGCGGGAGAAAGACACGTCTACATAATACATAAACACGTGCAGATAGCTGTAATTTTAATTAATAGGCAATAAGTGATTTACTTTAATCAGTCAGGTCAAATCTATTTTATATTTTTCTCTTAATACATGTCTCGCTAGTTTACATAAAATATGTATGTATTTATGTATGTATATTTGTATGGATGGATGGATGGATGCTCGCATGCATGCTTGCATACATGCATGCATGCACGTGTTTATGTACATGTTCCTTTTATCTTTCTGATAATTTGGTTTCAGAGTCATGCAGACGAACGACAGATTATGAACAGGGAACAGTTTATAAAAGAGGTATGTCCATGTTCCCATATAGCAGAAAAGAGACCATTGGGTTATTACCACCATTATCTCGTCAAAGAAGTACGGGAAAATGGTGTTCACATTATTCATTATGCACCAGTCTACAAATTGTTTGTACGGGTACACGAAACATTCTTGCCATTTGATAAAATGGATTTCAAACTAGGAGTCTATCTCATATGGTCTAATGGGTATCCAGAGTCAGAAGAGGAGAAGGAAAAAGCTATCTGTCGCGCCCTCTCACGTCGTGGAGAAGATACTTATATGGTAGCAATTAATAACTGTGAGCATTTTGTGACTTGGGCCTTAACAGGAAGGCCTGTGAGTCGCCAAATAAATTATGCAAAGGCTTCGAAAAAATTATGCATAGATTGCTTAGATGCATGTTTCGATAAGACAACACCTTTCAATCTGATAGAAGGCATTGGCCAGGTGCCCTTGAATGCATTTTTTAAAAGAGGAACTGTACCTAAACAGCTAGAAAATCAAGCTTTAGTCCAACCGAAGACACCAACATCACCAGCGAAAGTGACTTTTGACCTGCCAGCAACAAAACTCACCGTGACGACAACAATAACAACGCCTGCAGAAAACATTGGAACGTTTGATCTACCTCGGAACATAATTAACTCCTCCAAAAAAATGTTTTCAGAGATACCTGATATATGTAAGCTTGATCAAACATTTCGACGTGTGATTGGAAATGTGCAGGAAAAATTAGCTGAGGATGGACTTCGTAAATGGGCTGTTGACAAAGCAAGTGTATTTATGCCTGAAACTATACCTATAACAGGAAACATGGCACCTAAATTAGGGAAAAAATTCGTTGATGAATCCATACAATCCATACAAAAATTGGTTTCAGACACAACTAGAAAGTATATGATCAATCTAAATGCGGTTCAAACTGCGGCTGAAACTGCGCAGAAACCAATCGTTGAGAAGGCTGGAAAAGAGGCAGTAAAGAAAGCAGGAGCAAAATCTATTCAGGCAGTTGAGATTATAGCAGGAAAATCAGCTGCTGCAGTGGAAAAAGTGGCAATAGAGAAAGTGGGAGAAAAGTCTATTCAAGCAGTGGGGAATAAAGCAGTCGAAACAGCAGGAAAATCAGCTGCTGCAGTGGAAAAAGTGGCAATAGAGAAAGTGGGAGAAAAGTCTATTCAATCAGTGGGTAATAAAGCAGTCGAAACAGCAGGAAAATCAGCTGCTGCAGTAGGAAAAGAAACAATTAAGCAAACAGCTAAACAAGCTGCTAAATACGCTGCAATTGGTACCACTGTCATCGAAACGATAGGTGTTGGGTGTGATATATATAAGCTAAATAAAGCTCATAATAACAAAGAGATAAGTGGCACAGACCTTGCAAGAGGAGTCTGCACAAAGATAATTGGGGCAGTTGGTTCTATTGCCGGATCTACTGCTGGTGCGTATCTAGGATCTACTATTGGTGCAGCTGTTGGCCAAATTTTAATTCCGGTGCCAGGAGTCGGTGCCTGCCTGGGGTCGATGATTTTCGGTGCAGCTGGGAAGGCCCTTTTTTCTGGAATATCAGGTTTTCTGTTCGACAGACTAATGAAGTAATTATGTGGAATTATAATGTTTTTAGCTGATTTTTGAAGATGTAAACATATTTCGATTTCGCTGACAAAATATGATTTCATTTGAAAGTGTCACAGTTTTTTGTAAAGTTAAGAACACATCTCAAGTTTCAAATGACACAAATACAACATTGTTGAATTTTGCCTACTGCAGACTACATGTACATCTGAAGCATCGCAAAGAATATTCGACAGATAATACAGGTGTAGGTAACAAACAAAAAGAATCCTGCATGTACAGAGAATTATAATTCGTCATCAACTGATATTTAGACCCTGTCTTTTACTAATTTCCATACACTCAGCAGTAGCATTTGCCACCTTGCGAAATGTGTAGAACACACACACACACACACTACTCCAATAAATAATAAATATCTCACAGCTTTACATTCAAACATTGGTTCGATTATTACAACTGATGTGGGTCATTGTTTGCGATTTTGAGGGAAAGGAAATAAAGATAACGTTGATACAGACCACTGTAACAGTTAAGATAATATTTGATCCGGGCAGCAATAAGGTTTTTGTTTTCCTACAGAAACAGCATTCTTTCCAAAAATGAAGGAACAAGAGCTGGATTTTTTGTTGTAATTCGTCTGTACTTAGATACCAGACTTAACCTTTTCCAACATTCTCCAAAGTTGCGGGTAAAATAGATGATGAAATTAGTAAAGCATTGCATGCCTCCACAAACATAAATTAGTTTTGAAAGCCCATTTAGTAATTGGTTATAACAGTATTTATGTATAACCTCGTTTCCTCTGATACCCCCAAAGAATCGTGAAAATATATTTTATATTGTATAGAAATCTTACTAATCATTGAAAGGTTTCAAATGACCATTTTTCTAACAATACTTTTAGCCTGGTGTATCTATTCACTATAATACCATGACAATATAGTTTTGTTAAGTAGTTTAGCTTTTTCCCATTATTCATTTTATTGGTTTTGCTGTATATAGTTCGATTACGGTTGCTAGTTTGGTAGAGCGTCAGACTCCTAATCCAAGGATCGCGGATAAATGTTCGAAAAATATATTGACGTCAGGATGTTCATAATTGACAGCTTATAAAAATCGCTCAGTTATAACGAGGAGCTCTAAAGATAAGACACTAATTGTCTCAAACCTCAACCAGTGCGAAATAAAATTTTGACAGTTACCATTATTAATTAGACCAATAGTTATATCCTTATAAAATTTGCGAAATTAATTATTTATTTATGGTACCCCAAAAAGGTGAAGTGCTTTTGAGAGAAATTCTCGCTCAAAATCTTTCTCGATAAATACTCCTCCAAATTTGCACAAATATACATACATAAACAAAACTACAAAAGAATCCTCTGGATTTGATTAGAATCCACATAAGTTTAAAATAACACTCATTACAAGCCATCTCGATGTCAATGATTAGGTTGAATTGAGGTAAATGTTTATTTTGGGCGATCATAGTACTGAACCAGGAAAGATTCATAAATGAAATTCCAGTTAATTATTGAATCATGTAATTTTAGCACTATAAAAACTTTTGTTTCAATAAAGGTACTAGGTAATGGGTTGTCTGTCGGCATTCCATTGTTTAAAATTATAAATATCTAGACATATGGTATTGAATGAATGTTTTATGCAATTTGAACTGTTTATTTTGACAAGAGTGTTGGGGATGTAAATATTTTTTCAATTTTTTGAAGATTCATTTTTAGAATTGTAATTTACAATTGTATAATTTTATAGAGATAATAAGCTAGAATTTTTGTATTGCGTGATTAAAAATTGTATATACCTTTTATAAAGCATATCATTGTCAGAGCTGTATTACTGTAAAATGAAAAAAAAACATCTTCAGAAGAAATAGCTCTAAGGTGCTAAAGTAAGTTCGAATAGCAAATGCACTGCATACAGGAGGCAACAATTTACACCAACATTTTCAGCCACTGACGCATACTGACTGAAAATATTTCAGTCAGAATTTGTGCACTGTAGGCAATTTTTGATGAGGCAAATTATTCTTGGAAGCGGAATGGAGGCTCTTCCTGGGTTTTTTTCGAAATATTCAGCCATCCGCCCTCCAAGAACACGTACGTTGAAGCTGAATTTTGCAAGCCACGACCTATTAAGAACAAATCAGATGTCTGTCACCAGTATAGGAATCACTATATATTCACTCCTGAAAATTCATGGAGATCCTTTTTCATAACTGGAGAAAAAAACCCCATAATGAAGCCAGATATTACTCCGCAAAGACTGAATCGCTCTTCTGTGACTTTCGTACATTTCGCCCACAAAAAGGGACACAGTTCTTAACATCATCACCAGAAACATCATTGCAAGAAGCGAAACAAGTATCACTGAGATGATTTCCAGCAGAAATATATACATCGCCGGTGAGAATTCTTCCTGCAATAACACCTACAATTTCTGGCATCTCGAATGCATGTAGTAACCATTTCTCTTGTAATTAATCTTTTATACAGGAAAAATAGTCATTTCAGTATATATTGCAGTAACTTTCCTCACTGTTGCGTGGTTTCTACTACCTACCGAAAAGGTGAATGAACATATTGACTTTGATTTGCATTCCACAGACTGCGTTTTACACGTAAACAGTTTGTGTTGAAATACGAAACACGGCATGTATGTTACGCTACTTACAAACATAACAAAGTATCACCGTATGGACTCATCGTAGGAAGAGGTGTAATTTCAGCTTGACCGTCTCAAACATATTGATGCCGATGTATTAATTAGCCCCATGTGTTCGATAACGTCAATGAGATTTTTCCCTCACGTCTTGATCTTAATTTTATGACTCGGCGATACCGCCATAGAAGGGGCTCTTACGCCTTCAAACCATTCGAAAGAATCGCTTCCGTCTCTAGGTTTGGCAACCTAGATGTTGTCGTGTTTTTCAGCAAAATTAAGTATCCTTAAATAATAACAAGATAAAAGTGTCGGAGCAATCGCTCGGCACGAGTCGTGTGAATCTTGCTATAGCTCTCATAAGACGTGAGAAGCTATCGGCGAACATACGGCCAATTTCTGAGTCAAATTTGTTTGAAACGATAAAGGCGATATTTCTCTTCCACGCGTCAATATTAGCATATACCTCCATTTCACGGTTGCACTAAACCACATCGAACAAGTTTTACGATTATAATAATATTTTCACTTTACCGCTCTCTGGTCATTTTAAATGCGATTTCTATCTCATATATGCGCATGTCAAGGTTTGATTGAAAGTGAACTGAGTTCTTGGTTTTTAAGGTAGCACTAACACAAAACTAAAATTCATACTTTTCTTCCTCTTGATTAATATCTGAAGCCACTCTCCTTGAAAATATGTTTACCTCGCTGTGTGCAATTATTCATGTTTATTGATATTCTGTATGCAATAGAAAGATACACTCGAAGTCGGCTTACTAGAACTATCTATAGGAATGAGAATTTTCCAACAATGCGTTAAATCAAAAAAGTAATGGTAGTCGCCCTTAAATACGTTTCGCTGATGTTATCAAAAGAAAATTAATAAAGTATAATAATTAAAAAAGAGTAAAATAACACACAAAAGAAAAACAAAAAAAAAACACGAACTGCATGTTGTTTATAGTTTGTTATCATCGTCTAACAGGCTTATATATATTTATGTTTGTTTTGGGTTTAATCTCTACTGCATATCTTACAGTTATGGTGTATTCTTTTGATTTTTGTGTCTCAATGTATTTCTTTTTATACAGCTTCTCGATTCGGCTCAAATATAAAGAAGGGTATTATTTCGATGTAACATTTGAGGAACTTTTAGATAATCAAATTTGTTTAATTGTAATTAAAAATGTATAAGTTTTATAAAGATAGCAATTGTTAGACATTTTGCATTGTGTAATTAAAACTTGTGTACTTGTAATAAAGCATATCATTGTCAGAGCTGTATTACTGTAAAAAAAAATCTTCAGAAGAAATAGCTCTAAGGAATTAACAAAAGTTCGAGTAGCAAATGCACTGCATGCAGGAGGTAACAATTTACACCAATATTCTCAGCCACTGATGCATACTGACCGATGATAGTTCAGTCAGAATTTGCGCACCGTAGGCAATTTTTGATGAGGCAAATTATTCTTGGAAGCGGAATGCAAAATGGAGGGCTCTTCGTGTTGTTATGGAAGCATTCGGCCATCCGCCCTCCATGAACACGTAAGTTGAAGCTGAAATTTGCAGGCCACTACCTATTAAGGACAAAGCAGGCGTCTGCCTGTATATAAACCACTATATATTCACTCCTGAAAATTGGTGGAGATCCTTTTTCATAATTGGAGATGAAACCATAATGAAGCCAGATATTACTCCGCAAAGATTGAACCGCTCTTCTGTGACTTTCGTACATTTCGCCCACAAGAAGGGACAGCTCTTAACATCAGCACCAGGAACATCATTGCGAGAAGCGAAATAATTATCACTGAGATGATTTCCAGCAGCAATATACGCATCGCCGGTGAGAATTCTTCCTGCAATAACACCTACAATTTCTGGCATCTCGAATGCATGTAGTAATTTCTCTTGTAATTAATCTTTTATACAGGAAAAATAGTTCTTTCTATATCTATTGCAGTAACTTTCCTCACTGTTGCTTGGTTCCTACTACCTACCGAAAAGGTGAATGAACATATTAACTTTGATTTGCATTCCACAGACTGCGTTTTACATGTAAACAGTTTGTGTTGAAATACGAAAAAGTGGCATGTTATGTTTCGCTACTTACAAACATAATAATGTGTCACCGTATGTTCTCATCGTAGGAAGAGGTGTAATTTCAGCCTGACCGTCTCAAACATATTGATGCCGATGTATTCATTAGCCCCATGTGTTCCATAACGTCAATGAGATTTTTCTCTCACGTCTTGATACTAGTTTTATGTAGAAGGGGCTCTTATGCCTTCAAACCAGTCAATATATATATATATATATATTTGTTTTGGGTTAAATCTCTGTTGCATATCTTACAGTTATGGTGTATTCTTTTGCTTTTTGTATCTCAGTGTATTTTTCTTTATCGAGCCTCTCGATTCGGCTCAAGTATAAAGAAGGGTATTATTTCGATGTAAATTTTTTGAGGAACTTTTAGAAAATGCAATTTTTGATTTGTAATTTAAATTTGTATAATATTTTTGTAAAGATGGTTTTGTTAGAATTTTTGTATTGTGTAATTTAAAATTGTATGCCTTTAATAAAGTCTATCATTGTCAGAGCTGTATTACCGTAAAAAAATCTTCAATCGAAATATCTCCTAAGTATTATAGCAAGCTCGAATAACAAATGCACTGCATACACGAGGCAACACTTTACACCAACAGTCTCAGTCACTGATGCCTAATGACTAAAAATAGTTCGGTTAGAATCTTAGTTGTGAACTGTAGGCAACTTTTGACGAGGCAAATTATTCTTGGAAGCGGAATGCAAAATTGAGGGCTCTTCCTGGTTTTTCCGAAACACGAGCAACAATCCAAGAACACGTAAGCTGTTGTTGTTGTTGTTGTTGTTTTAGGGTTTAACGCCATTTTTCAGCACAAGATAGGCTATACATGGCGGCCAGTATAACTGGTGGAGGAAGAACCCTGGAAAACCCAGGGAAGAACCACCGACCCACGAGAAGCTACTGGCAGGCTTTCCCACGTACCCACGCTAGCCGAGCCTTGGACTCGAACCTACGCAGACAGAGGTGAGATGGCAGTGATCCGGAACGGTGAGCGCTTTAGACCTCTCGGCCACTCGGGGCCCCCCACGTAAGCTGTAGTTGAGTGTGAACCACTATATATATATATATATATATATATATATATATATATATATATATATATATATATATATATATATATATATATATTGCGCTCTCGACAGCCTGTCAGAATTGCTGCGTTGCAGACTTCAGATTCTGACTTCTTGCCTGGTAAGAAAATCTAATTATTATCAGTTTAAAGATGTTTCCTAGGTGTCTCATAAATTGAGAAGAAACATATTTATACATTATTTCACTTAAATTTAAAATGTCTGTAATCTGTTATTATTATAGAATATTACTTTTTAAAATATAGTGTTTCTTTGATTCATAAAATGTATTTAGAATTTGTATGAATTTATAATATTATGTTTGATTTTTGTAATAATGGTTTGCTACCAACTTCATGCTAAAAGTAATTCATTACCTTTTAAATTACAGAAGGTAATATTTTATTTTATTTTATAATAAACATTCTATAAAATTATTTGATTGAAAATAACTTTGGTATTAGTTTGTAACATTTTATATTTAATTATTTTCGGATTATTGATAATTTATTCGGCAATTGATTCCTAAATAGAGAAATTACATCATATATATGAAATGTAAAAGTTTACTTGTGTGTAGTTTTGTCTATATCGAGTGATGTTTAATTTCAATAAAGAATTGCTGCGTTGCAGACTTCAGATTCTGACTCCCTTTTCCCAGTTCGAACCCTGTACTTCTTCGCTAGCACATATGTATGTAGCACATACATCTCAAGAGTGACACCGCCGGCAAAATGGTGGCCAGACTGATGTCTTTCTCTCTTTCTATCTATCTGGGAAGTGTACCATCAATAAATTGGGCATGACGAAAAGAACTGTACTGAATAAACTGACCATAACAATTGGGCAATAGACCCATTAAGACCCGGAAATATGTACTTTAATTTATCAAAATACCATCACGTGATCATATGCAGATGTTAATAATTATGTATAAACTGTTTATTGACTTGTTTGTTCACAAATAGTCATGCGATCAACCAATTGAAATGAACGCTAATAAAACGTGACAAATTTCACTTAAAAACCACTTGACACGGTGTTTTAAGGGTTACACATAATCGTTGAAAAATCCTGACTTCTAATTGACAGTGTATAATAATATAAATAAATGCAAATTCTCTCTCTCCCCCGTCTCACACACATATACAAACACACACACGCACACACCAATACACAAAGAAAAATATAGGTGTGCCAATCACTGGACAATCATAAAATAGGTGCTCGAATGAAATAGGTCTCCAATTATGTAATATTGTATAAATCTTTTTATTCTCATTAACTTCTTTAGGAATGGATGAGATAATTCCATTGATTTCCAAAATTCAGAGATCTATATTGAAATCGACCAAATCTTTCCAAATGAACTGATACAAATCGACCGTGAATCCACCAGACTCAGGGATAGTTTCATTTTCTACATTTTTAATGCTTAACCACACTCAGAAAAGGCCAGGTTACAATCACATGAGATTTTGGTAGTAGCTGTAAAAAATGTATTGTACATGAAGAAGTGTTCATTAGTTTGTAGATCACTATTAGATTTAATTTAATAAAGTTTTCATAGAAATCTTTCTGTTCATTCGGTATTTCGTTTTGAAGTTAAACTCTAGCCATCATCCAAAATTAATTCCTTCACTATTTTGTCAGTGTAGTTTCTCTTTTCCAAATTAAGAAAGAATCGTTTGGATTCTTTTCACCAAAATTATACCAATTTTTTTTTATCTTAACATTACTCATTCTGCTCCTTTTATTCTTATTTCTTCAAATTGTGTTTGTTTAATATCGTTTTGTATTATAACTTCTGAATTATTTATTTGATAAAGTGATTTATTTGAAATTATATGCCATCTTCAATTATTATAATGCGTTTTTCTTGTTTTGCATTTACCGGTGAATAGTCAATTGTGTCAGTGCTAATTTTCAAATTATGAACTTGAAGAAAGAGAGAACTGATAATGTTAGCTTTACTTGTAATGAATACTTTTTTCACCCTCATGACGATATTCTTCAACAGTATTTACAGTACAACAGTACCTTTTAACTGTATTAGAGTATTTCTTTTGTCTTTGAAGTCTTGCATTCAATTTCCAATAAACATTACCTCTGGGAAGTGTAAATTAGCTTAGAGTTATAGCAGGTGGTCTGATGTGTAGTCTGACATGACACATCTGTGAAATATGAAATCATGTCCTTAGAAATCAGAAATAATCTATAATCTAATCTGCCTTTGGTATTACCGAGATAAAAAAAATCAAAACATCAGCTTCACTGACATGTACATTATACTAAGTTCGGTGATTGTATGCTGAGTTTTAGGGGACTGATCTTCGTTCCCGTATATCCAGTTCTTCAACAACTTTCCTGATGCAGTTTCGACACAAATCAACTTGTTCTTGAGAAGATGCAGCCATTCACTGCTTACATCTACAGGCCACTTCCTTGCTTGTTTGGTTTTTAAAAAATACTTTTTGGTATTCTTGTTTGGTTCTATTTTGGAGTTAGGTTGTTTGTATCTTGTTTTTGTTGCAGGAATTTGTAGTCGGAAACGGAAAACAGAGAGATAAAAACAGCAGAATCTTAGACAAGAATAAATTAGTACAGGATTACAAATGTAAGATTGTATTGTTTATGTCATTTTCTCTGCGATTATCGTTAGATAAACTGTCCATTGCCGACTCGTATGGGACATTATTTGCTGTGATATTCAGCAAGGAATGCATTTTATCACGATAAACGCAGGAAAAATCAAACTTTGAATTGTACACTTGAATACTAATAAAACAATGTTATCAATATCGCCGTCAAGCCTTAGAAACCAGGGTGTGACCTTAACATTAATTCCAGGGAAACAGTATCGTCTGTGTTATGATGTTCTGTAATATATCACCATATAATATGAATGTGTGTGTACGCCCCATTACATGCATTCTTTTTATGACGAAACACGAAAGATGCACACTAAAGAAAGTTTGACAGAAATATTTAACGATTTGAAAAAGGTACGTTTGAAGTAAATGTTGTACGTCACGTCTTTTAGAAATAGGGTTTACTTTTGAACATTCAAACAGTGAGAATGTGAGAGATTGTTTAATCATTTATTTTTAACCCTCGTACTACAATAATACTACTGATAAACATAAAATCATGTTTAAGCGATTCAAAGGATTTCTCTAAAATAAGCTGTCACATTTTGAGCAGTAAATAAAACCAAACAGGAACATTCAAAGACTACAAATCACATACACATCTGGCATTGATTGGAATTCAAATGTATTCAACCTAAGACTCATTACAAGAAATATTGATGTCAATGCATTAAGCTGAATGAATATAACTATTTATTTCGATTAATCACAGCATCCAATGAGCAAAGCTACTCTGAAAATACTATTAATGTTGAATTTCGTTTTTTAGCATCAGACATATTTGGTTTCAGAAAAGATACTTGGCAATTTGATGTTTGTCAGTCTTGGGTATTGTCTAGCTATTTTATATAACATCTATGTCTAATGTTTTATGCCAATTATACCTCTGGTATGGAATAAATATTTTGTGCAATTAAAATCTTTTTTTTCTTGAGGGAGGAACAGTGTTAGGAGTCATAAAACGGCAATTTTCTATCACTTTCTGAGTTTATGAGTAAAATACGATATTTTTCAATCATATTCTAGAACGAAGGAGAGTAGGAAACATTCAACCAGTTTTCTGGTTGTCACATTCTATAGAGTCAATGATTGGAAGTCATGAAACGGCAATTATTTATAGCATTTTAGACAGTGATTCGGAGTCATAAACGGCTGTTTCTATCACAATCTACAGAGACAGTGCCATCAAACAGCAGTTTGTTTATCACATTCTAGAGAGACAGTGATTGGGAGTCGCGAAGCGGCGGTTTTCTCTTCTATTCAGGACAACGGTGATAAAATTTGAAGCTATTTTCACACCCAGCGAGTCCGAAATCTAACAGCTAAATTATCAGCCTAAAGGTCTTTTCCGTCTAGGTGGTTGTATACTTCAAGGCCATGTACTTAAAACAAAACGGTATTTACCGAAAGTATATACCCATGCTGTTTTTCTTATTTTATTTGATAAATTATTCCAGTTCTGCTGGCTATCCAGTACAAAGCATTAGAAAGACCTATGGAATTCTGCATCTAAGAAAAAGGAAAGAAAGAAAGAAAATGTACTCCATTTTACATCAAGTGTTGCTGGTAGAGGTACTGATGCGATCCCTGCGTTGTATCTGTATGTGACACGTTGCTGCCCAAAGGTTTGATGTCATCATCCTCGTAATGTCTGTCCTATTAAGCATGAATAATTGCAATTTAGATAAATAGAGCAGGTTATATAATTTGCCAAAAGTACCATCATGTGATCATGATCGACTAATAATAATTATCTATAAACTGTTTAATGACCTGTTGCTTAGTTTAAACATACAGTCATGCGATAAAGGCAAATTACGGCTTCTTATTAACGAATCCAGGAAAATAATATCACGATCGTTATCAATTTCCATAATATACCACCTATCGAGTATTTCTTTATAAATGAACAAATACACGTTCCTTTATGGCGAAACAGAAAATATATGCTAATGAAAGTTTTAAAATACGTTTAGTACGTCGTATTTTTTTAAATGGGATAATTTTCGAACATTAAAAAACGAACCTGGGTCTGTTGCACGGTACTACAGTTAAGGACGTCGCCAAAGGAGAGCCAGTGTTAATCATGTGTGTGTGTGTGTGTGTGTGTGTGTGTGTGTGTTATGTGGTATCAAACAATTGTGTGAATTTAATCACATATTTCTGCAGTTCCATCACATAAACTAATTCCTGTCTATAAATCTAACTTTAAACAACAATAACGGCAGAGAGTAACAGAAGAGGACATTGGTTATTCAAAAAAATAAGAAGAGGAAACTGCGTGTAATTCGGATTTTTAACGCAGCCTTAACAATTTTTCAGTCATATCGCTAACGTTTATGCAGTGTGGCATTTTATAGTGATGTGTAGCACAGGAGAATCATGCCTCAGACATGTAGCATCATGTCCCACCCAGTCACATTGTCCTAACACCAGGCCGACCAGTCCTAACACTGACCTCTTAATGCCGAGCAGCAAGCGAGGTAGCTCCTAGTATCATTTTATAAGTCTTTGGTATGACTCGGCTGGTTCGAACCCGTGACCTCATGCTTCCACTTTGGCTACCGGATCGATCAGAAGAGGAAAGAAGAAAGAAGAAGAAGAAGAAGAAGAAGAGCAAAGGAGGAGGGCAGAGGAATGACAGTGAAAACACTATGAGCAATACAACACATATTGGCAAACGTATGGTGTCTGAGACAAAAGTATCAGACTTCTTTAACTTGACCAAAGAGAAAATTTCAAAACACATCACAAAAGTCCATTTGCCTCTTTCGCTGTCGCTCTTGTTGAATTTATTCAGTGGTATAGGTTTTTTCTCGTCTTCAGTTTCTTCTCGTGGTTTGGATTTCTTGCATTTCTTGACGAGGATGGGTTCTTCTTCTCCCCCTCATCCTCCTCCTGCGTCTTTTGTTTGTTCTCTGCTTACATAAGGCAATCTGAAGACCAGAGTCCTTTCTCCTGACAACGATAACAAGTATCTTGACCTTTGTCTCTCTATTCTCCTGTCGTTTCTTTGCTTTGACGTTGTGGGTCTTCTGGGACCCAACATCCTTTCTCCTGACAAATATAGCAAGTATCTTTGCTTTTATCATGAGAGTAAGAGTAGCCCGTCGTCTTTTCTGACGTATACTTTTTATGACTCTTATGACTCTCTGCAAATCCCTGACCGGAAGGGCAAGCTGTTTTAAATCCTCCATCTTGACCGTTTGAGTTGAATGGATACTGTTAGGGTAAGACACTGGTCCTTTATGCATGTAAAATGAAAATTTGCAATCAAGATGGAGAGATCGCAGTATTCCGGTGAGAAGGCAGGAGAAAGTAAGAGACAACGATGTGTACAGTACCGCAGTAAATAGTTTCATTCTTGCACTGTTGTTGACCCAGCACAAGGAACGGCGTTGTCCCTATGGGACATGTCCTGTCTAGTCACAACGTAACATAATATCATGCTATACGTGTTTGTACAAATGTCCCCAGGTAGAGGAGATTCGTGTTCATAACTGGACGGCATCCATATATATGAAATAAAAAATGCGCCGTCAAAATATATATATATATATATATATATATATATATATATATATATATATATATATATATATATATATATATATATATATATATATATATATATATTTGACGGTGCATTTTTGATTTCATTTAAGGTGCACTGAGAACATGAGATTATTTGTGTTGTGGAACTTTCAGCTATTAGGTTCATGATCAAGGGCAGTTTCCTTGCCTAATACTTGCCAGGCATTACATGACAAGAAATCTGCACCTTGAAGATATATATTATTTGGGTGCATATAATACCTTTTAAAAAATAGGCATGAAGTTAGATCTTTGAACATCATGACTGATATTTTGAAATTGCAGATAGTGTTTAAAATGTCTTTAGAAATGTTCAGAAATACTAAAAACGTATTGACCAGTATAAGTTAGACTGAACTAATTTAGATGTAAACTAAAATGCGTGATATAACTTGAGAATACAACTTTACCAAGTTTTGACTTTAAGGATACAAGCCCTGTTCGGACACGTTACATAATATTTTCTTTTTTATAAACATACAAACTAGGGTTCTTTTCACATTCCGTTCATAGCTTGCCACGTATTATCAAATATTTGATCAAAATAAGTAATTACTACCTGAAATAAAGATTTTACTTAAAACAGAATCTGAAGCCTAGAAGGTATAAATCTTGGAAATTTCTAGGCCTTGCATAGCTTTCTCTAGCTGTGTCGTTAGCACGAGACTAAACATATAGGACATCAAGTCTTCGTAGTTCACTAGGTAGGATATCAAGGTTCTTAGTACCATGGCATTATGAAATCCCAATGCGTCTTATTCGAGCTCATGCTTTTCATGTACAACTGCGTGCTAGTCTTTCACAACCACGCTGACTTTAAAGTGTCGCTGTTTAAAGTCAAGTGGTTTTGACTGCCCCTTGGGAGAGGTGCTGGAAAAATTCCTCTGAGACTCGGTAAATGAATACTGTTTAGGACGTCAACGGTTAGCGTGATGTGTTGTTGCAGTGTCTTCGATGACATCACGATATTTTGTGGGGCTCTTTTTGGCCAAGGGGTAAACTGCGCTCAGTCTTGCCGATCGATGACATCCCACCTCTGTTTGCACTGGTTTGAGTTCCTGGCTCACCCAACGTGGACAGTAGCTTCGAGTGAGTCGTTAGTTCATGGTGTATTCTTCCTCAATCAGATATACTGCCCGCCATGCATAGAATATCATGTGGCGAAAATGAAATGTAAACTAAAGTGCGTGATGTAACTTGAGAATACAACTTTAACTATGGAATCTTATACATCTAAGGTAAGAAATAACCCAACCCCCAACCCCGACATTTTGTTGTGCTGCTGGAACCGACTGGGACCTTCGTCATGGGCACGATTAACGGCAAGTTCATTTGAATATGTCCTTCTGGCAAATCTCTCCATCTTCCCTCATTTGAATAATTTTGGTAGGTTCTGTACTGTTGTATCCATCTGCTGTATAAGTATCGTAGAGCATTTGCAATTGAAAATTATCATCTAGGCATGCCTGACAAGATGGATTACATTTATATGTTTGCTAATCATTACTCTATATCTACCACTCAGCTTTTTTCTAATTATTTTGTTATATATGTATAGGTCAATTTCGTTACACAAATATATCTCCTATATAAAATGAAAATTGCATTGATATCGATTAAGGCTTGTGCACCCACAATCAAATGTAACCTGTATTCTTCCACGTATGTTCAGCGCCGCAGCTACGCACAGTCAGGAAAGAGAGAAAACAGTTATTTTGTCCTCAAACCACACTTAGTACAGGAGTGTGTTCCATTCTCCTCTGCAGATAAATTATACAAAACCTTCAGACACAGTTCCTGCTGCACTGCGCCCTGCTCCAAATCAGCAGCCATGTTATAACCTCATATCATGGTAATATATATGAGCATACTATTTTTAGCTGATACAAGTTAATTATGTATAGACATGGCATACTGATAGCAAAGCAGCCCTTCAAAGATTACATAATGGTTTGGTGGTGGTGAATGGGATTGTCACAATTTTATTAGACCTCGAACAAAATCTGAAAACTTCATCAGCAGGGAGGCTGAACAGACCAACTGTTTGGTCAAAATAAAGCCTATAAGAAAGTTGGCTATACAAGGCGGGGGGCTGAAGCTAGGGGCGTAGACCACTTCGCTGTATGGTTAGTACAAATAACGCTTCACGAAATGCTTGCGTCAAAATGTTGGGGATGAATCAACTTTGAAAACCGAACCTTTTTACTGGTGTAAGAAAATATAGCCACAGTGGTGATAGATGAGATAATAAAATCGTTGTTATAGCAATAACAATGAGTGATTCTGTGTTAACGATGGAATCTTATACATCTAAGCTAGTTCGACGACGACCAAAGGCAATTGAGAAATATCTCCCCGTCCGTGATTCTTTCAAATATCAGTAGCAGTAACGTCGGGAAACTGAAGTAGAATTTGCAGAGGGTGCTTCGGAATTATTTAAACTGGTCACAGAAACCAATAAAGATATTCTTCCGTCGTAGAATAAAACCCGCTAAAGCAACCGAAAAAATAGCAGAAAATAAACAGATTATTCGAGAACTTCCAGCTGGAATAGCTGCTGCTCAATCACAATTACAGGAAAAATTACAAGAAGCAATTGAAAGTATTAAGCACGCTAGCGTTGAGATTGATAATATAAGAAATCTTCTTACACAAGAACGATTACCAGAACCAGAACCTGTTTGGAAAAAAACACCTACCCGATTTACCGAGGAAGGTGTTATAAAACTTCTAGAGAACCCCATAGCAACAGGATATTCAGCTCGTAATACTTTTTTTTGATCCAGAAACCGCTGATGCTTCAGAATCTAAATGGGTTAATTTTGTGTTTCGAAATTACTACGGTATAAGTAAAATCAATAAACATTAAAGGGATATATAAGAAAGCTTTTAGAAACAAGTCAAGGGAGCTGCCGAAACCCCTTTATCCT
Organism: Sinohyriopsis cumingii; assembly: GCA_028554795.2. Classification (NCBI taxonomy): domain Eukaryota; kingdom Metazoa; phylum Mollusca; class Bivalvia; order Unionida; family Unionidae; genus Sinohyriopsis; species Sinohyriopsis cumingii. The sequence goes on along the minus strand of CM068826.1, from coordinate 114,975,100 downwards.
GAGATACATCATTGCCCAAATAATCGCCATTCAGACCACCTCGTATTGAGGAAGAAGAATCAACAGGTAGCGGCCTTGCCAATCGCGGGTCAGCTCGAAGTCACAAAAAACAAAATAGTAATATGTCACCTAAATGCCCGGTACTTTATGATAAACCTTGTCCCAATAACGTTCTTGCTGATGTTGATCGACTAGAAATTCTCATTGGCGGAAGACGAGTCGGCAATAGTTCGCTCGAAATCGTCAATGAAGCACCTGCGGTTTGTCAGCGTTTATTTAAAGGTGGTGTCATGGACATCAACGTTTATCATGCACTTATCGATGAAAATACCGATGAATACATAAACGATCAGGTATGTAATTCGATCAGTGATATCAAAATAATATGATCCTACATAATCCTTAACTTGGACCTGTGATGGTCAAGGTGATAAATTCACGATTACCAACAAGTAAGGTTTTCTATGGAGATCGGCTCGGCAATTTTGTTCATGGTCTATTCAGAACGGTAGCCCCAAAGGCGATTACGATTGGAAAACAATTAGAAATGAAAGCCATTGACGTTATTCGTGACAAGACTATTGGATCCGTTGGTGATGTTGCCGGTAAAGCACTCTCAACGAGCTAAGATAGACTAATGCGATTAATACGACGAAAACCGCAGCCAGTAAAAGTGCCCAGCACCGAAGTGATGTCAGCAAGTGCTAATAAAATAATAAATTAAGCTGCAAGTGAATGACTGAAAGAATTTGCAGGTGAAGAATCCCGGAATATACCTGCAAATCTAAAAGCAGGGAGTGGCTTGACCCGTCGTGGTCGCTTATCTACATTTACTCGTTTGTGGGTAATTGTTTTTAGACAACAAAACTATAATAGAAATATCGAAGCCTGTATCTGATCCCGCATTTGACATGGATGCTCCAGTACTTAAAGACGAGTCTGTGAGTGATTATCACAAAATTATTCCAATGAAGCACAAGAACCAAACCAACTTGGACGAATCGAACTACAAGTCCAATGTACATCAATATATTAACTACCCGCAGAGACATTCATTGAAGTTCAGGGTAAACTTGTGAAAAATGACAATACTGCATATGCATGGAATGACAAGTGTGGATTTGTTAATAATGGTATTTAGGAGTTATTTAAAACTGTCTCATATATCGACGAACGTAGACAAATCGAAGTATGTCACAAGAACGTCGATGTTGCTACGACGATATTCTGTTTTGCAAAATATTCCAATGATTATTCAAGGTCCACTAGTCCATCAATGTTTGCGAAGGATATTACTGACCATCCTTACTATATACAGCATGACATTATACGACCAAGAAACAATTCCGGCAACGCTGACGCCTACGTAGCCCCGGTAAAACACGGAAACAATCCGGAATTCAACTTGGAATTTGCAGCACGAGGATCATAGGTTAACGCCGATGTTAGATTCAGTTGCGTGATGTTAGAAGTTATATTCGGAGCCAAACATACGGTTGACTTAGTTAAAAAAAAACCCACCGATAACGATGCAGTCTGGCGAGATAATATTGCAACTGCTGGTAAAGTGAAACTATCAAAACTTGCATAATGGATGCCAACGAAGACACCATTAAACACTGAAGAACAACGACTGCTCTCTTTTATGGATAGCGGTGGTAAGTTGATTCTGTCATGGTTGTCAATGACCACTGACTCTGTTACAAGTAGAGCACATTCATTTACAGAGAAGATATACTCTCAACAGGGAATTTCAGCACCACGACATATGTTCGTTGCATTTCAAGCTAATGCAAGATTGGAAAATCAAAAATGAAACCCCATGGTGTTTGGCGGTTTAAGGGTGTATACGATTTCACTAAGAATAAACTGACACTAGGAACAATCCGAAGACAATGCTTAATTTCGAATAAAACAAGGTAGCATCTAGATTTGTTCAGACAATCTGTCGTTGACATACACGTATGAGCTACTGTTAATGATATACTTTTTGGTCCTGGTGGTTATACAACAATCGTTGTCATATTAACAAACAAAACAATGCTGCTCGAAGGCGTTGGTGGACGAAGGAGGGTCATTGATGCACTTGTCGAAAAACATGTGATTCGATCGCAAGCGATCCTTAATTAAATCATACATAATGTTGTACAAATGGCATATCTTCATGTCAATGTTACTCTGACACCTGGTCAGATTAAAAAGCTACAATCAGCATCGGAAAAGAATTCTGGAATAAAAATATTACTGAAATTAACAGCATTGAAAGGTAAAATAAATTATTACTGACAGAACGTCTGCTCGGTCACTTCAATTACTCTAAGACATCAAAGACCGCTATTAGACTTAATATTTCTGCGGGTGTCATTAATGACTTAGAAAAAACAGGCCGTATATTTCCACTTTTTGCAGCTATACCATCATTGATTGCTGCTACAAATCCAACTGTTGCAAAAGCAGCCGCATTTTGTGCCGTTGAAACTGGGCAGGGTCTAGAGACTCCAAATAAAGACAAAATGGATCGGGTCTACGACTGCCACGAACATTTCCTTCACGGTTTGTTCAGGGTCTAAGACTATCAGGAACATTTCGCTAACATCAAAACCTTTAGAGGGATTTTCATGCGCGATCAATTACCAAAGCAACCAAATAGTGTTGAAACTGGTCCCGTCAATTTCGATAGAAATTCCAGTCCACGTACTCACGTACGTTGATTCACGTAGTGTTGTTTATTTTGATTTGTATGGAATGGCTCTACCAAAAGAATTTTAAACTTATATCAGTGGCGATTCACGAATCGCTAACATACCGATCTGTTATTCAACATTACAAACACAGACATAAGCAGATCCACCTATATGCGGTCTAGAAGTACAAGTTGTACTTAATGCTATATCAAGGTCATCATCGCCACCAGATAAAGTCGTACTTGAGTATACCAGTGTACAGCATTGCCTGCCGGACACTATACTGTCCAGGTATAACCGTCCTTCGTTTTAAACATCTTTCAAGTCTATAATGGTAGATATCTACGGAAGATCTCTCCCTAGAGTTAAGAAACCTGGCCCCGGCGACGTTGATTTTTCAAAATATGCGACACGAGATGAGCTTGCTGATCTTATGAACCTCGCTGGGGTTGACAAGGATGAAAATATTGTTTTTCAGGAGCAATATGGAAGGCTAAAGACAAGCATTATGAGATGGATTGGTATTGTCGGGAAAGCTTTAGGCGCTACCGTCGATAATATCCCGGTATTGACTGAAATGCAAAATCAGAGATTCAAACATATTAATCACAGCTATAAGAAACGAGATCAATAAACGTGTTGCTAAAACCGGCGATACAATCACCAGTGAACTCAATATGAATGTAAATATAATTGTTCTTCTGAGAGAACCAGCATCGGACGAAGACGACGTAATGAAGAAATATGTAGACGACAGAGACACATTTGTAGATTTTAGGATTTCGGTAGAAACAACTTTCGGAGACTAAATAAAGATAACAATGATTTCTTTGGAAATCCAACAGTGGTCAACTTTGAGTTCGCTGTAATTCACAAATCAGATCACCGAGCTTGCCAATATTACAAGGTCAATCACAGCTATATAACCAGTAGAATCCCCGACATCGTTGAAAATATCAGAAAGATTGAAGTGGGTGTAATTCATTCGGCTCCCATCGTCAAAGCGGTATACACAGTAAAATCTGGATTGTCAACATGGTCAAAACAGGATAACACAGCTATATCACTGAGATCACCGGCGTGTACAGGCTCTCAGTGTTCAGCTTTGCAAAATTAAGTATATTTGCAACATATCCATGGCATCATTTCTGGAACCATGCCAGGCGTTCTAAATCAAAATGAGGAAATATTCATATTGGATCCCGTGGACAAACAATTAACATCAACAATGTATTTGTGTTGTGTGCAATTCGTTACAGAAACGCCTTAATTGATTACTTAGCATTCGCATAATGAATCACCACACTAACGTTTAGTCTCACACATTCCTTCAGGTATGACCAAGCATGTGCGTGGCAGGCATTACTGTAAAATATTACAGACGCGCACACGACAAAACAAAAAAATACCACAGACGTAGCATGGTTATCGGCAATGTTGTATACGCGGTATTGCAGTAGTCATTAAACAATGACTTTAATTGATACCTTATCAATGATGTACGTAATAGGAGCAGTAATAGGCATCGGTGTTGCCGTTATCATCGGTGTTACTGATATTCTTAATATCATCGAGAAGAAAGTATCAACGTGCGCGGCTGATAATTTGAATGAACACACAGAACTACTATCAAAAGTAACGCACGCACATGCACAACTATCATCGATGATATCGTTGGGCTGAACGACGGTGCAATATTAGATGATGAATTTATTGCAATTAGCAATATTTATCATATCGCGCGTTAGTCATTAATGACACAGACGTTGACCAACGGTCGCCACCACGATATTTAAAATCTGTGTAAATAATAATGACAGATCGCGAAGCGATCCAATATGAATGTATGATGAATGTATCATCGACACGAACATTATTAGAACAAATTGTCGATAATTCAACAAAACCAACAGCCATGATGATATTACAACATCAACGCACCGGGAATTTGATTTTAGTTTTCCTACCCCGATAAAACCACCCATTGGGTCCTTTGCATCCCATCGAAATTTAGAAATCGCACTGGTACTGTGAAGTTCTATGTGACCCACTGTTATGAGTTGGGGGTGGGATGCTCCCAACATTCATTTGAATTACTGTGGAATTCCCACTCTGGCTCGTTTTTGTAGGAAGTGAAATTAGTGATAGAGAGAGGTAAAGCTCAGAGCGCCCAGTCAGCAATACCGACAATTAAATTATTAAGAACACAAAGGTGAAATTCAAAAGAATAACAGTTTAATACAAATTCAACGATATTATTTTCTCAACCAATCTTCTTCCTCTCGACCATGTAACTACCTATTTTATCACGTGATTATAGTGTGAGATGGCTTTCCCTGTACTTGGTTTCTAATCATCTGTGTTTGCTCCGCCAATTCCTTTCCTCCTTCCGGCGTTCTCCGTACTACTTTCTTATGGTACGCTTCCCCTTCTTGTTCCTTTTTCTCCTCCTCCTCCTTCTCTCTCTCTCTCTCTCTCTCTCTCTCTCTCTCTCTCTCTCTCTAGCAACTAGGCTTGTTCTTTGCCTACTGCCTTGCTCTATCCTGTCTCCCTTTCTGAGACTCGTGACTTAGTTCTATCCCCAAAAGCTTCCTGCGCAAAACACAAGGACGTTAGCATTTGTGTTAGCCATCTCGCCTCACACTACATCAACAATCAATCATCAGATAAAGGCTATCTACATCTTCGGTCAGCATTCGTGCACATCGAAAAACCCACACGTTCTTATAGAAAACAACATTGCAATAAAGAGCGGTATCCTACTTATCATACATACATCACTAAATTGCGTCACATCAATATATATATATATATATATATATATATATATATATATATATATATATATATATATATATATATATATATATATATATATATATATATATATATATATATATATATTCTTAATCTCATTATTCTCAACAATACCACAACAATCAGACGCATGTCTGTACATTACACTCCCACAAGTGTACACAAATATTCAAATATCCATATTATTTAATTTTACACACTGCAACCATTTCTAAAGTTACAATTCAATTCAACAGTTGCAAAATCTAGAATATCACATGAATAAATACACTAGTTTACCACGAAGTAACTAAATAGCAAACTACAATATTAATTCTGACGAGCGAGCAATCTACATAACCATAGCTAATTTCTCAAGTACGCATAGCTCATTTCTCAAGTACGCATGTAAATTAAACAATACAAAGGTAATTCTACGTACTAACGATTCATACTGCACATAATTACAATTACAATGCCGTAACATTCTGCAACAATCGAGCAAATAACTCACTGACCTTTACGAAGCTTTCTGTCCTTTAGAATGTACTAAGTGTTTTCCCGCCAAATCACGAGTGGCTCCCGGAGTGAGTATATTTCTGCTTTACCAGTACGATGGCTTACAATCATTAATTCGTTATCAGCCCAAATGACTGTTAAATTCTGGTTCGAATAGATGGCCCCACCCTTCCTCGGTTCTTATTGGATATAAATTCTACCCCCAGTCGGTCCAGTTTAACAGAGGAGCCCAAGGCCATCTGTCAACGCGGGAGATTTACAACGGCATCGAGGATCCTTTGTTCTAGAACAAAGCTTCCAACATCTACATGCTAGTTTTGACACCAAACGAAGCGGCTCTGTACAAACACGAATCGCTACGACAGTGCAGGGTCGACATACACATGGCGCTAACCCATTCCTTTGTTCCTGACCTACGTAATCGCGGACAGGCAAACGTGACAGGTACAATTACGAGTTTATAATATTTGGCCAAATAGCAGATCAAACATATTTAGTGGATTCAACGACTCACTGGCATTCGCTCATAGAAACAAGGATGATGAACACCCGACTGGAACGTCGTGGGAATTTCAACAGGGAGTTATCAAATCGAGCAAATCAATGATGAATTTCGATGTAGAATCAAATCAATTATTGGAAGAGAATCAAATATCGCTATAACAGTACTTAAGCCATCGTTGAATGCCGCCATTGAACTATCATCGACAGATTACACCGTTGAGCTTCGTCAATCAGAACCGTGTTGGGATGGACGTTGGACCCTCCACTTGTACCTGAACTACTACCGGAACACAAAAAAAAATCCGATTATCAGTCGGACAAGCAAATATTTATAAATCTTCCTGGTTACAGAAACAATTTCAGTTGGAAATATTGTACAACTGTATCTTCGGTGTGGCATAAGATTGATCCGAAATTAGTACCTGAATGGTGTTACTATTAAAAAGAATCGGGAAGAGACTATCCTTCCAACATCGATGAAGCAATTACCAGTGAATAATTTATTGATGAGATAATCAACGAATATAACGACAAACTAAATTATCTATGTGCGAGGCTTCAGCGACACATACTTGATTTTTCAGCAAAATCCACAGATGTTTCACAAAACGTCAATGACATTATTGAAACAGTACAGCATGTGAACCAGATTATATCTGACACTAAATTTTACCGTGATTTGTTAATAATGACTAATGATCTCGATTGAAAAAGCGTTATTTATTAATCCCGACAAAGATTAGACAGAGAGTCTTTCTTGAGTAATATAAGATCGCAGAAGCAGATTTACCGCGTTTTTAAATATCCAGGAATGGACCATGATACAATGAAGCAAGATCTCGATAAAGTTATTGACGAATATTATCACCGGATCGCTACTGCATGGGAAAAAATAAAGATAGGTTGGGAATCAACGCGATAAGACATTCCCAGGCATTAAAAATATCCAATGGTGGTGGTCTTCATATATCACCGGGTATTGTCAATATTACACTAACGAAATTTGTGAATCTTGTTTGTGACGCTGTTGATGGCAGTTATCAATTATATCTTGAAAAATCCAAACAGCTGCAACAAGGATATATTCTTTTTATTTTTCTCCTAAAGTTCGTCCTGGTCATTTGATTGCATCAGTGCCTGTTAATCCTGTTTATATGTGATGTCATAATCCATCGCTGTCACGGATACATTTTCGTCTGACCGATCAAGTTGGATATTTACTTGTTGTTGTTGTTGTTGTTGTTGTTGAGTTTAATTATAGTGGCGTGCGCACAATTGTGCATGTGCCACTTTTTTCTGACTGCACCCCAGAATGCTAGTTGTTCCTGGGAAAGGGAATGGTGCCACCTCCCCCAAGTGAATATTTACTTAATAAAATTAATGATATATAAGACGTATTCTCGTCGTGATAGCGTCACGTAGAGACGTAGTCGCGTGAGATAGACCAAAAAAAAAAGTAGAAATAAGCACACAAAAATATATTCTTTTTTTATTTATTATCTTTTTAATTTTGTTTGTTGCAGTGCTTCGATCGTTTCACGATGCGACTCTGATTCCTTGGAACGCTAGCGTGGATCGCTAACAGTCTGAGGATTTTCCAATATAATATTTCTTTAACTGTCTTACACACATTCCTACACTCTTCTTTGCTTCATATTATTGAGACAACACCGATCTAATTTTCTCTATGGCCCCATCAAGTGGAACAAATTGGGCAATTATTTTATAATCATAGACCCGAGTTAGGGACGTTATCGTTGCTTACTGATTTAACTTTATGAATCGATATTCTGCTGGTAGTATATATCTACCTTCCTCACGTCGTTGTTGCAATGACTTAAAATCATGTGTTTTTTTTTTTTTGCATTTGCATTTGCTAGAGAATCAAAAGGTTGTATAACATCTTTATGTAATTTTTCAATTGTACAAATAATCGGGTTAATATTTTCTTTATTCGATATATAATAAAAATATTTCTTTAAATAAGCAATTTATAAATCACCGTATATCAAATACCTTCACTATCAATATGGCACATAGACTATCGATATCTTAACTATCTTAATCTAGTAGCACATATTCAATCTTGATCTAGCAACACACAGCATCAATATCTTAACTATCTCGAAGTCGAGCTTGACCATCCCAGGAATTGTGCTTGTCTAGGTCAAGGCGACTGTATCTCTCAATTTACAGAAAAAATATCTTACGTCCGTAGTGTGATTCGAACCTGTAGTAAATTCTGTGTACGTTTCGCAGTCATGTGAGCTATCCACTACACTACGAGCGTTTATTTTCTTATTAGTATTTTGAAACTCATGTTTAAAGTTACATACTGTTTGGAAAAACAGGCTCAAATCCCCCCCCCCTCATTTTCAGGTATAAAACACTACATCATGTTAACTTCGGCCCGCCCACCGATCAATAACATTACGTAGTGATTTACACCTGAAAGTGGGACCTTTAAGATCCTGCGTAAACTATGTACTCGTACAAACTTGGCAGGGATTTTTATACAATAAAATCACTATCTGACGGACAGACAGAGATTTCATAGTTAGCAAAACCAAACCAAAAATATGGTAGGTAATTAGATACGCACATGCTCTGGTCAGGTAAATGAATGAAAAACAGGGTTGATTTACGACCAGCGTTTGATATCCTCCTGGGATGGTGTGAAAACCGTCACACATAGACACACAGAAATCAAATGTCTTTACGTAACTTCATTCCTTAACTGACTGAATTACTTATCTGTGCTACTTTTAAAATAGGATTGGATTACAGCAAACATTCCGGGCTGGTCCCAGAACAAATGTAGGCAGAAAAAAATCTGGTACTGATGATATGCATGAGCGCTTAATGTTCTGAGTGCTTGCACTCTAAGGATTCCGTTGTTTTGGGTTCAAACTTATATATACTGAAATCCTATTTTTTAAATTAAGCCACTTAGATACGACCGTTCTTGAAATATTACCAGCTGCAAATTGGACAAAACTTGGCTGCATTTCATAATATTTTCCAGTACAGCATATTGATGGAAATTCTTTTCTTTCATCCGTTTCCATATTTATTCTAATAACAGTCCTTGGGGGATTACGACAATTCTTTCCATTTGCATTTTGACCAGCCATAATGTTTTCTCCCTGGGCCACAGCACTAAGATTTTTTTATCAGAATAAATATGATCTATAACAAGACCGTTATTAATCAAGCCTGTACAGTATTCGTTAATAAATCTATGATACTAATACTTTGTTTTCTTAAAACGAATCCTTATGAAACCTGTAATTATTAATAAAGCCAATGGGGAATTTAAGCCGACACTGTCTATGCACACCAAGGTTATTTGCCTCATAATTTTCAAAACCACGATGTCTTCTGAATACATTGCAACGCAAAGCATTTACTTGCTACATTTATGTATCAATATGTAATCTTTTCTCTAAATCAATAATTTTATATTACTAAGAAAAAAAGATTACGAATGGCTTCTAATCAGGGATTTTCTTTCGATATAATCTTTAGTATCTTTTATTGGGCCACTAGTGACCCAGCCATCGTTTTTTTTTTCATTATACCGTTTTAAAGCTATGCATTTTTGTGCCACCGCAGTGAACATAAAGTTCAGGTTTATCTCTAACGCCAATACCGCATTTAATGCAAGGTTATGGTCCTAAATTGACTTTTCCTACACTTGTAGAATGATATCCAGAATACTCGTAATACAAATATTTTCCACATGGGGTTGTTGATCCAACCAGCAGCCATTTGAAACTTGTTTTTGCTCTTGGCATCATTATATAATAATCTAGACTAATCTTTAATTAAAAAGATATATTTGCCTTAATTATATAATGGCAGAAGGGAGTACTGTATCCGATGACGAGTTTGCAAGATTCGATATAATTAAGCCTTCCAAGGCTAGGTTCGCTTTTGACAGATTAACTGATAAGAAAAAATGCCCCATAATACCTAATTTGTAATTAAGCTATCGTATCTGCGAAGCCAATGCGGAATTTAGGGACGATGAAGCAGCACATGTTTGGCCTAAGTTTCGGATTGATCAAGACGATATTTACATCATGCTACCATGAACGACCAGAGAGCAAGAATACTATTGATTATCTTGACGAAAGAAGATTATTTTTTAGAATCAAATTTATTGTTTCTGTCGGTGATGTTGTCGGGTGAATTGTCGGTGACTTCACTGACGGAGACGATGACACATTATGGATTATCCATGATAAACGCGACCTTGTTCGGGAATCACAAGATTGTCAGCATGTTGTCACGTCAGTTCAAAATTCCAGACCATTGGCGCTGTCAGGTATCGACAAGCCACATTATGAAATATTATATCATGTGACAGCCGTTGTTTACGCGATTTTTTCGTAAAATGCACCTAATATTGATGCTCTTTTACCGATGCGGACTGCAAGAAGGGCCAACGTTCATGTTATTCTAAATTGTATAGCCCAAAGAATCACAGACCATTTCTTGTACGCGTTATGAGGAAATGGCCAAACAGACCTGCGACGCAAACAATAAACAAATGTGCCGAAGGTGTGAGAGAGAATTGGGACCAGAATAAAATATATCGTTGAGTTACGAAAAGGTTAAAGTTCTTGATAGAGGTTAGGGCAACAACCAAACCGATCTTGTACACCCCCAAGTATCAAATGAGAGGCAACTGAGTAGTATTAATTGACCACAACGCTCACGCATAGACCGAGATTATAACACAATTTCCTCCAGAAAGAAGGTCAGATTGTAATACGGTGATATTTTGGAGTGTATTTGTAATATCACTAAAGAAGATCCAGTGTCAGTCTGGCTGTTTTGGAGTGAACCAGATGTCGAATCTCGTCAGGTCTCAGCGGAGGTATGCCTAGCCACCGTGGATTTGATCAGTTTGTTACCGTCTAGTGAATTTTATTGTACGGAATCTCTTCATGAAGAAATGACTCAGGTTGCACTAAAATACACCAACTATACAGATCTTGTAAATGAATTACTGAATAATTGTTTTACTATCTCATCTGTTGTTGCTCACATTCGCCGGCAGATTTTCTTGAAGATGTTCAATGCTTTTGTTTTTAATATGGACATGGAGGTCTCTGGAATACTAAATATGATTCCAAGGACGTTATCTCAATTGACATGGTTGTAGGTTATACTGGAAGCCTTCTATGAATATGTGAATGTGAGTCGTATTTTGAGAGGTTTGGGCACCCGACACACGAAATTACTAGAGCTTTGATAAATGGTCAGCTGCCGTATTTTGATCTTACAGGATGTGCCAATATTGAATCATTAGAGAATTTGATGACAATGCTCCTCCGGACATTCCTGCTCAGTTTGGTTGTTATTTTAACGGACAAATCCGGAGATAAATCTCATATACAACTGTGCAAAGAATAAACGAGATTGGGCTCTGATCGTGCTATTGAGAGTTATGCTTGATCCGAATATATTGATGTCGCTGACAGTGAGTGAAGCAGTAATTTCGTATAGACCACAAAAGGACGTCTGGTTGCCAAAACCAGAAAACAACGACAAAAAGGAAATATCGTTTGCAAAAGACATAGACCGAAAAATTATTGGTAAATTTACACATGGAGCCTCATCTGGTAATAAGCACCGTTGTACAAGATTAATCATAGACGAGACAGAGCTCAACTTTATAATTGCTCTTACGGCAATAATGGTGTATTAGCCACCATGAGGCGTGCAAACCTACCAAATGGAACTAAGTAAGGTACTATTATCAGCTATCGTGATGGTGAATCTTCGCAGGTTGCTCATTTGAGATCTTCATTGCTCGCTTACACATTAATAAACATGTTATGGATCATTAATCGATTTCCTAAGGATGCTGTTAGAGCCGCCATGGATTCATTTTGTATCAGCGAGTCAAACAGGCCTGCTAGGGGAACTTCTAACAGGCGTAGACGAAGCTCGGGGAGGGTGGGGTTGGAAAATGGCAAGTAAAAAATGAGCTAGTATGTAATTGTGCTGCGTTTGCAGATTATAAACCTCTTCATTCGTATTACAAAATTAGACAATTGTCGCAACCATCATCAGCACCATCGGTTCATGATACTGTATCGAGGCATGAAACTTTATCTTAATGGTCCTGGTGGTTCTTGCAAAACTACAAGTGTGTTGAAACTGTTTAAGGGGATCCCCGAATCCCCCACTGACATGATAGTGCTAACTCCAACTCACCTACTTGCCATGGGATGAAAGAGAGATGTTTCAAGTCTCATCCTTATCAGTTTCTTTCAATGGCGCGGTGATACGTGGACATCAGACGGAATATGCGAGAAACATGTTCCTAAGATTATCATCTGTGATGAAATATGTACGGTATCTAAAGATACTTTAAAAATGATTTTTGTTTGGTTTTCGACCAAATCAACGTGGATAAACATGTTCGGCGCTTATTGACAACCTCCACCGTTCACAGGAGAATGGCCACACGACTGGCTAAAGGATATGGCGACGCTAACGAGGAAATGTTAGAGGACCACAGGGTCACCGACGAATCATTGAAGAGACTAAAAGCAAGGATGAAACTTAAATCCAAGACAATTCAATGTGAGATGATGCGCAGTGAGATTACAGAGACTGCGACTGATCATTTCTGGTATTTGTGACGCCCTAATGATCTCATAGTTGCATCCAGGAAAATGGTTCGTGATTCACTTTAAACTAAATTATTTCCGCTGCATAAGGAGAAATTTCCAGAGGTATTAGTTCCATTATATTATCGCACAGCAGACACTCGTCGACAGAATCTTGACGCCGAGATCCCCTAGAGAAACAAAAACTCGTTCTTAATGATTTTGTTTGTTGACCCCGTTGATGCTTTTGAAAAAGCTTTAGCACATTAATAATACATTTTGCCTTATTATTATGTGGAGGCAATACCAAACCGAATCAAACCAAGCTGAGTTTTCGTTCAGAATGATGTAATGTAATTGAATTGAGTAAATGCCTGCTATAATAAATTGTGTTCACAATATCAGTATAGCAATGAACTAAAACGTACATCAACTCTTGAAGTTAATGAATGTCGTAGTAATATATTCTGGATAATCTTGCTTTCGTTGTGTTTTGTAGTTGGTCAAATTTGTAACTTTTTTAAACGATGGCTCAGATTATGTTATACTTATTGTGATGCAAGTGACACGATCTGAAATCCAAAGGAACACCAGAATCATATAACGTGATAGGTCTTGAAAGTACAGCGAAACTGGCGAAGATGTGAGCATCACCTGATTCGCACGCACATTGATAGCTTGAAGAATTTCAGAGCCAAAATATTGCGTTACATATGCGACTACCACTATATATGATGTGCAAATTCAAATCGTCATTAACTTAAATATTTAAACCATTTCTCAAGAAATTTTCAGTGAGCCATGCATGAGATACCTTGATTTGATATCGTGTTCTATGCCAAGGTTGTTGGTTGAGCTTGAACACAAAATAACGACTGCTATAGTTCAACTCAAAAGTATTAGTAAAGTTCGCATTGTGTTACTAACAAACAGAATATTAAAGCAATAACTGTGCCACGGTTAGATTACCGAGATCTCTCCGTGCGAGGCCATTTGTTTTGATGACGTGACAATATGGCGTCGGCGTTCGCCTGACTTAGTATAGCGGAGTGCAACGCAGGGAGTATACTAAGCATGGAACCAGACTAGGATAAAAGTTGGTTCTGAAAATGCCCTTGTATCCTACTCTGAAAGTAATCAATAATCATGATAAAAAACACAATATATTTTCCTTACTTTCAGAAAATAAACCGATTCTTAGAAAACCTTGAATACTTTCTCGAAAGATTTTCCTTTTTTGCTGAAAACAAATGAACACAAAAATCTGATGTCAGTTGATAGATAAGTATATATAAAAGTATTACCTGGTGTAAATTTGTTGTGTGGTCTGCAATACAGGGAGAGAAATACGAATTGGTAAGTAGCTAGTTATAAATGGAGGGAAATAGGAATTGGTGAGCAGATAGTTATACATGGACAGAAATACGAATTGATAAATAGATAGTTATACTTGGAGCGAAAAACGAATTAATAAGTAGGTAGTTATAATTTGAGTGCAATTTGATTGAACGTACAAGTAATAATTGCTCTGATACCAATTTGAAGAATGATTATTACAAATTAAAGGCAATCCCTCTGATGATTTAGTTTAAGCTAGCAAAGTAGGATTACTAATACAAAGGCAATCTTACTAATACTTGCTGAGTATCGTGATATATGACACGCAAATTCAAAGTATTAACTGGACGCCTTTACAAATTTATTTATTTCTATTTATCGTGCCTTTTCTGTCAATGACTGATACTTTCTGAGTAAAGTGATATATGACACGCAAATTCAAAGAAGTAACTGCAGGCCTTTTTAAATGTATTCATTCCCATTTATCGTGTTTATTTAAAGTCTATATTTATATTGGGGTTTTACTTTTTTACGTCCAGAGAGATGTGTTGTCATTACACCAACGCGAGGGATTGAGTGTCCTTCTTAGAATACAAATTCTGCTAATAAAGCTTAAGACTGACACATATTTCTTCGTATTATTATGTGGATTTGGACTTTATAATAATAACTCACATATTTCTGGAAAATGAATAATTTAAATAAGCAAGCTAGCAGGTACACATGTAACCAGGCAGCAGAATAAACGATTAACTTAAGATACAAATAACAACAAACAAATATCTTAAGAGTGATGAGTTTAGTTTTAAATTCCTGCTTAGAAGCGATTTCATGAATGTGAAGGAGAACAAACATATATGTGCCTTTCGGTTTACCATGTGATAATAAAACTGACATCACTACATGCTTGAAACTTACATTGCTCATTTCTCTGTTCATTGCGAGAAACTAGTATTGCACGAATATCAAAGCAAAATACTAGTTTATATATGAAAATACCCACTCATTATGCATGCTAAATTTTGAACTTTGATTGTTGTAAGTGATCATGTATTGTATCACCTGTACCGAAGAAATTATTGTACAGACAGATAGCAGCATATTGGTAAAGTATTTCATATTCCGTGAAGAGAATGGTATTCATAAACAAATGCATTGTCTCGTGGGTAATGGTACAATTTTGATAACGACTAGTGGTGAATAATACACATGGTATTTCTAGGTCAAACGTTAGACTTATACTAAGTAGGAAGAATGCGTTTATAGTTATTGATTTAAACACAGATCATTTCATGTTTGTCGTTTGAATTAACAGTAGATAAAATGTTTTATCCGACTCGATACAAGAAGTTAGTGAAAACATGTCTAATGATGATACAATGTAATCAAAATAGAGATAGGGCAACAAAATCAGAAACGTCCTACGTTTTTAAATGGCAGATGATTTCGTGATCACGATTATTGATTGCATATCTATACCATATTTCTATCAATTCTATTATTCTTCGTCTCTTGAGTTATACATATTTCATGTTTTATAGTTCTTGTGGTGAGTGCTTTTGTTTTGTCTGTGTATCTTGGATTTGCTACCCACCATCCCACATATACTATCTAATACCCAACATTTACTTTCAGTGCATTGTGAGCAATACTTATTTATCAACCATCCACCAACAAAAAATTGATATTATCCAACATGCCATGTGAAAGGAAGAAAACCTTATCACCTACTACCACATGAAAATGGTAGGATGTGAAAAACGTTGGTTGAAATTGCACACTATCACGTACAAGATGGTAGGAGCGTTTATACGTTTGCTATCAGTCTATGCACGCAAACATACCATCACACACTACAGGTTACTGATAGCATATACCCTATATCAAACAAAAGAATTATAGAATAATTTTGACGTTTTCTTTGCTTTTGAACAGACGTAAACATATACAAACACAAAATACACAGTGACAATGACTTTGAGCAGCATCTCGCTTTTCGAGGAGATTTGGGTGGCACATAACTGGTCTTAGGGTTATTTATTCAAAGATGTTTGACACATGCATCGTTGCACAGTTCATTTTTTCAAACGTATCCTTATAGCTTGTCCACAGACTAATACTACCTTTCACATATAATTTGTGTTTCCTTACCAAAGAGTTGTGTATGTGATGCGTGTCAAATTGGTATAACTGTATAGGAATACAGTTTTTGCACTGCAATCCATTCCATCACCATTTATGGATGCCCTTTCATAGAGAGTTTCGGCACCAACACACAAGACTCTCTAATGTTCCGCCGACTTAGTTGATGCGACTCTGCTACGGCCTAATTAGATTTTCGATTGCTCCTCTTTCTTCCGCTAAATTAAATGTGAGGCTAACTCGGTCTGTTTGCCAACGTAGTGGCTACGTTATTGAGGTCGGCTTCTGTAATCCCAATGATTCCCATGCATTCTCGTACTTCGAGGAAAAGATTTCCGGAATGGAAACTACATTCACTTTTATCTTCATCAAAATAATTTTATTGTTATTTCACAAGATTTATATAAATAATGTCATGGTTGCTTAAGTTCTAGACCCTGCAATTCGGAAGGAAAGTAATTAGTTCATTAATCAACTTCCAAGCTAACATTGTTCAGTACAGCCTGCTATAAGCGACATCTCCATTGCAAGAACAGAACAGTTCTTGCTAATTATTGATAATGTACATCACCGGTGGACATCTTGTTTTAACAAATAGCTAAGGTCACACCTTTGTCCAGAAACAAAAATGTGTCTTCGTGTCCAAGTTGTAGACGTCAATCACTCCATTCAAAGTCATGACATTGAACACTAGAACTATTAAGGGACGGTCAGAATAAGAATAAAAAAGAAGAAGGTGAATTTTATCTTATTTGATTTTGCTATGCGTCTTCACAAAAGTCTGGAATTAACATCCATACTTTATGTGTGGTTCATTGCAATCGTGACAAAATGTATTAAATACTCTTTATTTTGTCACTGTCCAAGTTGTACCTGGATTCCAGAAGGACGCAAATAGGACCATTCAGCTGGAAACGACAGTTGTCTTGAGGTCTTTGAAAAGAGTTTTATGCATGTGTTCTTGGTTGCGTTAAACCCTTGTATGTTATATACGTCTAGCACAAGTTCATGTAATATTTGTCTTTACTGGAAGTAACCGCTACATTAATAGATTGATTTGAATAACCTTCTTATTAATTGGTTTATTAAGTTACACTGAGATATTCTAGAGCCAGTTGATGCCTTCCTTGGTCCAAAATTTAAGTACTTTCCCTCAATTTCCTTATACATGCAATAGATATTACACACATTCTGGTGCTATTTAAGGTATATGTATCATATTTGGAAGTGTTTCATATTGTAATAAACATCGGGTGGGGGTGCATTGTAAATATCTCTCTATTTATAGTCTTCTTATATTTTAGCGATTATTTCTTTGATAATAGATTGTCGGTGGCCTGAAAATATTTCTCAATTTGTCACTTTTTAGGAGGAGACGCTATAACGTATATTCTTCGCGAGACTTGATGGTAGCATAGACGGATTTCGTAAAATAAGTTCTTCCTAATCTCTTGGCATAAGGAAGTCCTTTGATATTTTCAGGTACAGGTATTTCCTAATATTCGGAATGGAAAAGCTTATTAATAGGTCATGCAGTTGTAAAGCAAGAGAGACCATGCCAATCTGAAATTAGGATCAAGTGAGTGTTTGGCTGTTGGTTGATTGGAGGAATTTATATGCTGCACTTGTGCGATCAAGAACTCTACAGCAGAGCGCAGCTGTTTTCTTGACGTCCATGGAAAAAACGGAAAAAGTGACATCAAGCCAGACTAACAGAAGTGTTGTTTGATTCGCTCGGTAGAGAGACTCGTTGCTAGTTATAGTTATGTAATGATCGTATGTAATACTCATGCGCATACATTTAGAAAACCTCTGGTCAGTTAGGACTTGCATTTACACAGCAGATTCCATGAAACTTCCAGATAAAATACGAAGTCTGGTACGTGGCGTCTAAACATTAGACTATTTGTGTGCATTAGCTTTATTACAAACTTAATTTCTTACTGAAATCAAAGCAAGAACAGAGTTTCGAGCTATCTGAGGGTAGAAACTTTTTCTATAAATGTCCCAGCCCTACCGACCCGAAAATCATGTGTTGATCCCTTATTTGCGAGGACAATTGTGGATGTAAAGCAATTGTTCTTCTATAAAAATGATCAACTGCTCGTACAACACAAATGCCATGCTCAAATGATGGTCACTTAAAGTTTCAGCTCATAAGCATTGTGTACTTGACATTATTCATAAAATGCATGCTACTGGTCAGGAGTTATAAAGTTAGTTGGATATTTTGCGTATCACCATGACTCGGTAAAACTTGAAAGCTCCTTGCCACAGTGCCATATCATGAATGCGAATCTTGCATCATATTTCTCGAGCAACACACTTGTTCAGGCGACCATTGTATCCTTAAATATCAGGTTCAGTATAATTTGTTCTATCTTTACTGCAACTACGTCCTTACCTTATGATTCATGCCTAGACATTATGATAACGAAGCAGGTGTTCCTGATCTAAAAGGATGTACAACATTACAACCTATTTAATTTTTTTTCTCCATTGGCTTAAAATGTACAAAGCCTACAAATTCGACAGACTAATCGCGACTTTTATTACTGAACAAAAAACCTTGTTCTTTTCATTATCTTCCCATTGTTATTATTACCGATATATTTGTTGCTGATTGTGTTGGTTGTGTCTGTTAAATGTGGTTTATTATGTGCGATATGTCTATAAATTAAATGCATGCTTACAAACACTAATTATTCTTTCAAATATATAACCCTGTATTGATTAGTGACTTCAGCTTAAGGAATATTATTAATGCGTCTTCGTTAGATAAAGGAAGATTTCATAGTGAGAGAAATAACGACTTTTCATATATGCAACAAAAGTGTGCTTGCGAGGACGTTTCGGGTAGTGGATTATTGCATTCATATCGCACGGATTTACTGACGATCTGGAACCTACACAAACTCCTCCACAGCACCCCAAACCTTAACCAAATCCAATCTGGCAAATATAAACTTGACCTATTCAAACGATAAGAAAGCAAACAGATGCATATATTTCTGAATCCATCTGAAGATATTATAAAAGCCTTGTGTGTTGTTAAAATTGCCTTTAAAGCAACAAAACAAAAACACACCATTTATAATAAAGAAAGATATCAGTTCAGTTTAACTTTCCTCGAAACACTGCCTGGCATCGTTCGGGTCAAGGTCAACAAGTGATTACTTAAAATGTCAATAAATTCAAGACGCAAGAGTGAGCATGATTTTAAGCGTGTCGCCAATAAAGTTTGCAAAATACGTTTGTTTTGTATGACTTGGTCTTCAGTTATGTAAATATATCTTAATATTAGCCAAAAATAATGCTACAGCGAGAGGGATTACTCTGCAGACGGTATACATATATTTGCAGAGAAAGTAAATCTAACCGGAACATAAGCCGTTCAACTATGACGACGACATACTCTCAATAAACGTCACTATCATTTTCATATTTTAATAAAAAGGGTAATAAGAATACAAGTCACTGGATGATTATGGAGTGGCTGGGGGAAACCTATTAACGTATTATGATACCAGCTGTATGATTAATAGTACAAGGGGTGATTGGGGAATGCTGGGAGGAAATGACTATTAGTGTTTTATGATACCAGCTATAATATTAATAGAGCACTGGGTAGTTGGGAAATGGTAGGGTGAAATAATTATTAACTTGCAACGATGCCAAGTGAATATTTTATATAACACGGGGTGACTGAGGAATGGTACGGCGAAATAACTATTAGCGTAGCGTGTATCCCCCAGTGGTGTAAAATTGAGGGTAAAAAAACCCTTTGATGTCAGAACTTGGGGTCAAATAAAAAATGTGGGGGTCACAAATCTACTGACAATTTTTATATGACTAGTAAGTAGTTAAGTGGGGCGATTTGGCGACAATGGGGATTAGCATTAAAATACCCCTTGGGCCTGTATAGCGACAACGGAAAATTAACATGGAGAAAAATCGTGGGCCTGTATAGAGACAAGGGGAATTAACATGGGAATAAATTGTGGGCCTGTATACCGACAAGGGGAATTAACATGGGAATACATTGTGGGCCTGTATAGGGACAATGGGAATAAATCGTGGGCCTGTATAGGGACAAGGGGAAATTAACATGGGATTTTTTATAAAAAAAAATTAAAAAAAATAAATAAAAAAAGGGGTAGGCAATGGAAAGTCATTCTCTTTTCGAGACCTATGAGTGTCCCTGAAAAGGGCCTTTGGGTTTATGTTAATGTATCCAGTCTGTGACGTCACGTGGTCTATATAGATTTGCTAGCGCCTGTGTGCAGTCAATCTATGCGACATTGATTCAACATGACGGAAACTCAGAAAACGATCCATTGGGGTGCACCAGCAGTGGAGACCGCCCAAGGGAACCCGGACTTACTTTCAGAAGAGGTACATTGGGATTTTGTGGATTTTCTTACCTCGCAAGAATTTGTTCCGGAACCTTCGTCACCTTCTTCATTACCGCAAGTGGAGAATTTTAAACAGAGACAGAAAGAAGAATTTGAGAAATTTATACAACGACAAAAGGAAGCGGAACAAGCTTTTCTCCAACAGCAACAGCAGCAAGAAGAAGAGGTAAGGAAAAAAAAAAACAAGAAGAAGAAGTAGCAGCAAAGAAACAAGAGGGTGAAAATCAAACGGTCACGGTACTGTTAGACATTTTAGCGGAGTTAAGAAGTCTGAAACAAATGTATCAGACTTTTTTATCACGACCGAAGAGAATACGACCTTCCCGAGCTAAACACGTCAACCCTGTCACTAAGCCTGTCGTACCACCCTTAGTGATTTCAACCAAATCATCATCATCAACAACATTACGCAGTCCAGAAGTATACCTTGGCCGTGGCAAAGGCTTAAGGCAGTTAAAGTTGATTGCTTAAACTCACCCCTACACCAAAAAAAGCCCTTTTCAGGGCCACCCACGTCTCTCGAAAAGAGATCGACTTTCAATTGTAAATAACTCAAAAAAAGAAAAAGAACCATTTTACCCTATAGTACGTGTCTGTGTATGAGTGCGTGAGTGTACGTTCTTATTTTAAAATCAAAAACCAAAGACACCTACCTTTTTATACCTAATTTATTCTTTTATCAATAGTTACAATACAATTCACAATTCACAACAGAGCTCTTTAAAAAGTTCATACACTTCTTCTGTCTCATTGTTTAGTCTCTCTGTTTTTTAAATTTCTTCACCGTTACAGTCTTTTCCTCCTCTTCCTCTTCACTTTCTTCCCTTCTTCTTTTCTTCTCCTGTTTCTTTTTCTTTACCTGGCTGCTTTCTTCCTCTAAAGAATCCCTCTCTTCTGAAGAAGAATCCCTCTCTTCTGAAGA
The DNA here is from genome assembly GCA_028554795.2 of Sinohyriopsis cumingii. Classification (NCBI taxonomy): domain Eukaryota; kingdom Metazoa; phylum Mollusca; class Bivalvia; order Unionida; family Unionidae; genus Sinohyriopsis; species Sinohyriopsis cumingii. The sequence goes on along the minus strand of CM068826.1, from coordinate 114,953,151 downwards.
AGAATCCCTCTTTTCTTCTGACTCCTCTTGTTTCTTTTTTGGGCAATCTGGAGACCAATGTCCTTTTTCTTTACAATAATAACAGGTATCTTGACTTTTGTCTTTTCTAGCCCCTTTTTTTCTTTTTTGATGGTCTGGACACTCTGAAGACCAATGCCCTTTCTTCTGACAGATAGAGCAAGTATCTTGACTTTTATCTCGAAAGGAAGGAGAGTAGTCCGTAGGCTGGTCTGAAGAGAATTTTCTAATGACCCCTCGCAAAGCTCTGATGAAACGTTCGATTTGGCTAGTCTATTCCATCGTTGTGCTCGGTTAGAGAGTGAAATGAATAGCGAAAGGAAAAGACACACACCCTTTTATATGCGCTGGTCTGCCATGACTATAAATTAGTCTGTGGTGTTTAAACTTGAGTCATTTGACGTTTTTCACTCAAGATGAAACGATCCTATTCATTCGAGAAGAAAGAAGAAGAAAGTAAGAGGCAGAAACGTGATCTATCGCCTCGTACCAGGGCTGAAGTCTTGGCACAAATTCATGCCAGTGATTTTGAAGAGGACATGAGTGAACCAGAATCCGAACCCTCTAAACCAAGTTCACCACCCTTGGTCAACCCTGAAAAGTACTATTCCATTCAAGAGACGGAAAAGCGCTCCTCTAGAAAATTTAGAACCACGGCTTACAAATACACGGTGAAGTTTAAAGATCTCAAGGCTGAAGTACCTTTAGAGAAAACAGAAGGGTTCATCCCTGGGGTGTGGGATTCTTTGCTCCCCGCACTCAAGCGACAATGTCAACCCAAAGAAGACGATCGCTTGAGACTTTCCATACAACACGACGGTTTGAAATCCCCTGTTTGGATCGAGTTTAGCAGACCCGCAGAACTAACTGCTTCCAAAGTCATGGACAAGATTCAACACGTGCAACAATCTAATGACCAGTTTGACATCACCGATGGAAAAGCCACACTGGACATGACCCACGTCTCTCCTCCTCAAGGGACCGGACAACGCAATAAGGCGTTACTGGTGAACGACCTTCGCAGCACCAAAAAGAGTCTCGTCCAAATTCACAACCCTCAAGACCAGACGTGCTTCGCCCGAGCCATCGTGGTGGGACGAACCTATGCCAACAAGAATGACACGGCAGAATGGAAAAGAGCCTGGAAAACTATTCAACGATCGGACCCAGCCAAACAACGAAACGAAGCAGAACTCCTGTTGCAACAAGCTGACCTATCCAAAGACACACCCTGCGGCATTCCTGAAATGCAAAAATTGCAAGATGTCCTAGCTCCACGCTACACCTTGAAAGTGCACCCTCAAGAAGTGCGTGGGCCTCTGTTGTTTCGAGGCCAAGACTTTAAGGACGGAAAATACATTCATGTCTATTATCACGATGACCATTTCGATATCATTACCAGTATCACTGCATTCCTGGGATACAGTTATTACTGTGAGAAATGTGACTATGGTTATAACAATCGAGAGCAACACAAGCATTGCGGATCGAAATACTCAGGATGTTTGGCCTCTCCACCCTGTCTGAGCGAAGGGCAAAAACCATTGCATTGTCCTGCTTGTCTGCGCACGTTTGTCAGCCCTGCCTGTTAATAACAACATCTGAAGACGCAAGGTTCACAGCAGAAATGTGCTTGTCAGCTCCTGAGATTGTGCCCTACCTGTGGACAAGGCATACGTACCAATAATGCCAAGGCACACGTATGTTCAGGAAAGAAAAAATGTCACATTTGTCACCACATCGTGGACTTGGAACACCAATGCTACGTGCAAAAATACCAACCCCCACCAGAGAAAGAGGATGGAGACAAGAAGAAAGGCAATTTCATCTTTTTCGATTTCGAATGCGAGCAAGAGACCGGCATTCACATTCCTAATTTCTGCGTAGCTCATCGAGCGTGCGAGAAGTGCATTCAAGAACCTATCTTCAGTCATTGCCCTCACTGCAGCAAGATTCCCGGAGGGCGTGAAAAAATCTTTCGGGGACCGAACACGCTAGCCGATTTCGCCCGATGGGTCTTAGACCCCATCGACAAGACATGGAGCCAAGAGGACATCGAACGTAACGGAGATTGTCATCGTCATGCCACAGTGATGGCTCACAATTTCTCCGGATACGATGGACAGTTTCTTTTGAGGTACTATACGGAACATGGCACCCAACGTCCTAAAGTCACTTTGAACGGAGCCAAAATCATTTTCATGCAAGTGGGACAAGTGCAGTTTAAAGATTCGATGAGCTACTTGGCCATGCCTTTGAGTCGAATGCCTAAAACGTTTGGAATGACAGAAATGGCTAAAGGGTACTTTCCACACTTTTTCAATACGGAAGCCAATCAACACGCCGTTCTACCCCATTTGCCTGAGGCTCACTATTACGACCCCGACAACATGCGTACCGAACAAAGAGAAGCTTTCTACGCTTGGTACCAGGCTCACGCCTCGGACCCTTTCGACTTTCAGGAAGAAATGCTAAAGTATTGTCGTTCCGACGTGGACATTTTACGGCGATGCTGCGGAAAATTTTGAGAGCTGCCCATGGAACACGGAGGGGTCGATCCTTTGAAAGAAGCTTGCACCATTGCCAAAGCGTGTTCCTTAGTGTACAGGCAACGATTAATGCCTGAAAACACCGTGGCTGTCATCAGTCCTCAAACGACCAACTATGTCAAACGTCAATACTCGGTCAAAGCCCTACGCTGGTTACATTAATTGTGCGACAAGGAAGACAAATGGATTGAGCATCCCGTAACGAAGGAGGCGAAAAGACAATCGGAACGCATTCGGTCGATGGTTGGGACTTAGAAAACCCCAAGATCGTGTACGAGTTTAACGGTTGCTTATTTCACGGATGTCCCGTCTGTTACCCTGACCGCGACACTAAAAAACAGATTTTACAACGAACCATGGAAGACTTGTACCAGGACACTTGGCAGCGACGCCTAAAGTTAGAACAGCAAGGATACCAAGTGGTGGAAATGTGGGAAAACGAATACGATCACCGTTTGAAAACCGATCCCGAATTTAAATGCCTCGTGGAAAGTTACCAGTTCATGGACCTCCTGAACCCGAGGGATAGTTTGTACGGAGGAAGGACCAATGCCACCTGTTTGCTGTACCAAGCCGACGAAGAGAAAGGAGAGGAAATCAAATACTTTGACGTGTATTCGCTGTATCCCTACGTGTGCAAATCTTGTCGCTTTCCTGCAGGGCACCCACAATTGTTCACGGAACACATCGACCTGAAAAACATTCGACAATACGAAGGCTTGATCAAGTGCAAAGTTTTGTCTCCCACGAACCTATACCATCCCGTCTTACCTCACCATTGCCAAGGCAAACTGATGTTTCCTTTGTGCCGTACTTGTGCCGAAACGTGCAACCAAGATCAGAGTTGTCAGCACACCCAGGAAGAACGGGCCTTGACGTGAACCTGGGTCAGCGTAGAATTGTTCAAAGCTCTGGACATGCGATACCAACTGTTAGAAGTGTACGAAATTTGCCACTTTCCCAAGACACAACAATACCACAAGAGTGACCCCACGCAGAAAGGCATTTCGCCGACTACGTGGATGCCTTTTTGAAACTGAAGCAAGAAGCCAGCGGCTATCCTTCCTGGTATCACACTCCCGAAGACGAAAAGACATTCAAAGAGAAATACTATGAACAAGAAGGCATCACTTTAGATCACATCGTAAAAAACGAAGGCAGGCGATCGTTTGCCAAAGTGATGTTAAATTGCTTGTGGGGAAAAATGGCACAACGACCGTGTTTACCCAAGACGGAATATTTGACAGAACCTTCCCGCTACTTCCAGATGATTCATGACAAAACCAAATACATGAAACACGTGGACGTCGTTCGCGAGGATTTGATCTTGGTCAATTACGAAGAAGATCTGGACTTTGTACAAGACGACCCCTTTGGAAATGTCATCATTGCGGCTTACGTGACAGCCCATGCTCACTTAAAATTGTACGAAGCTTTAGAACTGTTAGGGGAACGCGTCCTGTACTTTGACACGGACAGTTGCATTTACATCCATCGCCCGAGTCAACAGCACCCTGACATCGAAGGAGACCGTTTAGGAGCCTGGACAGACGAGCACCGCGACGACAAGATTCTAAATTTCGTCAGTGGCGGTCCCAAAAATTACGGCTACGAATACCGGGACAAACAAGGAGAAGTGCACACGACGTGCAAAGTGAAAGAATTGACTCTGAATTATCGTACCAGTCGAGTGGTGAACTTTGGGGTACTGAAAGAAGCCTTGCAGTCTGGAAAAGATTAACACTTTAAAGTGACCACCTATCAACCGAACAAGATTGTACGTTTACCCACTCACCACATCGTCAGTCGACCCTTGGAAAAAGTCTATCAAATCGTGTACCAGAAGCGAGTGCGACTGCCCAACCACTTTACTTTGCCGTATGGACATGTTGGTATAAAACATTGGTTGTAAGCGGATAGCCACCACCAGAAGGATGACTTATCCACAGCAAGAATCGAGTGAGAAACCCGATGAGAACTCCAAGTTCAAACCCTACGGATAGGGAAGGATTACCTTCTTCGCATGTTTTAGCTAGAACAGGATTTGCCTAATTGGGACCTGAGTCAGGATTGGGATATGAAGTACAGTGTTTCGCTTGTGGCCTGAAGTTACGAATGGATCTATGTATCTATAAAGATTCAGCTATTCTGGAAGGTACTCGATGGTCTCCGCACTGCCCTTACCTTTCTATGGCCTTTCCACCCATGACATTACGGTACAATGATGACGGTACCTTAGAGACGGTACCTTCCAAAACAAGACATAAGAAACATACAAAAGGAACGATGTACAAGCTTGGGACTGCATTGCGACTAGTATAAAAAGGGGCTATGGTCAAGATCGATAGTTCATTGGGACTACCAAGACCGAGCGAACAAGATGAATACTTTCAGAGAAACACAAAACAAATTTAGACAGGCACAATTCAAGTGTGGGGCTTCGGAAGTGGAATGCGATTGTGAGCCTTGCGATGGGTACGATGCTGTACGCTGTGACCTGAGCGATGCCGTAAAGCATCATGGGAACTTTGTTCTCACTACCCCTATCATGGAAAGTGATGCTGTGCGTGTCAAACCTGAGGGATGCGAAAGCGATGCCACTCGTCCTCTTGGACATTTTACTGGGTTTCGTTTTAAAGGGGAATGTCGACCTTCACGTTTACCTCCCTACGGATGTCATCCAGCCCTGAGCAAACTCTGTTCATATCACCCAACCCTCATCGAAACGAACCTGTGAAAGACGAATATTCGTTTCCTGTGCGTTTGTCGGAATACTGCGACTTTGAAAATCGTCTTCAATCGTTCAAAGGAAAATGGCCTAAGTATCTGGGACGACCGACCCCCGAAGAATTAGCCAGAGCCGGATTGTTCTACTTGGGCAAAGGAGATAAGTCAAGTGCTTCAGTTCCGGTGTGTCACTTCACCACTGGGAACCGCAAGATTTGGCCTACGTAGAACATGCTCGATGGTCACCGAATTGTCATTACTTACCCTTAGTGGGACCGAGACATTAAAGTAACTTACCATGTCGTTGACGAAGACGAAACCAGTTTGGCTAGGAGTCAAATGTTGGACATCACCGAGACCAGTATTTAAACTTCATTTCAAAAACGATATTGAATCACTGCCTAAAGAACTGCAAGAGAAGATTTACAAGGAAGTTTGGCAGGGATTTGCCAGAGTGAAATCTCAATGCGTGACTGTAGAACTTTTGTGCCGAGAAATTCACAAGAGGAAAGTGAAAAACGTCAACCAGTGTGTTAGATTTCTTTGGGTCAAGTGTGCATTCGTCCTATTGTATTACTCTAGACCGTTTACATCAAAAGAGTTCAGTGACATTCTTGGACATTACCCTGAATGGCAGTGGCCAGAAATTACTCACTATGTGGATTACTTTTGCTCTAGGAGAAGATTGTGAATTGTACGGACTGACCTGTTCATGGATACTTTGCTAGAGAACATTCGTGCTTTGCCTGTGGAGTTGAGAGAACGCATTTACCGAGAGCTGGTGAAAATACAAGTGAAACGTAAAGAACAATTGCATGCGTTACGTCACCAGATCTTTAACCACTGGTACCTGAATGGTATAAAAGAACTGATTCGTCAGAAATTGTTTCAGTGGTCAGACCTTGTTAGTGAGTTAGTGAATGAACGAAATGTTCATCATTTTGGTTACTTCGAGATTCACCTAGAGCAACGCATTGAGGAAGACGAGTTAAAGGATTACCAACATATGTTACGTGGAATCTGCTTAGTGGAAGAGAAAACTTCTAATCGAAGTTTGAACTGTAGGTTACAGTATTCTAGATTTGCTACTGGAGAACGAAGATGTCTGGGTAGAATGTACGTGTATTGCTTCCGAAAAAAAGAGAGTATAAAAACAGGAATCCATGGCACGGCTTATGTCACAAGTGATTAAACAGATTCCGTGGAAGGAACTCAATGACCATATTCAAACCGTGGATCATTACCATCGATTATTACAAGAACTGTATCCATTCAATTTGGGTCGACAAGTGGTGTGAGTCTTAGTGACTTGTTTTCTGGGATTTCGTTTACCAGCCGATTCCTTGAGGACTCTTTACGAACAGTATTTACCACCCCATTCAATATGAAAGTGGTGCCTTTAAATGTTCACGAGAGACTCCTTTTGCTCAAAGCCTTACGTTTTCATCTGGATACTTCTCGACCTCTACGGGAAAAAAAGATTCGTCAACTTTTAGCTACCCAAGACATGTATGACGATGTGTGTGTAGCTTGTGACTTACACCCCCATTGGACAGATGTCCGTGTATTGAAAAAATGGGATTTTGAGGCTTGGACCCAAGAAGTGGCCCAGTATGCTCGAGAGTTGTGATCCTTCCTTTCAACGTCCAAAGAAAAAAGTTACTTTTAAACCTGTGTTAGTGACGGTGCCAGAAGAACCAGTCACCCAGGACAGAACTGTCGTGGACAGACCTGAAAGACCCTTTCGGGAAGACACTTGTGTGACCTAACCCCCTATAGAACTGGTCAGAACATTACCCAAAACATGTTGTACAGACACTTGTTTCTATTCCACGTTGATGGTTATCATGTGCCTTTTATCGTTGTACTTAAGCTTTTGGCTTTTATGTATTTTTGTCTTTCGTATTCATGTTTAAAACATTCAATAAACGTGTCCTGAAAAAATTATTTAAACTCTCGTCTTGTCTGTTTTCGTGTCACAAGTGACATTCCTAACACTACGGCTACCTCTGCTGTCTCTGCTCCCTCTTCCTCCACTGTCAAAGTCATCGACGAACACTTAGATCGTGCCAGTTGGGAGGCTTTGTATCTTCGCCATCCCTTTAACATGCTCATTGCTGGACCTAGCGGTTCAGGCAAAACCGAATTCGTCAAACGTTTGATCGAACATAAACATCATTTGATCGATCGACCACCTCAGCGGATCGTGTGGTGTTACAAAGAGTGGCAATCGGCGTACGGCCTCTTTCGAGAAAGTCTAGGCGATTCCATCGTGTTTGTGGAAGGCATTCCTAAAGAAGACGACGGCATCGTGTCTGACTCCCGTCAAACCGATCATTTTTGACGACATGTTAGGAGAAGACGAAGAAGAAATTAAACTGTGGTTCACGCGCAAAGGGCATCACCGTAATGCCAGTGTCGTTTACATCACCCAAAATTTGTTTCAACAAAGTAAAGCCCATCGCACCATCAGTCTCAATGCGCATTACGTGGTCTTGTTTAAAAGCCCTCGAGATAAATCGCAAGTGCAAGTCTTAGCCAAACAGTTACGGAACGCCTTGGCTGACTCAGGCGTACGACGATGCCACTCAAACGCCACACGCCAATTTACTCGTCGATTTGAAACCTACGACCCCCGAGGATTTGCGATTTAGTACCCACTTGTTTCACCACTGGTGCCAAGACGGAGGGCCTGTCCTGTACACGTCTCCGTCCTCGACTTAATTTCACTCCAGAAAAAAATCTATAAAAACCTCAGACCCTTTTCGTCTGTCTCACACACATTTTGAACATGACGTACCTTCAGTCGCATCTTCCCGTCAAATTGATTCGTGCCTTGTATGGCATCAGTCGAGAAAAAAATCCACAAATACGAGCTCGTGTCTTAGAAGAAAGTCTCAAAGAAGTCTTACGATGGTTCACGGTGACGGCAAATCAATTACTCCAAGGAATCATTTAGATTCCTCATCAAACCAAACGCTTTTTTGATCGAAACAAAGTCGCTTTGACCCAACTGGCCGATCCCCGCATCGACACTCAAACCCAAAAACAAATTATTTTGAAACCTGGAGGGAGCGGTACTCTAGGAGGGGTCATCATTCGCTCTCTCTTAAGATGGGATCCTAATGCCCCGAAACTTCTCCCCCAGAAAAAAGTCAAGCGAAGCTCCAAGAAGAAGAAAAAGACCAGGTCCCCAAGGAGAACTTCTCCAGTGGCGGGACCCTCCTCTTACCAGACACCGCCCCGGAAAAAGAAAAGAAGCCCCCAGAAAAAGAAACAGAGAAAAAGTCCCCAGGAAAAGAAAAGTCCACAGAAGAAAACTAGTCGCAAGAGAGGCACTTCGGCCAGGACTCAACCTTACACTCGCAAACCACGACCGGCCACGGCGGTGACCGCGTCTCCGGCAGCGTCACGTTCATCCACTTCCCCGTTGATGACACCAAGAACTGAAGACTACTTGGAGACGTTGATCACACCAAAAACTTCTCGGTTGATGACCCCAAGAACTTCCCCAGTGGCAGGACCCTCCAATTTAGTGACAGTGGCTGCTGCTCACAAAGTACCTGCTCCCAAAATCAAAGTTCAAGAAAGATCGGGCATGTTACAAAGTTTACTGGATTTGTCCAAGCAAGAACTGGCTCGATTTAGTCCGTTGCGTACCCCTGCACGACGTGTCATGCCTGTCCTGAAGTTGATACGACGTAAAGACAATCAGTGGCGACGCGTTCCAGTATAAAAAAGGTGTGTGACCAAGTAGGGTATCAGTGTTTTGGTGCTCCTGAAGATGTCACCCTCCAGAAAACATCCCTCTTCTAAACAACCCCAAGGAAAGAAAAGGAAAGGACTGCCTCCTCGTTTAGTCAAACATGGGGACATGTTATCTGTCCTGTCCAAAGCTTCTCCACCCCTACGAAAAAAACTCATTCAATCAGCCTCCAAAGAGGTCATCGATACCGTGTGCGAATGCTGTTTGAACGTCTTGAAAGGCACGATCCCTTTGTCCAAACACCAGAAACAATACTTAGGCAAACATCGTCACGTTCTTCGCCAAATGGTTCAAAAGAAAATTCCCATTCGTCAAAAGAAGAAGATGTTGGTCCAACGTGGAGGCATTTTACCCCTCTTGTTAGGCCCCTTACTGAAAGGAGTCTTGGGAACCATGTTGGGAGGACTGGTGGGAGCAAGATAAAAAGGCCCTCTGAAGTCCCAAGGTCTCATGGAAGGACGAAAACTAACTTTAGTGCCTTACAAACGATGGATGGAATACCATCGTTGGCAAGAACAACGCACCCCGCATTTACCTCCCAATCCCAATCTGAGCGAGATGTCCCAGTTACAAAACGAATTGCAGTCCTTGATGGATCGCCAAGATTTGTCCGAAACAGAAAAATCGCAAAAGTACGGTTAACTCTTGCAACGACTGCAACTCTTTCACCAGAAAGCTTTAGACGAAACAGCTCTACCCACTCTGAAAGATTTTAAGACCTTGATGAAAAGTCCAGCACCATCATCACTACCACCACTACTACCATCCCCAGGGGTCACCAGAGATGCTACCCCACGAAGACCTGAGGAAGAAAAGATGCGAGAAGTGTTTCAAACACCGTCAGCAGCTCCCATTTCGAGTAAGATTGCAGCATCCTTGTTGACCCCGTCCCCCACACCCCAACGAGAAGAAATGAAAGCTTGGGTTAAAAAGATGATGTCCACTCCTCCTTCGACAGAAGTGAAAAAGAAAGAAGGGATACCAGAAGTGAAAAAAGAAAAGAAGACCAAAGCCATTCCATTGCCACCTCACCACCACTACCATCGACTTCTACTCCCATAGCCCATCGGACACGTAAATCCGTTTCTAAACCACCCTTTCCTCCCACCCAAAGTAGCATCACCGAAGAGTGGGTAACTTATTAAAACACAAACAAACACAAAAATGGAAAAAGTCTTAGCCAGCATTTACTACGATCCCTCCCATCCTGCAGGTTACGTAGGAGTTCAAAAATTGTATCGTGCTGCCAAAACTCGACTGAAGAGTCTCCGTTTACCTCAAGTGCAACGATGGTTACAAGAGCAAGCTACCTACACTTTACACAAACCCATTCGACGCAAGTTTACCAGAAGTCGCACCCGAGTGGAAGGCATCGATCATCAATGGCAAGCCGATTTAGCCGATGTCTCTCATTTGGCCAGCTACAATTGTGGCTACAAATATTTGTTTTGTGTCATCGACGTCTTTTCCAAAAATGCCTGGGTCGTGCCCTTGACTTCCAAATCGAGCAGCGAGTTAGTGCGAGTCCTGCAACGGGTGTTGAAACAAAGCGGTCGTCACCCTCTTCGATGGCAAACGGACAAATGTACCGAATTTCTGAACCAAGCTTTCCAAAAAGAATTAAAGAAACGTGACATTCATTTTTTTACCACCGAGAATCCTGAAACCAAAGCCAGCATCGTGGAACGTTTTCAACGCTCTTTGAAAGAACGCATGTGGAAATATTTTACGCATCACCACACTCTGAAGTACATCGACATCTTCCCGCACCTGGTGCAAGCGTACAACCAATCTTACCATCGAAGCATCGGACGTGCCCCGCAAGAAGTTACTCCCGACAACGAAGTGCCGGTGTTTGAGCGCCTGTTTGGTACGTCCCCGACGAGGGCTGTCCCCAAGAAAAGTGGAGAGTTGACCGTAGGAGATTGGGTGCGCATTGGCAAAACCAAACGCACTTTTGACAAAGGTTACTTACTTAACTGGAGGACCGAATTGTTTCGTGTCACTGGACGAGCGCATGGCCGTCATCCTGCCGTCTATAAATTGGAAGATATGAACGGAGAAGTGCTCAAAGGAACGTTTTATTTGCCCGAGTTACAACGTGTGACCAAAAAAGAAGACGACGTGTACGACATCGAAAGCATTCTCGAACGCAGAACCCGTAAAGTGGGCAAACGACGTGTCAAAGAAGTCAAAGTACGTTGGAAAGGATATCCACCCAGTTTTGATTCTTGGATCGACGCTTCGCAAGTCATCGACTATAAAAGAAGTGACCATCATGCCCTTTCACACAGACGCAGCTACGTCGACCACTCCTTCACCCAGTTCTTCTGTGCAAGATTTACAAAAACAACCCTTGTGGGTGTGGTGTGGAGAACGTGTGCCTAAAACGCAAATCGTCTTTTTCTGCCAAATCTTTGTGGTGTATTGTGTCATCGGGGCAGCCATCGCCAATTTGAGTTTGCAACAAGGAGACAAACAATTGTGGACCATTTTATGGAGCAGTTGCATCGGTTACCTGCTTCCTAATCCCTCCCTGAAATTCACCTCGAACGGGAACCACAGGAACCTTGTGTCCAGTGCCAGTGCCATTCACCACTCCAACCACAACCAGAACCCCATTTTGAGGTGAGACACGCCTCTGACTTCTAGTAACCCCTCGGAAAGCCACAGAACTCTGGAATTATGAGTCACCAAAACCAGTTTTACTTAACCTTACCCAGTGACAGTTCCATGGAGGTGTTTCCCCACAACACGTTGTGCTGTTACACGGCCAAATTACCTCAGGCCATCCCATTAGATCACGAAGCCCATTGGGAAGTGGCTTTGGTAGAAATGATTTATCCAACACAAATCAAAAACATCACTGAAACTCAAAACACTTTTGACGTCGAAATTCTGGACCCAACGGTGCAGCAAACCATGACGACCACTTCTCAACATGAATCACTTCCGAAGACCCCAATACCCCGCATCAGCAGTGACCCTTCTCCTCCTTTTTACGTTTTTCACTTTAAAATTAACTCAGGCCATTATTTTAGTGGTCAACATCTGGTGGAGGCCATCGCTCACAAATTCTAGGCAGCATTTGACAAAGTTCTGACCGGACTAAAAAACGTGTCACCATTGAGTACCACAAACTGTCTCACCGTCTACTCGTCAAATTTGAAAGTGAGGAAAAAAGTATACGTATTAAATTTTGCCCTGAATTGTATGACATTTTGGGTGGAGACCTCAATTTGGTCACGGATAAGCACTCCAAAAAGATTGAGAAAGCAGAGATTGACAACAACGGGCATTTTGCGAGGTATTTTCGTTTCCCGGTAGAACTGAACCAGGGACTGAATTTGATGTTCGTGTACTCCGATGTGATGGAGTACAACGTGGTGGGACACACCTCCGTGCCGTTCCTGCGTGTCATTCCTTTCAAAGTGGATTCTGCCACGGTCACTGACGAGGAAGGTGGAAACACTTACCACGTCCACCGCGAATTTGTACATCCTCATTATTTGCCTGTCAGCAAGTCGTATTTGGACACGGTCAACATTGCTATAAAAGGAGATTTGGGACAAAATATTCCATTCACCAAAGGAAAAGTCACGGTGAAACTCCATTTTCGAAAACGGTTCTCTCACGATTCGTAAGTCATGTATCCAGTGTACCGAGGGGTTGCTCAACAGCGAGGACACGGTTTAGGAGATATGTTAAAATCGGCCTTTCGTTTGGTGGCCCCGGTCTTGAAACCGATGGTGACACGAGGATTGCGGCACTGATGCAAGGCAAAGAATTTCTCCAAAATGTCATCATCGACAAACAAAACCGCAAAGAAGCTTTCATGAGGGCAGGCAAAAATGTCTTGCTGCAAACGGGTAAAGACCTTTTGGGCCGACGAGAAACACCTATAAATGCCCTGCACGCTACCGAGTCAGGCATTCAGCAAGGACAAGGCAGAAAGAGACGACGAAGAAAACACCCTTTCACCAGACTTCACACGTCTAAAGCTAGAAAGACAAAGAAAAGAAGAACCGTTCGAGACTTAGACGTTTTTGATTATTGAGAAAGAACAAAAAAAAAAATGATGCACCGAGAGTCTTGCGCTTGTTCCAAGTCGGAACTGGATCTGTTTGCCATGCACCCCACCATGATGACCATGCAAGAATCCCAATGGGTGGAATTTCACCCCGTCTCCTCTTTGACAGATTCCGCTCCCATCGAGTTTGAAATCAAGGGACAGCCCGAAGATTACATCGATCTGAATAGCAGTTACTTGTACTTGAAAGTCAAAGTTCTAGATAAGAATGGAGGTGGTATTGACGGTGACGAGAAAGTAGCTCCCGTCAACAATTTCATGCATTCCTTGTTCAGCTCAGTGGACTTGTACTTGAATAACAAACTGGTCAGTAGCAGCATGGATACTTACCCTTATCGTGCCTACCTGGAAAATCTCTTGACGTACGGAATAGATGCCAAGAATACTCATCTCAATGCTTGTGTACTATGGAAACCTCACGATGCGACCAAGTTTGACACAATAGATAAAGACAATGACGGCTTTGAGGAAAGACGAAAGAAAATCAAAGATGGACAGAGTTTAGAACTGATGGATGGTTTGCATTTGGACATGTGGTTGCAAGAGAAATATTTGCTGAACTGGGTAAATGTTCGCTTGAGACTGAATCGTAGCAGTGCTGCTTTCCATTTGTTGGCTGATGCTGATGCTACTACTGGTGGCAATCCTAAAAGCAAAATCGAGGAGGTCAAACTCTACGTACGACGCGTGGAAGTGTTACCCAAAGTGGGAAACGACATTAGTCAGACATTGAGCAGAACGACCGCCAAATATCCCATACGACGTGTGGAAGTGAAAACCTTCACCATTCCCACTGGACATCATTCCATGATCGAAGATCATCTGTTTCAAGGACAGTTACCCAAACGTTTAATCCTTGGTATGGTCAAGAATTCAGCCTTCAACGGAGACTTCACTAAAAATCCTTTTAAGTTTAAAGACTTTAAGGTGAAGAAAATCGAAGTCAGTCGCGATGGCAAGACCTTGTGTATCAGACCTTTCGAACCTAACTTTGACAAGATGAATTACTTGAGATCGTACTTGTCCCTGTACGAAGCCACCGGCCAGTTAGGGACTAACACCAGTCACCGCATTACGTACGACGATTACGCAGGAGGCTATGCTTTGTGGGCTTTCGATTTCACTCCAGACCAAGGCAGTGACGAGGGACATTTCCACCCTATAAACTCCGGCCAGATTCGTGTGGAACTTCAGTTTGCAGAAGAAGTGAAAGAGACAGTGAACGTCATCCTGTATGCAGAATTCGATAATACGATAGAAATCAACAGTTTGAGAGAAGTCATTCTAGACTATTAGAAGCTATGGAAGACTGTTATCCCTCTTTACCTAGTGGAGAAACTTTGGAGATGGAATGTGAGGAGACCGTGGAAGGAGAATCCCAAGACAAAGACGAAGAAGTTGTCATGATGAAGTCGAGATGGCCAGAACAAGAAGCCCATTAGTCTCCTGTTTTGCCAAACACTTAGTCGAAAAAATGACGGAATTGATCAAGAAAGATTGCTATGGATGTCAAAACGATCATCCCAGTCAAATTCAACACGATAAATGCCTGATTCTGAGTCAAGAAGAAAAATTGGACGAGTATCTGAACGAAGCTTGGAGTCTCATATCGGACGAAGTCGTGTTGCACCAGTGGTATAAAGACTTGCGTGAACATTCTTGTCCACCATTAACCACTCAAGAGATCGATCGTATCGAAGCTCTCCTGAATCAAAGTGAGGAGACGAAACGAAGAAACGGTTATTTGTCAGACATTTTCAAGCAAAAAGTCAGGATCGAATTGATGACTTATTATTACCTGTGAAGAAGAAAAAAACCACACAAAAAATGGATGCCTGGGAACTTTATTACCTTTTGAACCACAGTTTGTATACGGTTTCTTGGAATCCTGTCGTCTGTGCTAAAGATGAACTCCCTCATCGCAAACCTCAAGACCATCTAGCTTATGTGATCAACACGGACGACAGTCATCTCCCAGGAACCCACTGGGTAGCCGTTTACTTTCCTCAAGAAGGATGTGTGGAATATTTCGATTCGTACGGATTGCCCCCTTTGGAAGACGATATCATTGACTTTATGAGAAGAAATGCTCAGACCATCCGATTCAATAATGTGAAATTACAAGGCACAGATTCCTTGGTGTGTGGACAATATTGCGTGTATTTTCTGCATCATCGCAGCCTGGGCTATTCCTTAGAACATTTAGTGACTCATTTTGATCCTCGTTCTTCTTCTAGAAATGATGTGAAAGTAGATCAATGGTTTTGTGACCATTATGCTTATCTTTTGTCTCAAGCTAGGAAACGTAGTGTCCATCAATGGCCTAATGACTTATAACGGTGGAAATCACAATTTCAT
This sequence comes from Sinohyriopsis cumingii, assembly GCA_028554795.2. Lineage (NCBI taxonomy): Eukaryota > Metazoa > Mollusca > Bivalvia > Unionida > Unionidae > Sinohyriopsis > Sinohyriopsis cumingii. The sequence continues at coordinate 114,937,643 of CM068826.1, read as the reverse complement.
TCACAACGTTGTCAGCCCTGTTTAAAGTAGAGTGTTAATTGAAAAACTGTTTGAGATTTGAAAAAAATGTTTGATGTTATATTGTTGGATTATTGTTACAAAATGTTAGAGTTGTTGGTTAGTGTTAAGTGATTTGGAATAAAAAAATGTTGTGTTTTGAGAAAAAAAAATGCCTTTGTCTTTTGTTTGGCTATAAGAATGTTGATTCATGCTCTTTGACTTCTTACTATCCCTCTCATGACACTCATTGAACTTTGCGGCTCGAAAACCGTAGAGGGATGTTTTCCTTCACGTCCGCGCTTTGACTTTAAGAACCGGGGTAGTTTCCAGTCTAACCATCCATTGTCGACTCATCCTACTACGAAGATGTGTTCCAAACTAGCTAAGCTAAACGAAGCCTACGTGAATTTGCATAGGGTCAGACACAGTCTGATACCGAAGCCAGAAGAGATAAAGAATGTGAGAATGTTAAAAGTCACTGAAGACCTGATAGAAGAGCTCTTCAGAGAAGAAGTGAACAGGGAGAAAGAAGAATGGACAGAGAAGTACAGACTTTAGAGACAGCAGCAACAGCAACAACAGCAGCAGCAGCAGCAGGAACCTGAACCTGACAGAGGCTTTGTCGATTGTCGTATCGACACCAAAGAGTTCTTCTTCTCTATCCGAAGAAGCAGACCTATCGTCAGAAAGTCTATCCTCAGAGGACGTCGCATTCTTAGAAACTAAAAGATTGCCATAGCAAACAAAAAAAAAAAACAGCCCTTTTCAGGGCTACCCAATACTCTAGAAAAGAAATAACAATCGATTTGCCAATGTGTGTATGTAGAGTAGTGTGAATATAAACACTGACTCTTTTGTGATGTGAGTGTATGTGTTTGTGTGGATAGTAGATCATGATCATGTTTTTTTTTTTTTTTGCTGTTTGACGTGCGTGGAGAGTAGATTTGGGGTTTGATTGGATTGCTTTTGAGTATGTAAAAAGTATATTGAAGTAATTAATGAAAATGTTTAAATTAGTAATGGGTAGTATAAACAAGTGAGTGAGTGTTTCTTTTAGGTCCGCGCGTTGTTTGGTCATGAGCTAGGTAAGATCAATTTTGTTTTAGGGGATGTTTTCCTTCACGTCCGCGCTTCTAGTATAAATTGAAAATCGCTGGGCAGTCTAGCTACCCTGTTCATTCGTTAACAAGACAATGAATACCAGAATTGTAAAGCTTCTAGAACTCCAGATGCACCTGGAATATGCCAGACGCCTGTTAAATGAACTGGCCGCGGAGGCCATTGTCGAAGAGGGAAGGATGAAAGAGGAGGAGGAAAGAAGAAGAAAAGAAGAGGAGGAAAAGGAGAGAAGAAATTTCAGAATCCCAGAGACAGAAAATTGGGATTCTGAAGCCACTTATCCCGCCTCTGCACTCCCAAGAAAAAAGGTAAAAGGAGACTGGGGAAGAAAATGTGTTTGTGGTGCCAGGCCTGGAAGGTGCCATCATTAACCAGGTGTCACTGGAGTTCAAAAAAACAAACAGCCCTTTTCAGGGCTACCCAAACCTTTAGAAAAGAAATAACAATCGATTTGCCAATGTGTGTATGTAGAGTAGTGTGAATATAAACACTGACTCTTTTCTTATAGTGTTTGTGTTTGTGTTTGTAAGCCTTGACGTAGGTTTGTGTGGATAGTAGATTTGGGTTTCATTTTAATGCTTTGCGTGTGTGAATAGTAGATTAGGGGTTTGTTTATTGATGCTTCACGTATGTGGATAGTAGATCATATGAAATGAGAAAAGTAGGGGATGTTTTCCATCACGTCCGCGCTTTAACTATAAAGCTAACAGTGTTAGCCATTAGAACCCATTCCACGGAATAAAGACAAAGAAAATGGTGGTAGCAACAGCGTTACTGGATCATTTGATAGGCATTTATTATTGGATAGTAGATGTTACGTTTGTCATGGAAAAGATAGAGAAAGAATTTAAATTAGAAAAATGTCTTGACTGTTTTAATAATTTGAAGGAAGCAAAGGAGATAGTAACAGGAATGATGGAAGAAGAGGAAAAGAGACTGAGAGGATTGATTGACCCGCCTTATGTAAGAGTGGGAAGTTTAAAGGAAGCACTTGAAAATGTCATCGAAGTCAGGTGCTTCTTAGAAAAGATATTGAATTGGACGGAGTGGCGATACGTAAAATGGGGGTTGGACCAGCTGACAAAAACGGAAGAAGTAATGAGGAAAGTGATGACGGAAGAGGTAAAGAACATCAAAGAAAAGTGGACTAAGGAAAGAAAAGAAGAAGAAAATAGAAAGAGAAAAGAAAGCTTTTAGAAACTCAACAATAACTGAATATGAATACAGGAGAAATTCCGAGCGATAGGTCATCCTGACTGGATGCCTGAATCAGAAATAAAGAAGAAGACAGGAATAATGGCAAAAGTTAGAAGATGGCTACAGAAGTGGAGGAAATAAAAGAAGAAGATGATGATGAAACCAAAGGCCCTTTTCAGGGCCACTCATAGGTCTCGAAAAGAGAATGACTTTCCGTTGCCTACCCCTTTTTTTATTTTTTTTTTTAAAAAAAAAAATAAAAAAATCCCATGTTAATTTCCCCTTGTCCCTATACAGGCCCACGATTTATTCCCATTGTCCCTATACAGGCCCACAATTTATTCCCATGTTAATTCCCCTTGTCGCTATACAGGCCCATAATTTATTCCCATGTTAATTCCCTTTGTCGCTATACAGGCCCATGATTTTTCTAAATGTTAATTTTCCGTTGTCGCTATACAGGCCCAAGGGGTATTTTAATGCTAATTCCCATTGTCGCCATATCGCCCCACTTAACTTTAACTACTCTCGTACTTTTTCAGCTTCAAATAGGATATTGCAACTTGCACAACACTCTCCCTCTCTCTCTCTCTCTCTCTCTCTCTCTCTAAACATACAAATAAATATCAACATGCACAATTAACAAACAAATTGCATCGTCCATTCAAAGAATAATTGTATTAGTTCATTTTTCTTTTAAAGTCGTTCTTTTAACAGTCTCCTTATAATCAATATGAAGCAATATTATAGCCCAACACAGAACATACATGCCAATACAAAAAGCCAATTAAATCTTTTTAACAAAATGGCAGTCAAATTACTGTCTTTCATAAAATGTGTACTATCATCGGTTTCATTGTACTTCGTCCTAGAACAAATAAATCCAAATATCAAGGAGGATAATGATCATCTTCTTTCTAATAAGTTACATTTGAACTGTAAGATCTGTCTTTTATTGCAGCAGAGTTAAAAACCAACAAAATCTGCAATGACCCGCTGACTTTGTAATCCAAATAACGCGTTTGTCTCTGCAAGTTTACTGATTTCTTTGTTGTGAAAGAATGTCTTGGATTATAATGTGTTCTCCAGATATCTTGTGGCGAACGAGGGCAGATTTTTAAAAATTCTAAAACACTGTCAGAATTATTCACTTTTGCTGTCTTCGCAATCACGCGATCATAAGTCACACCGGTAATCCTAATATATGAATACCGTATTCCAGTCAAGGGCATTATTTTCTCCATTTTTCATTAAAGTTAGATCTACAGTTACTCTTTTGTGTTCTGCTTCTTTTACTTTATTCGCTAATTATTTTTAGTGCACGTATTTTAATCTGGAGATCACTTTCTAGTGCATCAAGCAATGAGATTAAACATCTAGATGACGGCTTGCTGAGCTTAATAATAACGTGAGAGCTCGCGAGATTAGGGGAAGCTACTCCGTCATAACATTGCCTATGCTAGTCTGGTTCATTGTTTCGAATGTTCCCTGCTTGCACTCTGCTATACGAATAGATGAGCGCAAGGCAAGGAGCAAACAAAGCGGGTAACCAGTCAATGCCTATGCTCGAAGAAGATACGATGCCATCCATCGTCCAATTCATTGGGTATTAAATAAATCCTGATCACATTATGAAAATCCTTTGCGTCAAACAACGCACGGCAACAAAATGTGTGCGTCAATTTTCTCCAGCGTGCGTCCCTGACGCACAAATGTGCGTAAAGGGAAACACTGCAGCGTAATATGATTCCCAATGTATGTTTAATAAAGCATTGGGTGATCGGGAAAAGGTAGGTTAAATTAAATGTTAAGTTATGTTAATGCTAGCTGTGTGTTCAATTGAGGGTGGGACGCTTGGGTAATGGTATAGTGGAACAAATGTTAGGTTCTTATGATGCCAGCTGTGTGTTTAATTCAGCATGGGGTGATTGGGGAATGTTAGGCCGAAATAACTATTAGCATCTTTTGATGCCAGTTTTATGTTAATAGAGTACTGGGTGATTGGAAACTGGTAGAGTGAAATAACTACAAGAGTCTTATGAAACCAGCTATATATTTAGTAGAGCAATGGATGATACATGAAAGGTAGGGAGAAATACCTTTAAGCTTCTTATGGTGTTACTAGTAAATTATTGCCTTTAATTTCATCCTAGGCCGCGAGTTACTGTAGGCCGTGAATTACCATAACACTGGTCAACAGTGAAATCATTACTGACTTGAAAAGGCCCTAATCTGTAGTATTTTGGTGTGCCGAACACGAATATAACCGTGAAAAATTTGTATTGGCTCTCGTTTTGAAGATATTCATATACCTCATTTTCTATGTTTCACTGTGTAAATTTCTCCAGTAGGACTGCAGCAACATCCGGAATAATGATGTAACATTGCATAATACCATCATGCTCACATCATCCACAGTTGATTGCATCATTTTCTGATGCAATGCAGTACTAATGCCATGCGGCTGCTGAAGTAAGTTGACGTCAGCAGTGTACTATACATGTGTAGGCCTATTATACTAATGCCAGGCGGCTGCTGAAGCTGACGTAAGCAGTGTACTATATAAAGCCCAATCAGATAGGTTCAGCATTTAAAATATTTTAGACGTTGTGCGAGACAGTTCAAGCTACTGTTACATAAAACTTATTATTTTATCCATTTACGTACAATAAAGAACAGTAATGCCTCGAAAGTGTGTTAATACCGCGGACAATTTTTGCTATATTTGTGGGGAAGTGACATTTGCCAACCAGAAGAAAAGTATCAATTCTCAAGTGAAGAAGGCATATCATCTTTACTTCGGATGCAAGGCTGGTGACCAAGACAAGCCTTGGGCTCCGCATATATGCTGTGCTACATGTACAACACAGCTTTCACAGTGGTTGAATTGCAAAAGGTCATCAATGCCGTTTGCAGTCCCAATGGTGTGGAGAGAGCCAAGCAACCACCTAAATGACTGTTACTTCTGCTTGGTTCCTCCTCTTTCCGGCGGAATAACGAAGCGAAAGAAGTCGAGAATAGTCTACCCAAACATTCCGTCTGCATTGAGACCAGTTCCACATGGTGAGGGACTTCCTATTCCAGAACCTCCAGCAGAATATTCTCTTGATTCATCTGACGAAGACAAAGGTGAGTCGACCTGTTCTTCTCCTGGTCCATCAGCATGCAGTGATCCAGATTTTCACTGTGGTGCATCATCAACCCCACACAGAATAACACAGGAAGAACTAAATGACCTGATTCGTGATTTGGACTTATCAAAGAACAAGGCAGAATTGCTAGGATCAAGACTCCAACAATGGAATCTTCTAGAAGAAGATGTCACAATTACTGCATATCGAAAGCGCCACCAGCAATTGGAGCCTTTCTTCAGAAAGGAAAGTAATCTGATATTCTGTTCCGATATTGAGGGCCTCATGAATGCTTTAAAAATCACTCATGACCCACAAGAATGGAGACTCTTCGAAACTGAGTCTCAAGGCTGTGCTTTTGCACAATGGAAACATTCTTCCATCTATTCCAGTAGCGTATGCTGTCCACATGAAAGAGACATACGATAACTTAAGGCAGCTACTGAATTCCATTGAGTATAACAAGTACAGCTGGCACCTCTGTGGTGATTTGAAGGTAGTTGCCCTTTTAATGGGACTGCAGCAAGGATATACAAAATACATGTGTTTCTTATGCGAGTGGGATAGCCGAGCAAGGGAAATGCACTACATGAGGAAGGAATGGACTCACAGGCAGAATGTAGCCATTGGAGAGAAGAATATCCAACACCCAGCTCTGGTTGAGGCTCAGAAAATGTTGCTACCACCCCTTCACATCAAACTAGGTTTGATGAAGAACTTCATGAAAGCCATTGACCGGACTTTGCCAGCATTCCGATACCTGCATGAAAAATTCCCTCGACTCAGCGAAGCAAAGATTAAAGAGGGAGTTTTTGTGGGTCCTCAGATTCGAGAGCTTTTCAAAGATGACCGGTTCAACAACTTGCTGGAAGGTGACGCGAAACAAGCATGGAATGCTTTTCGCCTAGTTTCTACAAACTTCCTCGGAAATGTTAGGGCAGAAAACTATAAGGAACTAGTAGAAGACATGTTGATGAAGTATAAGAAACTTGGCTGCAATATGTCTCTAAAGATTCACTTCCTTCATTCCCATTTGGATTTCTTTCCCAGCAACTGTGGTATTGTTAGTGATGAACACGGCGAACGTTTTCATCAAGATATCGCAACAATGGAACAAAGATACCAGGGAAAATGGTCCACTACAATGCTGGCTGACTACTGCTGGACACTCCTCAGAGATGCTCCCGAACAGCTGTACAAGAGACAGGCGAAGAAATCTAAGATGTAGTCAATGACTTGATTTTTTATAGGTAGGCTATTACAGTTGACCTTTTACTATTGGAATGCATTTCGTTATGTAAACATTAATTTCTTGCAGATTACAAAAAAACTAGAGCCAATTTTGCAATTTGACTGTCATATTCGTGTTCAGCACATAAAAATTGATAAGAATTGACTAATTTTATTTCAGTAACATGACTTTTGTAAAAATTTGTTGTCCAGTGTAATCAGTGAATTACCGTAGGCCGTGAGTTAATTTAGGCCGTGAATTAACGAAGGCTCTGAATTAACGTAGACCGTAAATCATTGTAGGCCGTGAGTTAGTTAGGCCGCAACTTACCGTAGACCGTGAATTACTGAAGTTTAAAGTTAAATGAATATGATAATTGACTAGAGTGAAATAGAACAGTATTTTGTCTACCGCGTCGATAAGATAGTGACCAAGAAAGTTTAGCCATTTTTAGAAACTTGCATAGCCTTATGGCAAGATTAACAGATATCGCTATGGCTCATCGATTTCTAGGTCAACATAAAATATCTTTCAGCATCTACAACAAGTCATAGTCATGTAAAGTTTTACAAAGACAACGGTTTGTCTGTTTCATTTTTTTGTCTTGTCTATGTTTTGTATTTGCCTTGAAAAAGAACTCATTAAGAGTGGAAAGCGCTTAGGCTAGTTAGATACTAGTGTTTCACTGTTCGTAGTCAGTTTATTACATTTATCTTAATCAATCCCTGACAAACGTGATCTCTTGCTGGATCCAGTGCACTTGAAAGGACTGGTATTAGCCATATGATTTGTATTCTTTATATATATATCATCTCGTGGGTGGAAAACGACAGTGTCAATCAAATTTTCTCTCTACGTTTTATATTCATATAATGAAATATAGAAGCAACATGGTTATAATATTTGTATCATGAATGATCTTCTACAGTCACTTCCATAAACAATTCATCGTCTTGTAGCGTACTAACGTGTGTGTGTGTGTGGTTTGGATTGTTAACGTAGCGTTAACAATTATTTAGCCATATCGCTACGCTGTCTGCGGCGTGGCAGTTTATATTAATGTCTCTCTTGGGATTCATGCCGCAGACAGGTAGTATGATGTCCCACCCAGTCACGTTATCCTGACACCTGTCCGACCAGTCTTAACACTAAACTCTTAATGCTGATCACCCAGCACCCAGCTGTTGGTACCTGCAGTGTACTAATAAACTCATTTGTATATTAGTAGGGAACAGGTGATAATTTGAAGCTTAACACAGTATCCAGTTCGTCTCGAATAACATTAATATGTAACATTCTTTATATATATATATATATATATATATATATATATATATATATATATATATATATATATATATATATATATATATATATATATATATATATATATATAAAATTACAGGATTAGTGTTTCTGAGCATCCGCCTAACTCGATCACGATGTCCATGTACTATAAGAATTATAAGGAGATGGCTATATAATAACCAACCCATGGAACAAAATGTACAGAGTCTGAAAATTGTTCAGTAGTGCTATAACAAATTAACATTTCATCACCCCTCAGCCATCTCGAATTTAAGATATTTACCTCTGTAGCAGACATACGTAAATACGTAAGCCAAGTCGGCTGTTCATTTGCAACCCATGTTACGCATCTGATCTCCAGTACAGGTCTAACTGTGACAGTCACCAAAAAACTAACCAGTTTTCAAGCCTAACTCAAATGAAATCTAAACCACATTACAGATTTAGATTCTATGTGAATTTATAAATGCTAGGCTTAAAGTAGGTTCGTGCCTTCTACCTTTAAAAATTTTGATAATTGGAAAATATGGATGTTATGTAATTCATGGAAACACGAGAGCTGGCTGATAATCGCGAAAAGTGTTATTACGTAATTCATAGACAGATGAGCCTAGCTGATAATCGGAAAAGATGTTTGTCATGTCATTTATAGAAACACGATGCCTAGCTGATGGTCAGAAAAGACGGCTGTCAGGCAATTCATAGAAAAAACGTAGGCTAACTGAAAATCTGAAAATATGGCTCGTGAAATTGGGTTCATATGTCAATCATAGCAAGCGAACTAAAATTTGTCAAGTGGGTTGGTGTATGTCATTTCCGGTCAATCACAGTTCAAACCATTCAAAAACCATTTTCATTTTATTCAGGTATCCTCTCACGAATCCTTAGTTTTATCACTATGCTGTTCATTCGCATCAAGATCGTCACTTTATTCAGATTTGTCCGTTTGCAGTTTAATCATAAATGGGGCATTTTGCAAATTGGATTACAACATTAGGAAATTTAAACCTTTCAAGAAAATCTTAATTGAAGAAATTTGTGTCTGTGAAATGACCCAAAATTCAAAGAGGTTAGCGAGAATGTTTTCTTGATTATGAGCTTGATGCAGTGTAAAATAGGCAAGCGTTCTTGTTATAGTATGAATTAGCTTAACTTTAAATTGATTCATCTTAAGGATGATGACGTTATTAAAAGAGTTTAGAAAATATGTGCAAATATAAAATTTGGAAAACTGAAATATTCTTTTTGGTTTCCTACTAGAGTGAGATTCATAACAAAATAAGAATTCTAAAAACGTAACGACAGGACGTGGCGTTGTACAAAATACATAGATGTACTGGTGAGAACAGACACAGCAATAAAACAGCTATGTCATGTCAATTATCCAGGCCTTTACTGAAAATGCGATATGGGTCCTATTTTAGGAATAAAAATATTATCTGGCGAAATCGACGATAAGAAACTAATACATCCGGGTCATAGGGATGCAATATTACCCAAATGTATGCATTTCAATAAGGTAATATTAGCTGTGTTGTTGAAAACCACACACAAGATAAACGAAGTTTTTTCTTTAATTGTCAAACCTTGGGAAAATATGTTCGTATTCAAATCAGACGATTGCCGGTATCTAGACAGGAATGTGAAAGTTTCCCGTTTCGTGTTTGATGTGAATATAAATAGCACAAGCCCACAGAGGCAAATAGTCGAAATGAATACTCGTCCCTTTATCAAGAGCGCAAACATATATTTTAAGCCAAATATGTGAATCTCCATTTTTTACCATTTTAAACATACTTTTAATGTGCACAATATGTAACCATATCTCTCCTCTGTAGTTGTGCCATCTTACTATATTGGCATTGTAACTTTTTTGTATATGTCAGTTTAAGTCTGGAAACTATAATGGCAGTTTAACTCTTGGCAGTATCAAGTCAGTTTAACTTTGTGTACTATAATGTCATTTAACTCAGTACGATAATGACAGTTTAATTCCATGTACTATAATGTCAGTTTAAATCTGGGTCCTATAATGTCAGTTTAACTCAGTACGATAATGACAGTTTAACTCCATGTACTATAATGTCAGTTTAAATCTGGGTCCTATAATGTCAGTTTAACCCCATGTACTATAAGGTCAATTTAATTCTCTGTACTATAATGACAATTTAACTCCATGTACAAGAATGACAGTTTTACTCCATTAACTATGATGACAGTTTAACTCTATGTATTATAATGTCAGTTTAAATCTGGGTTCTAATGTCAGTTTAACTCGATGTACTATAATGACAGTTTAAATATGGGTCCTCTAATGTTAGTTTAACTCTTAAGTACTATATTATCAGTTTAGCTCTGTGTACTATAATGACAATTTAAATCTGGGTCATATAATGTCAATTTAACTCTATGTACTATAATGTCAGTTTAAATCTGTGTAGTATAATGACAGTTTAAGTCCATGTTGCATAATGTCAGTTGAACTCTGTGTACTATAATGACAGTTTAAGTCCGGATACTATAATGACAGTTTAGCTCCACATACTATAATGTCAGTTTAAGTCCATGTACAATAATGACAGTTTAACTCCATGAATTATAATGTCATTGTAACTCTGTGTACTATAATGACAGTTAAAGTCCATATACTATCGTGTCAGTTTAAATCTGTGCACTATAATATCAGTTTAATTCTAGCAGTTTAACTCTGTGTACTATAGTGACAGTTTTACTCTGGGTAATCTAATGTCAGTTTACCTCTGTACTAGAATGTCAGTTTAACTTTATTTATTATAATGCCACTTTAGCTGTGCTCATCATACTGTCAGTTTAACTCTGGGTACTCTAATGTCAGTTTAACTCTGGGTACTCTAATGTCAGTTTAACTCTGGGTACTCTAATGTCAGTTTAACTATGTGAATTATAATGTCAGTTTGACTAGGGACAACATAGTGTCAGTTTGTATGAATTTTAAGGTCACTTTAACTATTGGTACTCTCAAAAATAATGTAGTAAGTCACTAAGCAAAGATTCCAGTCATTCACCACTATGCTGATGTCTCCTAACACTGTAAAGTTGTTTGTTTAATGGTATTTGTTAACTGTATGTTTTCTTGCAGGGTCAAAAACTTGCCAGGACGTATGCCAGGACCTTTGAAACTCAAGTGTTACACGATTGTGATATAGAATTCATTTTTTGCACATGGATCTCAAGTGTGAATTAATAACATAATCTGCCACCAGCAACTCTTTGCTCTAATTTGACACTAGACAGGAAATATTGCAAGCGGGCACCAGCAATACTTTACTTTAATCCGTAGCTAGCATTAGATTCCTCCAATTTGACAATACGGATCCATTGCTACAGCCGTGCAATATATTGCTCCAATCTGACATTAGGAAGCCACTGCTCCAGTCTGATACAGAAACGTACTGCCCCAATCTTACACTAGCAAAATATTGCTCCAGTCTGACACTACCAAAGCACTGGTCCAGTCTGACATATGAAATACTCTCCACCAATCTAACACGACTAACCCATGTGCCTAATTCCGCCAATAGTTATCCCCCGGATCTCTCTCACTAGAAACGCACTGTTTTAATACTAACATTACATTGCTTTAGCCTGACACTACACTAGAAACGGACTGTTTTAATACTAACATCACATTTATGTAATCTGACACTAGAAACATACTAACATGACATTTGTGCAGTCTGACACGAGACACACGCTGTTTTAATTTAATACTGACAAGTTATTTCTGTATTCTCACCCGAGACACACGCTGTTTTAATGTAATACTAACATTACGTTGATGTAGTCTGACACCAGAAACGCATTGTTTTCATACTAACATTACATTCCTGCAGTCTGACACGAGCCGCACGCTCTTTGAATTTAATACTAACATTGCATTGATTTAGTCTGACACGAGACACACACCGCTTTATTTTAATACTAACGTTACATTGCTGCAGTCTGACACTATACACGCTGTTTTAATTTAATTTAACATTACATTGATGTAGTCTGACACTATAAACGCACAGTTTTAATACTAATATTGCATGTATGTAGTCTGACAAGAGAAACACACTGCTTTAATACTAACATTACATTGCTGCAGTCTGAATAAGACACACTCTGTTTTAATTTAATACTAACAAGCCATTGCTGTAGTCTGACAAGAGACACACGCTGTTTAATTTAATACTAACATTGCATTTATGGAGTCTGATACTAGAAATGCACTATTTTAATTTAATACCAACAAGTCATCGTTGTAGTCCGACAATAGGACCGCTCGGTTTTAATACTAACAGATTGCTTTTGTCTGTCATGCGACACACGCCGTTTTCATTTAATACTAAAATTGTATTTATGTAGACTGACACTAGCAACTCACTGTTTTAATTTACTATTAATTTAATATATCTTTTTAATTTAATACTAATTTAATACATTTTATATATTATTAATAATAATTTAATACTAATTTAATACATTGCTCTAGTCTGACACAAATAACGCTCCGTTTTAATACAAAGAGTACACTGCTGTAGTGTGACTCTAGAAATAATCAGCTCCAGTTAAACGCTACCTATATATTACGGATATCTTCTGCTCTAGTCTGGCAATACCAATACATTGCTCCAGTCTGACAATACTAATACATTGCTCCAGTTTGACAATACCGATACATTGCTCCAGTCTGACAATACCAATTCATTACTCCAGTCTGACAATACCAATACATTACTCCAGTATGACAATACCAATACATTGCTCCAGTCTGACAATACCGATTCATTACTCCAGTCTGACAATACTAATACTCCAGTCTGACAATACCAATACATTGCTCCAGTCCGACAACACCAATACATTGCTCCAGTCTGACAATACCAATACATTACTCTGTAAATTTGTCGCGTTCGGTAAACGCTGTTTTTAATTCGTAGAAACACGAAGATAAGCTAATGGTATGAAAAGATTATGTTATGCAATTCATCAAAATGCGAGGATAAACTGATAATCGGAGAAGATGGTTATGAAATTGATCGCCACAATGGGGCTAGCTGAAAATCGGAAAAGATGGTAGTTAGGTAATTAACAGAAACAAGAGGGCTAACTGACAATACAAACAGATGGTAGTTATGCATTTCATAAAAACGAGTGCTAGCTCATAATCAGACAAGATTGCGGTTAGATAATTCATAGAAAAACGAGAGGTAGCTGATAGTAAATAAAAAAGATGGCTTCTATGTAACTGATGCAAGCACGAGGGCTAGCTGATAATTGGAAAATATGGATGTTATGTAATTCATGGAAACACGAGAGCTGGCTGATAATCGCGAAAAGTGTTATTACGTAATTCATAGACAGATGAGCCTAGCTGATAATCGGAAAAGATGTTTGTCATGTCATTTATAGAAACACGATGCCTAGCTGATGGTCAGAAAAGACGGCTGTCAGGCAATTTATAGAAAAAACGTAGGCTAACTGAAAATCTGAAAATATGGCTCGTGAAATTGGGTTCATATGACAATCATAGCAAGCGAACTAAATTTTGTCAAAGGGGTTGGTGTATGTCATTTCCGGTCAATCACAGTTCAAACCATTCAAAAACCATTTTCATTTTATTCAGGTATCCTCTCACGAATCCTTAGTTTTATCACTATGCTGTTCATTCGCATCAAGATAGTCACTTTATTCAGATTTGTCCGTTTGCAGTTTAATCATAAATGGGGCATTTTGCATATTGGATTACAACATTAGGAAATTTAAACCTTTCAAAAAAAGCTTAATTGAAGAAATTTGTGTGTGTAAATGACCCAAAATTCAAAGAGGTTAGCGAGAATGTTTTCTTGATTATGAACTTGATCCAATGTAAAATAGGCAAGCGTTCTTGTTATAGTATGAATTAGCTTAACTTTAAATTGATTCATATTAAGGATGATGACGTTATTAAAAGAGTTTAGAAAATACGTGCAAATATAAAATTTGGAAAACTGAAATATTCTTTTTGGTTTCCTACTAGAGTGAGATTCATAAAAAAATAAGAATTCAAAAAACGCCAGGACGTGGCGTTGTACAAAATACATAGATGTACTGGTGAGAACAGACACAGCAATAAAACAGCTATGTCATGTCAATTATTCAGGTCTTTATTGAAAATGCGATATGGGTCCTATTTTAGGAATAAAAATATTATCTGGCGAAATCGACGATAAGAAACTAATACATCCGGGTCATAGAGATGCAACATGACCCAAATGTATGCATTTCAATAAGGTAATGTGAGCTGTGTTGTTGGAAAACCACACACAAGATAAACGAAGTTTTTTCTTTAATTGTCAAACCTTGGGAAAATATGTTCGTATTCAAATCAGACGATTGCCGGTAACTAGACAGGAATATGAAAGTTTCCCGTTTCGTGTTTGATGTGAATATAAATAGCACAAGCCCACAGAGGCAAATAGTCGAAATGAATACTCGTCCCTTTATCAAGAGCGCAAACATATATTTTAAGCCAAATATGTGAATCTCCATTTTTTACCATTTTAAACATACTTTTAATGTGCACAATATGTAACCATATCTCTCCTCAGCAGTTGTGCCATCTTACTATATTGGCATTGTAACTTTTTTGTATGTCAGTTTAAATCTGTGTAGTATAATGACAGTTTAAGTCCATGTTGCATAATGTCAGTTGAACTCTGTGTACTATAATGACAGTTTAAGTCCGGATACTATAATGACAGTTTAACTCCACATACTATAATGTCAGTTTAAGTCCATGTACAATAATGACAGTTTAACTCCATGAACCATAATGTCATTTTAACTCTGTGTACTATAATGACAGTTAAAGTTCATATAGTGTCGTGTCAGTTTAAATCTGTGCACTATAATATAAGTTTAATTCTAGCAGTTTAACTCTGTGTACTATAGTGACAGTTTTACTCTGCTTTTCACTGCTCCAGTCTGATACAGAAACGTACTGCCCCAATCTTACACTAGCAAAATATTGCTCCAGTCTGACACTAGCGAAGCACTGGTCCAGTCTGACATAGGAAATACTCTCCACCAATCTAACACGACTAATCCAAGTGTTTAGTTTCGCCAATAGTTATCCCTCGGATCTCTCTCACTAGAAACGCTCTGTTTTAATACTAACATTACATTGCTTTAGCCTGACACTACACTAGAAACAGACTGTTTTAATAATAACTTCATATTTATGTAATCTGACACTAGAAACGTTCTAACATGGCATTGCAACAGTCTGACACGAGACACACGCTGTTTTAATTTAATATTGACAAGTTATTTCTGTATTCTTACACGAGACACACGCTGTTTTAATTTAATACTAACATTACGTTGATGTCGTCTGACACCAGAAACGCACTGTTTTCATACTAACATTACATTCCTGCAGTCTGACACGAGCAGCACGCTCCGTTTTAATACTAAGATTACACTGCTGTAGTGTGACTCTAGAAATAATCAGCTCCAATCAAACGCTACCAATATATTACGCAAATCTTCTGCTCCAGTCTGGCAATACCAATACATTGCTCCAGTCTGACAATACCAATACATCGGTCCAGTCTGACAATACCAATACATTGCTCCAATCTGACAATACCAGTATATTGCTCCAGTCGGACGATGCCAATATATTGCTCCAGTCTAACAATACCATTACATTGCTCCATTTTGAAAACATCTTTACATTGGTTCAATGTGATACTAGCAAAACGTTCCTCATTTTATCACTAGATCTGCTTTGCTCAAATCTGAAACAGAAACGCGTTGATGCAATATGACACTAGAGGCATAATTCTCTAATCTGATACTAGAACGCTTTGCTCCTATCTGACACTAACAATAAATTGCTACAATCTGATATCATTAATAAATTTCTCCAGTCTGACATTAGCAATAGATGGCTTCAATCTGATAATAGCAAGTTAGGGTCTCCAGGCTGACACTAGCAATGCATTGCTACGATCTGACACTAGCAATAAATTGATCCAATTGGACACTAGCAGTTCATTACTTCAGTTAATCGTTTGCAGGATTTGAACCAGCACCATTCTCCTCACCAATACAAACGATACTCACTGAACATGGGATAAATGATGGCGGCTTGACTGGAATCATTCAACATGTTCTAACTGTAAACATTAGACCAGCATCACTGAGCATGGGTTAAATGTTGACATCTAGATCGATATCACAGAGTATGGGCTACATCTTGACATGTAGACCGCTACCATTGGACGCGGGCTATGTCACGTTTGCTAACCCCATGCATAATTTCCGCGGCCATGTGTTTCATGTCTAAACATTGCCACAGGCTACAGTTCATCTCTTACGCAAGGTTACCGTGACCCGCCAGACAGCGGAATCTTGAATCGACACAGGTGATAGATCGTGCCAACTGGATAACGGCTTGCCAATCACACCTACATGTTAAAGGTTTGTTTAGAGATCAGAGTAATCCCGCGGAGTGAACGGAGGCGTGTTCTCATCCGTCCCTACGTGGATAGACAGCAAGAAGGACATTGTCCGGTAAGTTTGATTGGATCGGTTCACAGCGATATCCAATCAGAATTGAGATAGAATGTATGATTGCAACTTAGATCTGATCTATAACTTCATAACTCGCAAGCAAAAGTTCAGTAGTTCTCCTGGGGAGATTGCTTAGCAAATATGATTACTCCGAGAAAGCCACTCGTAATTTGGCGGTCGGTATAGAGTTCTTTGGAAATTTGAATCATTTGACCACTGAATTGTTATTAAATTGTTATTCGTTGAATTTCACTTTTTTGTTTATATTCAATCATCTAACCGTCGCCATTGCTGACTGGGGGCTCGGAGCTTTACATCTAACTTTTCTAATTTAACTTCCAACCGAATTTGAGACTGGGCGGGACTTCTATAATAATTAAGATAAACTATAGGGAGCACCCCACCCCAACCAAAGCAACCCCCACAGGCTATATCTTGATATGTAAACACATATTACATATGATGGCTAAATGGTGGTAGGTAGACGAATATCATGGACGACATACTTAACTTCATAAAAGCAGCAACTTTATGTCATAATTTGACTCGAAATCAGAAGCAGCACAAGATAGGTTATACATGGCGACCAGTATAACTGGTGGAGGAAGAACCCTAGAAAACGTAGGGAAGAACCACCGACCCACGAGAAGCTATTGGCAGGCTTTCCCACGTACCCACGATAGTCGAGCCTTGGACTCGAACCCACTAAGACAGAGGTGAGACGGCAGTGATCCGGAACGGTGAGCGCTTTAGACCACTCGGCCACTCGGGGCCAATTTTTAAAGGTGGAAGGCATGAACCTACTTGTTATAAGCCTAGCATTTATAAATTCATACAGAATCTAAATCTGGAATGTGGTTTAGATTTCATTTGAGTTAGGCTTGAAAATTGGTTAGTTTTTTGCTGACTGTCACAGTTAGACCTGTACTGGAGATTAAATGTGTAACATGGGTTGAAAATGAACTTGGCTTACGTATTTACGTATGTCTGCTACAGAAGTAAATATCTAAAATTCAAGATGGTTGAGGGGTGATGAAAAGTATTCTAATTTGTTAGAGCACTACTGAACAACTTTCAGACTGCATACATTTTGTTCCGTGGGTTGCTTATTCTATAACCATCTCCTTATAATACTTATAGTACATGGACATCGTGATCGAGTTAGGCTGATTCTCAGAAACACTAATCCTGTAATTATAGAGAGAGATATATAAAGAATGTTACATATTAATGCTATTTGAGACGAATTGGATACTGTGTTAAGTTTCAAAATATCACCTGTTCCCTACTAACATACAAATGAGTTTATTAGTACACTGCAGGTACCAACAGCTGGGTGCTGGGTGCTCAGCATTAAGAGGTTAGTGTTAAGACTGGTCGGACAGGTGTCAGGATAACGTGGGTGGGACATCATGCTACCTGTCTGAGGCATGAATCCCCAGCGAGAGACATTAATATAAACTGCCACGCCGCAGACAGCGTAGCGATATGACTAAATAATTGTTAACGCTACGTTAACAATCCAAACCACACACACACACACACACACACACACACACACACACACACACACGTTAGTACACTACAAGAAGACGAATTGTTTATGGAAGTGACTGTAGAAGATCATTCATGATGCAAATATTATAACCATGTTGCTTCTATATTTCATTATATGAATATAAAACGTACAGAGGAGATTAGATTGACACTGTCGTTTTTCACCCACGAGATGATATATATATATATATATATATATATATATATATATATATATATATATATATATATATATATATATAGAATACAAATCATATGGCGAATAACAGTCCTTTCAAGTACACTGGATCCAGCAAGGGATCACGTTTGCCAGGGATTGATTAAGATAAATGTAATAAACTGACTACGAACAGTGAAACACTAGTATCTAACTAGCCTAAGCTCTTTCGACTCTTGATGAGTTCTTTTTCAAAGGCAAATACAAAACATAGACAAGACAAACAAATGAAACAGACAAACCGTTGTCTTTGTAAAACTTTACTTCACTATGACTTGTTGTAGACGCTGAAAGATATTTTATATTGACCTAGAAATCGATGAGCGATAGCGATATCTGTTAATCTTACCATAACGCTATGCAAGCTTCTAAAACTGGCTAAAATTTCTTGGTCAGTATCATATCGTCGCGGTAGAAAAAATACTGTTCTATTTCACTCTAGTCAATTATCATATTTATTTCACTTTAAACTTCAGTAATTCACGGTCTACGGTAAGTTACGGCCTAACTAACTCACGGCCTACAATAATTTACGCTCTACGTTAATTCAGAGCCTTCTTTAATTCACCGCCTAAATTAACTCACGGCCTACGGTAATTCACTGATTATGGTAATTCACGGCCTACAGTAACTCGCGGCCTAGGATGAAATTAAAGGCAATAATTTACTAGTAACACCATAAGAAGCTAAAAGGTATTTCTCCCTACCTTTCATGTATCATCCATTGCTCTATTCAATATATAGCTGGTTTCATAAGACTCTTGTAGTTATTTCACTCTACCAGTTTCCAATCACCCAGTACTCTATTAACATATAACTGGCATCAAAAGATGCTAATAGTTATTTCGCCCTAACATTCCCCAATCACCCCATGCTGAATTAAACAAACAGCTGGCATCATAAGAACCTAACATTTGTTCCACTATACCATTCCCCAAGCGCCCCACGCTCAATTAAACACATAGCTAGCATCAAAATAACTTTACATTTAATTTAACCTACCTTTTCCCGATCACCCAATGCTTTATTAAACATACATTGGGGATCATATTACGCTAATAGTTATTTCGCCGTATCATTCCTCAGTCATCCCGTGTTATATAAAATATTCACTTGGCATCGTTGCAAGCTAATAATTATTTCGCCCTACCATTTCCCAACTACCCAGTGCTCTACTAATATTATAGCTGGTATCATAAAACACTAATAGTCATTTCCTCCCAGCATTCCCCAATCACCCCTTGTACTATTAATCATACAGCTGGTATCATAATACGTTAATAGGTTTTCCCCAGCCACTCCATAATCATCCAGTGACTTGTATTCTTATTAACCGTTTTATTAAAATATGAAAATGATAGTGACGTTTATTGAGAGTATGTCGTCGTCATAGTTGAACGGCTTATGTTCCGGTTAGATTTACTTTCTCTGCAAATATATGTATACCGTCTGCAGAGTAATCCCTCTCGCTGTAGCATTATTTTTGGCTAATATTAAGATATAGTTACATAACTGAAGACCAAGTCATACAAAACAAACGTATTTTGCAAACTTTATTGGCGACACACTTAAAATCATGCTCACTCTTGCGTCTTGAATTTATTGACATTTTAAGCAATCACTTGTTGACCTTGATCCGAACGATGCCAGGCAGTGTTTCGAGGAAAGTTAAACTGAACTGATATATTTCTTTATTATAAATGGTGTGGTTTTGTTTTGTTGCTTTAAAGGCAATTTTAACAACACACAAGGCTTTTATAATATTTTCAGATGGATTCAGAAATATATGCATCTGTTTGCTTTCTTATCGTTTGAATAGGTCAAGTTTATATTTGCCAGATTGGATTTGGTTATGGTTTGGGGTGCTGTGGAGGCGTTTGTGTAGGTTCCATATCGACAGTAAATCCGTGCGATATGAATGCAATAGTCCACTACCCGAAACGTCCTCGCAAACACACTTTTGTTGCAGATAAGAAAAGTCGTTATTTCTCTCACTATGAAATCTTCATTTATCTAACGAAGACGCATTAATAATATTCCTTAAGCTGAAGTCACTAATCAATACAGGGTTATATATTTGAAAGAATAATTAGTGTTTGTAAGCATGCATTTAATTTATAGACATATCACACATAATAAACCACATTTAACAGACACAACCAACACAATCAGCAACAAATATATCGGTAATAATAACAATAGGAAGAGAATAAAAAGAACAAGGTTTTTTGTTCAGTAATAAAAGTCGCGATTAGTCTGTCGAATGTGTAGGCTTTGTACATTTTAAGCCAATGGAGAAGAAAAAAAATTAAATAGGTTGTAAGTTTGTACATCCTTCTAGATCAGGAACACCTGCTTCATTATCATAATGTCTAGGCATGAATCATAAAGTAAGGACGTAGTTACAGTAAAGATAGAACAAATTATATTGAACCTGATATTGAAGGATACAATGGTCGCCCAAACAAGTGTGTTGCTCGAGAAATATGATGCAATATCCGCATTCATGATATGGCACTGTGGCAAGGAGCTTTCAAGTTTTACCGAGTCATGGTGATACGCAAAATATCCAACTAACTTTATAACTCCTGACCAGTAGCATGCATTTTATGAATAATGTCAAGTACACAATGCTTATGAGCTGAAACTTTAAGTGACCATCATTTGAGCATGGCATTTGTGTTGTACGAGCAGTTGATCAATAACTATAAACGCATTCTTCCTAGTTAGTATAACTCTAACGTTTAACCTAGAAATACAATGTTATTTATTCACCACTAGTCGTTATCAAAACTATGCCATTACCCACGAGACATTGCATTTGTCTATGAATACCATTCTCTTCACAGACAAAAAATGGAATATGAAATACTTTACCAATATGCTGCTATCTGTCTGTACAATAATTTCTTCGGTGCAGATGATACAATATACGATCGCTTACAACAGTCAAAGTTCAAAATTTAGTATGCATCATGAGTGGGTATTGTCATATGTAAACTAGGATTTTGCTTTGATTTTCGTGAAGTACTAGTTCCTCGCAATGAACAGACAAATAATCAATGTAGGTTTCAAGCATGTAATGATGTCAGCTTTATTATCACGTGGTAAACCAAAAGGCACATATATGTTTGTTCTCCTTCACGTTCATGAAATCGCTTCTAAGCAGGAATTTAAAACTAAACTCATCACTCTTAAGATATTTGTTTGTTGTTATTTGTATCTTAAGTTAATCGTTTATTCTGCTGCCTGGTTACATGTGTTCCTGCTAGCTTGCTTGTTTAAATTACTCATTTTCCAGACATATGTGAGTTATTATTATAAAGTCCAAATCAACATAAAAATACGAAGAAATAATGTGACGCATGTGTCAGTCTTAAGTTTTATTAGCAGAATTTGTATTCTAAGAAGGAAACTCAATCCCTGGCGTTGGTGTAATGACAACACATCTCTCTGGACGTAAAGGAGTAAAACCCCAATATAAATATAGACTTTAAATAAACACGATAAATAGGAATGAATAAATTTAAAAAGGTGTGCAATTACTACTTTGAATTTGCGTGTCATATATCACTTTACTCAGAAAGTATCAGTCATTGACAGAAAAGGCACGATAAATAGGAATGAATAAATTTATAAAGGCGTCCAGTTAATACTTTGAATTTGCGTGTCATATATCACGATACTCAGCAAGTATTAGTAAGATTGCCTTTGTATTAGTAATCCTACTTTGCTAACTTAAACTAAATCATCAGACGGATTGCCTCTGATTTGTAATAATCCTTCTTTAAATTGATATCGGTGCAACTATTACTTGTACGTTCAATCAAATTGACACATAGTTTCAATGACACGTTCACAGCAGTATAGCCTTGAACTTCGAAGCTCCTTTCAGATGCTTACGTCGCCAAATGGTAAATATAGCTACCTCCACTACAGGACTACCCGGGTTCCAATACAAGAAGGGGCGAATTATTTTGTGCAATGTGATATTGTACATTGACCTGGGAGGGAGATTTTTGTAGCTGTTTATATTTTCACAAATCACAATAGAACATAAACTATAAACAGCTGACATCGCGCGGGATCCACTATGGAATTTGCTACTTCAATCTGTTGTACAGTACCTCTTGCTAGTGTGACCAAAGGGATTGTAGTGCACGAAATAATGGAATCAACAGTTACCATTATCAGTTTTCAAATTCGCAACCAATAGGGAGAGAGAATTTGGGAAACATATCAAGATCAGGGATAGTTGAAAAGACATATTTGTGGGATTCAGGAAATCATCAACAAAACTGGGCTACTGGGTCTTATTCGTCTCAGTTACTGACTCAGGACCATGACAAATCTGGGGTAACTAGGTCATTTTCGTCCTAAATTTTGGTTCAGCATCATTTAGTATTTGCGTGGTCTGTGGGACCTGTCCTTCATTTTGTAAGGGTTAGACAATCATATTCCGTATATAAGGGCAGTGGGTTTATGTAGGTGATGTATTTGATATAGGTGCCTTGAGAAATAATAGAGGGAGATTTATGTAATGGAGAGAAGAATTATGGAAACAGTGGAAGAAGAAAGCGTACTAGACATGAGTGACATATCAGAAAACCATGTAGCTAAACTGTTGTGAAGAAAATTTGGAGAGATGGACAGATTCAAGAATAATTGCATCATCAAAAATGATATAGTTATTTATAATGTTCCACTGAGGTCTCAACTATGATTCCATAAGGCCATATGGACAAGAGATCTCGGTCGGACGAAGAAAACACACTGGCCAATACGTTTGAGGAAAAACTAAAAGTAATAATTTTTACTTGCTATGAATGAATAGCTGATATACTTCATGTCATGAGTGATACACATAGTATTGTCTCTCGTGGCATCGCGACTATTAGAAATACTGAGCTTTTAACCCACTCGATGTGGAGAACACTTCTGAACTGACACTCTGCATTTGGTTCCTGGGACATGTTTGTCAACCAATAAACTCTGGAACTTGTCAAGTTCTACTGCTGTAGGAGATGAAGAAGATGCCAGGTTTGCTTGAATGTCATGCATTAGTTGGGTTCTCTTTATCATACGGAGGATTCTCTTAGTAACAAACATGGAATGAGGGTTGGTGATACAATGTTTGAAGTTAAATGCGGACGAAATAGAGTAATATGTAGATTGACATACAAAACACATAAAGCCTCTCATAATTTAAAATTTGTTCTCATTTCTCAGATAGTCGATTTTCAACTTTCAAGTTGGATAGTTAGTAAGAGGAAATATTTGTAAAAGCGATGATAGTGAGATCCTAAAGGACATTAATGTTGTCATATTTGCCACATTGAAATAAGTGTTTCAGTATCCTGAGAAAAGTAACAATGTACCAATATGCAAGGAAAATCTACATGTAATAATAATAATAATAATAATAATATGCTAGGGTAAAAAGCAACAGTACACTACTATGTCCTGCGCATGTCTGGTTGTATGAGAGGGATCCTCCCTCAGAGCGAATCAATCAGTATGTGTTGCCGTCCGAAAGATGTTTTAGAACAACATGTGTACACGATGAATTAATTGCTGTCGCAACCAATCTTCAACTACTTATCTGTTACAACATTATCAGACACGTGGATGATAGCAAGACAAACATTAACAGGCAGGCAACGTCACATTCATTTACCGAATATGTCCAACGGTTTTGCAGAGGATACGGTCATGGAGGTATTGGACATCAATGATGTCATAAGCATTGATATAGTTGCTTGTTTCCCAGCCAGATTTATTGAACTTTGCACGGTGTTGTCATATTACACATGATCTTGTCAGAGGTTCAGTCAACGAACATCTTACTGAGGACGATTTTACAAGATTCGCTCAAGTAGTACAGTTTATGTTTTCGCCAGGTCGTCTAGTGAGCGTCAGCAAATTGATTGTGGATGGGTCCCTATTACATTGCTGCCTTTTATTTTATAAGGTGCGGATATTGATTCATCTTGTTTACTCTGTCGCCGCAATAACATGTTGGTTTCATACACCATTATATGAGGCAACTCCGAAATAAATATCACATTAAAAATTTCAAATAAAAAATAATTGTCAAATTTAGCTTCGAACTGCAAATGATTGAATATGGTTGTCTCGACGATTAGTTGTAGACCTCGAAGTGTTAGATTTATTCGTTCGAGACTACTCACGCGAGTAAAATTGTGTGAAATGTTCATGACACACATTCAGATGGTTTTAAACATCAATACATTCCACTGAGAACTTTGATACTCGCATATTTAGAAATAATTTACTCTCGATGAACAGATTCCACCGCAAAGCCACTCTCTTCTAAACTGATTCAAACATTAATCGCTGCTCGAAATTATTCTAGTGCTCTACACATTGATTAGACTGTGTTGTTTTCTTAAAACTTATCAACACAGGTGTAAATCAAAATTAATATCAACGCCCAATACTCCATATGGTAATTGAGGAATCAAGAATCTAACCACACGAGTCAATGATTAGAATAGTATGAAACGGTTAATTACCTAGTTGTAATTACAATTGTGTCACAGATACAAGATCCACTTGGGCGTAATAAACTTTATCTTTCTTGGCGGAGAAGGATCTGATAAAACCATTTTTCTTCAGGCATTGTCAGATCTGAGACATTGGGTTATTGTGATGCAGTAGCGTTTGCCGACGACATGGAACAACCTGATGTAAACACACAGGAATAACCAACATTCTTTCGATAGAAAGGCGCTTATACATAGACACTAAAACGCACACGTGTGTCCATCTAGGATGTAATCTATTCTGTCAGTACAGACACATTAGAAGCATTTATCAAGTGGTCGAGTCAAAATAACATCCACTTAAGTAGCAACTAAGGACCTCCACAACTAATTAGCCGATCCAGAAAACTAATCAAAGTCCTAAACCACCGTAATGACACTACTAAGATTGATCAAGTTGAAATAAACCGCTTGCTCAAAATGTCCAACCGTTATTTTGTTTTTAAAACATACCTACATGCCCTTCAGAATATATTTATAGATCTAAATATCGAAGAAAAAATTGGTATTATTACATTTACGAATATTTCTGCAAATATTCAAAGTAACAGTTCTGAAACGTCTGTAAATTTTAAAAATGAACTTCAGACGACAGTATGTAATGTTATTTACTATTGAAGAATAACTGCAGAAGGCGTTATATACTCTTTATTAAATACAAGACATCAGTACAATGAGGAAGAGGCGTAAAGACTGCCCTGAAAGTATTTCTCCCATGGAACATAAACCCTAGTGAATGTATAATATAAACCAGCTGTTGGTGTGTATCAGTTCTAATCCAGTGTGGAATATCTGATTACCTTTACTGTCAAGTGATATTACAAAGGTAATTAGATTAAGGCTTACACTACATCTCCCCTCCAGAGAATGTTAACATAAAAAAGAAACGTGATCTGATGACCGCATTTCTAAACAAGCTACCTAAGCTTCATGTTTACAATTTCAGTCTCTCGGGTGATTTTGACAATCTTCCCGAACGTGTAAAATATCAGTTTTGACCTGTTCACACTGAGTCAGGCAAAGTATCAGGGTTTGAAAATGTCAGTCTGAGAGGCTCCGATAGTGAGGTAGGCATGATAACTAAATTTCTCCTATTACGCCGTATCTCTCCCTCGTCAGTTACTACTATGTATGAACGAGGTGTAGATGTCTCAGATCTGACAATGCCTGAAGAAAAATGGTCCTTAATTCATACTTTATTTCTTACCCAAAAATATTTCTTATTTCGGACACGATGTCGACGATCATAATTTCTCTTCTGGGTTTTCCTTCGATAGTTTTCCGACTTCTTCAGTTTCATCGAATCCGGCCATTTCGGTTGTAAGTTTTGTGGTGCCTTTGGCAATGTATTTTGTGATTTTCTTCCCATCAATAATTCGGCAGGGATGTATCTATTCGGTAATGGTATGCGCGATATATCAAAAGAGCTATGTAAGTATCGTTTGCATGTTTAAGAATTCTTTTAAGTATTTGAACAGCTCTTTCGGCGAGATCATTGCTCAAGGGATATTTTGGACTACTTGTAATATGCTTGAACCCATAATTTGTCGAAAATTCTTTGAGTATTGTAGATGTTTATTGCTGACCATTATCTGACACTAGTACATGTCGTATACCGTGTCGCGCAAAGATCAATTTGTGATAATTGACAAATTTTTTTGAACCTGTGCCTTATAATTTTGCTATTTCGATGTGTCGTGAAACATAATCAATTACCAAGAGATATGTATGACCGTTATGTTCAAACAATTCTGAAGCGACTCTTTGCCAAGGCCGACTTGGAAATTCATTTGGTATCATTGGTTCAGCTTGATCTCTCGAGTTATCGATGCACTTTAAGCAAGTCTTCTAGCTTATTGCTTAGTCCTTTCCATACAAATGACGTTTTGGCGCGTTCTCGGCTTTTAATTATGCCTTGGTGACCATCATGAACTCTCTTTGGACATCCTTTTGGTGTGATTTTGGTGTGTACCTTTCATGGCAAAAACATTTAGAATTGTAAATTCACCTCTATCTGCCCAGAACGATTGAAGTTTTCCGTAATAGCGGATTGCTCTGGCCACCCCTTTTCACAGAATTGTACAAAGTTTTGTAAATCGAATCATTTGGATATTCAGATTTTATTTGTTCAAGTCTAGAGTGTACTAATTGCTAACTACGAAATCAACATAGGCGTTAATTTCAGCCTGAATATCTATGTTACTCTCGGAGAGATAACTTAAAGGTGCTCTAGAACGAGCATATCAGTTAATAGATTTTGCCAACAACATGAACTTTACAAAAGATGAAATCTCATCAAACGCATTCTAAAGCGTTGAATTCTAGGAAGTAAATCTCCCAAAGATTTGTGTGCTCATTAGTGGTACTAATGGCTTATGGTCAGTTTCAAGTTTGAATTGTGACCCAATTAAATAACTACTGAAGCATTCACATGCCCAAGTGATTGCAATGACCTCTTTTTCTATCTGAGCATAGAGTTGCTCAGTTTCTGACATACCTCACGATGCAAACACCACCGGTCTCAGAGTGCTAACGTGCTTCTGCCGTAGCACAGCACCTAGTCCAAATAAAGATGCATATGCAGATACAACTATTTATCTATCTGGATCAGAATGTGCAAAAGTTGGTGAGGATATACTTTCTTGCTTGATATCTCTAGAAATCTTATTCTTAATCTGGAACCCCGAGATTTTACCTTTCAAAAGCTCACGTAATGTTTTTAATTTCTCTGCCATATTTTGAATAAATTTGCCAAGCTGGTTTGCCATACCAAGAAATCGTCGTATCTCTGCTACGCATTTCGGTGTTTCCATTGTTATAGCTTTGATTTTTTTCCGAATCAGGTCGGCAACCATTTTCGTCAACAACATGCCCAAGACACCTAATGGATGGTCTCGAAAATTTACACTTTTCAGCGTTCAAAGTGATGCAGGCCTTTTCAATTGATTTCATGACCATTTCTAGTCTTTCGTGATGCTGTTTCTGTGTTTACCAAAAAGCAAGACCATCGTCCATGTGACAGTGTTCCCCCATGTCGCTAAAGAGTGTCTGACATTCTTTTCTAAAAATATTCAGGCGCTGAACTGATTCCGAATTTAAGACGATTAAAATAAAACCTACAAAAAGAGTAAAGAAAGTTGTGAGGCGGCGTGAATGTTCTGACAGGTTTGTCTGCCAAAAGCCTGCGTTTGCATCAAGTTCGGTGAAAAACTTTGCATCTGCTAGTTTTGAAAGGGACTCTTCAACTGATGATGGAGGGTGATTCTATCTTTAAACTGACTAACTCAATTTAGTTAGATCCACGCAAATTCTCGCCATACCGTTTGCTATCGGAACGACTACAATTTCCTAGCACCAATCATTGGGCTCGTCTACTTCTAAAATAACACCCATTTTTTCCATTCTATCCAACTCTTCTTGAACTTTATTCAATAAAGGGATATAAACCTTTCTTGGGGTAGATAGGGCATAAGGTTTGGCATTTTTGTCCAGAGTTATGTTATAGAACCAATTTCTTTTCCCTAGACCGTTAAACAAATTTGAGAAATTATCGTGATAATCCTTTTCTAAATTTGTAGATTTATCGTGAATTTCGCTTGCATTTTGTGAGATTTTATCTGAGGCATTTACTGAGGATATATTTACTTGTTCAATAATCTTGAGAGCCTGAATCGCCGACCTGCCCAAGAGTGCGCTTACAACTATTATGTCTTGTACACTGAACGCATTATTCGACTGTAAATTTTCCCAGCACTTTAAGTTCAGAGTTCCCAGGTCCATACAGTTTTCGATCAGACTTTGATAGTTTTTGGTCTCCGATGTTTCGTAAATCCCTCTCAGGAATTACAGTCACATCAGCTCCAGTATCAGCTTTGAATAAAAGTGAAGTGTTGTTCAGTCTCACACGCGTTATCCACGGCTGACCGTTTATTATGCTAATAGTCCCTAGAAATCAGGTTCCGCTCTCGATTCTATTGTGCGAACTGCTGATTTTGACAGACAGCATTTTGCATAGTGTCACCATTTTCTTACACTTGTGGCAGTCTGAATCATATCAAACGTTTAGCCCTCTTTACAACTTGCATTGGTCCCTATATTTAATTCACAGGATATTGTTTGTTGACACTCAGTCGACTGTTATTAAATGCGGAATAAACGCATTATAGTTTTAGACATCATTAGAAACAACACTTAAATTATATTACTTTTCATTTTACAATGTAGCTACTAACATAGCCTTTTCAGACATTATATTTCGACATTTTTATTTCTTATCATCTCCCGTACTGACGATGCCCAATATCGCATTAGCAAGAATCGCTTTGAAATCAAATGAACTTACCATACATCATACTAATGATTCCTGGATATTTAATGTTATTTAAATAATTAGTAAGAGAAAAATAAACGGAATTAATATAAGTTGTTACATGGACCAGGGGCCAATCTACCGGAGGAAGTGGGCGACTAAGTCGCCTAAACAATGTAACCTTAGGAAAGCGAAAACCACTTCGCCCTGTGACATTTTTACTTTTTTGGGGGAGGGGGTACTCTTCTGATCTTTTCAGAACATTAGAGTTTTTCCCACCTTCCTAACTGTAGCTGTACCCGTAGGCTTAGTGTATTTGTTCAAGGTGAATGCTATTCGTTACAGTTTTTAATTTTTGTTTGTTTTCTTGTATGGGTTGTGCCAGTGCGCTTTCTCAATTAAGTATTTTTTGGGGGGCAACTTGTATGGGTTGTTTGTGTATGTGTGTTTTCTCATATTGTATCTATTTGTTTTCTATTGTATGTATTTTGTGTCCTTTCGGATCCTCTTTTTCATTTAGTTATTAATTTTCCATTTCAGTTAGACTTGACATCTCAGTTATGTCATACGTTTTTTCAAAGTAAAGTTCCTCGTCGTACAACATCTTGTAGATATTTTTCCTTTTTCTTTAGCTCTCTTCCGGGGTTTTTTTTCAATTTTTCTGTTTCTCGTTCCTGACTTGAAGATGGTTTCACTTTCTTTGTTCTTTTCCTATGTTCGTTGTCTGCTCATCTGTTAATATTTTCCTAGGGTTTTCTTTTTTCTTCTGTTGTCCTATTTCTTCTTCTTGCGATACTTCTTTCTGGTTCTTTTGCTGTTGTTGTTGATGTTGTTTTTGTTGCTGTTCTCTCGCTTCCATTTGCTTTTGTTGTTGCTTCTATTGTTTGCCCTGTGTTTCTTTTGGTTTCTCATTCGGTTCTTGCTTTTGTTGTTTTTGTTTGTCTATTGGTCGTTGCTTCTGTTGTAGTTGTTGTTTTTGCTGTTGTTTAGACTTTTGTTGTTGGATAAGTTGTCTGCCTTCTTGCATATCTTTTTCTTTTTCTGGAGTTAGTTGTCTTTGTTGTTTATGATTTTGTTTTGGGTCGTTTCCTGTTTCTCTTTCGCATTTTCTATTTTTCCTGTTTCTTGTATTTTTGCCTGTTTCGTATTCTCACTTCTGTGGTGTAACTGTTATACTCGTAGCTGTTGTTTTGTTTCGTCTTGTTTTGTTCTGCATCTCTTTGGCGTGTGTCCCGTTTTTCCTCATTTGTGAAATTTTCTGTGGAAAATGCACCCTTTATACAACGTTTTTATAAGAAAACCGTGTAGTAAGAACACTTTTTTATTGTGAATAATTTCTCTTTTTCCGCTTCTATAATTGTGATGTCATTTTTTATACCGTATTCTGGGAGTGTGTTAATTCTCACCCTTACGACTTCAATTTGTAGTTTTTGCTGAATATTTTTCACCGTTGCTTCAAATGGGATTTCCATAGGCATGTCGACCATATGTAGCTCCCCTGTAATCTTTTCAATTTTTCTCAGAAAGGGTTTCGGCTCTTTTATTATTATTGTCCCATCTGTGATTTCTATCTCTCCATATGGCATGGTTGGATCTGTCCTTTTGAGTCTTAGTATGAAGCCTCTCGGTCCATTCGTGTTCAAACTATCCGCTAGGTTTGTGAAGTCGTTTTTTCTCATACTTAATTCTACTATCATTGTGCCCACTGATGATTTTTTGTCTGCTGGTATCCTTGTTGTGTCAGTTTCCTGGGTCCTCTTTTTATAAGAACATTTCAAAAAAGCTCCCTCAGCTGTTTCATTTCTTTCTGTGTCGAAATAGTGTTCCTTTTGTATTCTGTATCTGGCCATCTTGGATTTCTCGTGCTGCTCGTGCGTTGAGTTTGGTTCAGTTTGGAAATACAACTAATTCAATCCTGTTGTCTTAATATTTGTATAAACAATTACAAGTTGGATAGTTTTATACTTGCACATAATGTTCTATTGATTCATTTCGGTCTTCAATGTAAAGTTTCCCATGAATTTTTCCATCGTCTTCTGGACTTGCGTGCGGTTTTCTTTGTACGTGTCATTGCCGAGGATAAAGGAAGACTTTACTTGTCAGGAAGGAGTATGTGATTGTTTCGAGGTACGTTGACCGACCATACATTTTGAGATGCCACCTCGCCTTAGCCAGGTTAATTCTAGTATTTTGTTGTAGCGAAATGTATTCATCAAGCCATCAGTAGCTAGGCCTTGTTTTGATGTCAATTACGCTGACAAAGAAACTCTTGCACATTCACAGGCATGTGTTTCGATAGCTGATTGACCATTAACTCGTTCCAGGGTAAGTTAGCAACTATCACGACCCGATTTACGCACAATATCCTTTGATGATAAAAACATACAAATTTGTGTTTCGAAACTTTAAGCATTTCTGAGACCACAAAAATATTATATATGTGTGTGTGTGTGTGTGTGTGTGTGTGTATGTTTGTGTGTGTGAGCAGCAGAGGAGCTGAACAGACTCTAATTGAAATTTCTCAAAAGTATTACTTAAACGTTTCCTACGATAATTTATCACGTAGAGATCTTATTTAGCTAATCTGAGGCTTCTGCAAGATAAACTATCGTAGAATAGATTTTGGAGTCCGCTCCTCTGCTGCTCCTAGATTTTATCAGATTTATTTATCGGGTGTCATCAAAATATTTTGTCAAGGCCGATTCTATATTTTTTTTATTATAAATTAAAATTACTAATATTTTAATATTTATGGATGTTGGAGAAGCATATACTACTCGATTAGCACGAGAACGACAAGAAGCAATAAAAAAATATCTCCCGCTGAGAGAATCAGTTAAACGAAAAATACGCGCAGTGGAAGATGCCAAACAAGGTTTCACAGAATCAACCGGTTATTCTTTAAACCAGTAACTAAAGCTACTGAAAAAGCTGCTGAATCTACCGAGAAAATTTTATTAGGTGATATTGTGGATCCTGAAGATCGGCGTCGAGGTATTCTTCCGTATTCTTCCTGTATTAAAACAAACTGCACTACAAACTGAGAACATAGCAAGAAGGACGAAACAAACAAAAAAGATGCTGCGAGATCTTCCAGTTGGAATAGCTGCTGCTCAACCTGTACCTCAACCTGTTGTTGATGAAATTCCTGTAGAAACAGCTGAGGAGAAAGATCCATCAATAATTGACCCAGAAGTGAAACCAGAGTTGAAGCAATCGATAAATTTACCAAGACAAGTATTTTATCTATAAGAGATCTAAGAAGCGCCGATGAGATGGCCGATTTTGCTATAAAAAGTTACGATCAGCGAGATCGAGTATTAAAGCGTGAATACGCGAAAGGTTATGTTAGCCGAGATGATTGGTATAAATGGATAATTCATGTGTATTATGGAATTAATCGGATTAGAGCAGATGACCCTGGTTTTGGAGAATATATCGGCGTAATAGAAGATAAATATCTCGAAAAGGTAAAATCTTTTTCACCTAGAAGAAAAATACCCGCACTTGAAGCTGAAGAAGAGGGTGAGGATTTAGAAGAACTTAAAGATGAACCAGGTGCTACCGGTAGCGGATTTGGAAATAATTCTGTCTGCGCTGATAGTGTTGTTAATGACGTATCACGACTAGAAGTTCTTATTGGAGGAAAAGAGCTGGAAATAACTCATCAGAAATAAATAATGAAGCAGCTGATATCTGCCTAAGATTATTCCAGGGCGGCATCATGGATATTAGTATTTATCGAAATATCATTGATGAGCTTGTTGATGATTACAGTGATTAGTTGTTAGATAAATAAATATTTAAATAAGATGATTGTGCACAAATATCATCTTAAACCAGTGCCTGTTAGAGTAGTGAACGCGAGGTTACCAATGTATCGAGTCACTTACGGAGACGGATTAGGTGATACCATCAGTGGATCTGTTACAAGAATAGCTCCTAAAGCTGGACCTATTATGAAGCAGTTATCGATGAAAGCGATGGATTTTATTCGCGATAAAGCACAGGTGATATTGCCAGCGTTGCAAGTAAAGCATTTAGCTCCATTAAAGATAGAATATTAAATTTAATACGTAGCACAAATGTGATGCCTAGTAATATTAGCAAGGTAATAAACGACGCGGCGAATCAAAAATTAACGGATTTGGTACGAGAAGCCGAAAGAGCAAATACAAGCCTGATATCGGGAAATGGTCTTCGTTTTAGAAGATAACAAATTAAATAAAATGTTTACGCGAGTATCCAATGAAGCTTTCGATATGGATGAGCAGGTGCGTAGGGATGGATCCATACGTGATTATCAATATTATTCATATAGTGCAATAGCCCCAAATACAACAGGTCGAATTGAATTACGAGTACACGACACAAGCAGGTATTTTTTACCATCTGAGGCATTTATTGAAGTTTCGGGTGAGGTTACAAAGGTAGATAATACAGATTACGGCGCTGATTTTAGAGTTGGTTTTGTTAATAATGGAATCATGGCATTATTTAAAAGCGCCATATACATGATAGACGAAACAGAAATTGAATCCGTTTATAATGATGTTGATGTTGCTACAACAATTTATAGGCCTAGCAAGGTATTCAGATGATTTTACCAGATCAGCTGGTCCTAGTATGATGTTTGCCAAGGATAATACAAATGAGGCTGATGATAGACCGAATAATCTTGTGCAAATGGCTCATGCTGATTCAGCTATTGCCGTAGCTGGAACAATAGCTCGACCAGCTGATGCGTTTCCGGTAGCGCACAGTCCTAATCCCGATTTTAATCTAGGTTTTTCTACGCGCAGAAAAATGTTATTAGGTAATCGTAAAAGATTTTCATGTGCGATTCCGTTATCTCATATATTTGGATTTTGCAGGGATGTGAGAAAAGTTATTTTTGGGACCAAACACACAGTTGTTCTTTATCGAAAAGATAATAGTAATGACGCTATCTGGCATGAAGGTGTTGCCGATGCTGATGCTGATGCTGCTAATACCGGTAAGGTAACATTATCTAAGATTGTGTTATAGATACCAGTAATGACTCCATCAATTAATGAGGAAAATAAATTACTTTCTTTTATGAACCAAGGCGGTAAATCGGTGTTATCGTGGTTGTCGGTAAGTACTGACAGTATTCCTAGCACAGTAACCAATAGTTTTACCTGGCATATAACATCACAGCAAGGTGTTTCTGCACCTAAACACATCTTTATTACTCTTCAAAGAACTAATCGATCAAACAATCAGCAAAGAAGTCATATGATATTTGATCAATTTAGTGCTTCTGAGGTATCCTTAAGAACAAATGGTCATCAGGAACCATCCGAAGAAATATCATTAAATTTTGTCGATAACTCGGTAGCACGAGCATATCATCGTTTGTTAAGTTTTATGGGACGAGATTTAAATGTAGACACAGGATTACAAATGTCTCAGACTTTACAACGCTGTATCCGATTTATTATTTTTTGTTAGAGCATATTGATTTATTAAAACAAACTGTCGTTGATATACATTTTAAAGCCAGAATACATAATGTAGGTCCCGCTAATTTCAGAGCAATTGCTGTCATGCTCAGCGATAAAGCAATGCTACTTGAAGGTATTGGTGGCCGAATGAGAGTCGTTGATGCACTAGTAGAGAAGATGTAGACAATTAGATCAAAATACATTAATTATAAATGCCATACGATCACGTTAATGTAACTCTGACTCCGGGTCAGGTAAAAAAACTTCAATCAAGTTTAACAAAAAAAATGCGGCGTAAAATTAACACTAAAATATGATCAAATTTCTCAGGGCGGTCCAAATAAATTATCGCTAACTAAAACGCAACATAATAATCTTAATAAAGCTAAATCAGCAAATACCGGATTACAGATTAGTCTTTCTCCGGGCGCCATCAGTAACGTGAGTAAAACGGGCGGATTTTTCCCGTTGCTAGGTTTATTAGCGCCATTAATCGCTAAGATAGCAACAGTTGCTCCAATAATAGGAAAAGCCGCCGGGTTAGGTGCTGCGGGTTAAGTAGGTAGTAAAATAGCACAAAAAGCAACTGGAGGAAAATACGGTAAAAAAAAGGATTTGGTCTGCGACTACCAGGGACTCCACCAAGCTGGTACGTGAAAGGCCTGCGATTACCAGGAATCCCGCCAAGGTTGGTACAGAAAATAACTCCAATGTCAAATTTTGATTTATCCAACGCGGCAACGAAACTAAAAATAAAATACTTCAGAGGTGTATTTATGCGAGATCTGTTACCAAATTATCCAAATCATAACGAAACAGGAATAATTAATTTAGACTCAGTTGATGGTCCAGGAACTCACTGGGTATCGTACGCGATTAATCCACGCGAAATTATTTATTTTCACTCGTACGGATTAGCTCCACCGATGGAATTTTTTAATTATGCGAAACAATTAAATACTCCAATTTGGTATTCTACGTTACCAACACAAACACTAGCTGATCCTCCGATATGCGGTAGCGAAGCAATTAACGTTCTTGATGCGATATCAACATCAACTAAACCGTATCATGAAACCGTCCACGAGTATACTTCTGATAAATTAAAATGGTTGACATTTATGGAAGATCGCTTTCATCGTGAGCATTAAAAAAGTCAACAGATGTTGATTTATCAAAATACGCTACTCGAGATGAGTTATATAATATTATTGGTCTAGCTGGAGTTGATCGTGATGAGGTTGTTATATTTCAAGACGAGCAAGGCAAACTAGTTACCAGCGACATTTCATGGAATGATATAATTAGAAGCGTTCTAGATCCCGTCGAGGGTAATATTTCTGTCCTTACCAGCGACGGTAAAATAAAAGACTCAAAAAAGTCATTTACAACCATCAACGAAGAAACTAACAGATTAATATCTAGTCGCGTAAAAATCACCGGTGATACAATGTCAGGAGAACTTAATATGGGAAAAAATAAAATATCTTCTCTTGGAAGAAGACGCACTAACAAAA
Organism: Sinohyriopsis cumingii; assembly: GCA_028554795.2. NCBI lineage: Eukaryota > Metazoa > Mollusca > Bivalvia > Unionida > Unionidae > Sinohyriopsis > Sinohyriopsis cumingii. The sequence goes on along the minus strand of CM068826.1, from coordinate 114,901,437 downwards.
AATACGTCGATGATGCAAATTAGAAATTAATTGCACGTGTCGATTATGATACTCATGTAACACGATTTGGGAATATTAGAAAAGATTTCCTAAAATTAAACAAAACTGGCAAAGAATTCTTTGGTGAACCTTTTCTAGTTGATATAAAACTTGCATAAATTAAAACAAATATTGGCGCTATTAAAAGAGTCTCTGAAGATGTTGAACTTTTCAGGACCTACATAGAACGATTACTTATGCTAACCGCTGGTATTACCAGTATAGTTCACACAGTGGCATCTTCATCTATGATATGGACAGCAACAGATAACACAATAAAATATACCCCATCAATTACAGCTATATACAGATTATCAGTAATTAGCCCGATGGAATTTAGAATAAATCACGCGGGAATAACCAGTGAATCTTTTTATCCGGTAACTGTTGCATTGCAAAAAGATACCGAAAAAGTGTTCACGTTACAACCAGCAGATGATACCTTATCTAGAGCATCTTACTCATACACGATAGAATTTGTTATTAAAATTTAATACGAATCACGAATCATATGAATCATAATAAAAACTATAATGAGTTGTGACGGCGCCGAATACAGATATAATCAGGCCCGCGAGTGGCAAATTAAATTAAAGGATATCATCGACGTGTACACGATAAAAATAAAGAAATATCAGCGACGATTAGTTATCGCAGATGTATTAGTTTACTCGGTATCAGCAGTTGTTGTTGCTGCTGGCGTTGTGTTATCCGCGGTAACAATGATGGCTCCAGTTGCCATCACTATCTGCATCTCAGCAACAACAACAATTGCTGACGTTTTTAATATAATTACAAAAAAGATATGCAGTTGCACCATAGAAAAACTATCCGCGAGCGCGATAAAACTGCACATGGCAAAGGCCGCTGACTCGAAATTATCGCTGTTGCTATCTAGAAGCCTCAATGACGGTATTATTTTTGATGTCGAGTTTCTAGATATGATCACCGCGTACGATTCTGCCGTATTAAAGATATAAATAATAATAATGACAGAAATTCTTTCGCAGATAGCCACAAACACAATCCCGCGCAAAACAACAATGATATCTGCAAGCTCAACTAAACCAGAATTAAGTGTTAATTTTCCAACTGCGATTCCCATAAATGAAATTGCGCTATCACAGTTGCGTGTTTATGATAGCACTGGTCAACAGTGAAATCATTACTGACTTGAAAAGGCCCTAATCTGTAGTATTTTGGTGTGCCGAACACGAATATAACCGTGAAAAATTTGTATTGGCTCTCGTTTTGAAGATATTCATATACCTCATTTTCTATGTTTCACTGTGTAAATTTCTCCAGTAGGACTGCAGCAACATCCGGAATAATGATGTAACATTGCATAATACCATCATGCTCACATCATCCACAGTTGATTGCATCATTTTCTGATGCAATGCAATACTAATGCCATGCGGCTGCTGAAGTAAGTTGACGTCAGCAGTGTACTATACATGTGTAGGCCTATTATACTAATGCCAGGCGGCTGCTGAAGCTGACGTAAGCAGTGTACTATATAAAGCCCAATCAGATAGGTTCAGCATTTAAAATATTTTAGACGTTGTGCGAGACAGTTCAAGCTACTGTTACATAAAACTTATTATTTTATCCATTTACGTACAATAAAGAACAGTAATGCCTCGAAAGTGTGTTAATACCGCGGACAATTTTTGCTATATTTGTGGGGAAGTGACATTTGCCAACCAGAAGAAAAGTATCAATTCTCAAGTGAAGAAGGCATATCATCTTTACTTCGGATGCAAGGTTGGTGACCAAGACAAGCCTTGGGCTCCGCATATATGCTGTGCTACATGTACAACACAGCTTTCACAGTGGTTGAATTGCAAAAGGTCATCAATGCCGTTTGCAGTCCCAATGGTGTGGAGAGAGCCAAGCAACCACCTAAATGACTGTTACTTCTGCTTGGTTCCTCCTCTTTCCGGCGGAATAACGAAGCGAAAGAAGTCGAGAATAGTCTACCCAAACATTCCGTCTGCATTGAGACCAGTTCCACATGGTGAGGGACTTCCTATTCCAGAACCTCCAGCAGAATATTCTCTTGATTCATCTGACGAAGACAAAGGTGAGTCGACCTGTTCTTCTCCTGGTCCATCAGCATGCAGTGATCCAGATTTTCACTGTGGTGCATCATCAACCCCACACAGAATAACACAGGAAGAACTAAATGACCTGATTCGTGATTTGGACTTATCAAAGAACAAGGCAGAATTGCTAGGATCAAGACTCCAACAATGGAATCTTCTAGAAGAAGATGTCACAATTACTGCATATCGAAAGCGCCACCAGCAATTGGAGCCTTTCTTCAGAAAGGAAAGTAATCTGATATTCTGTTCCGATATTGAGGGCCTCATGAATGCTTTAAAAATCACTCATGACCCACAAGAATGGAGACTATTTGTGGACTCTTCGAAACTGAGTCTCAAGGCTGTGCTTTTGCACAATGGAAACATTCTTCCATCTATTCCAGTAGCTTATGCTGTCCACATGAAAGAGACATACGATAACTTAAGGCAGCTACTGAATTCCATTGAGTATAACAAGTACAGCTGGCACCTCTGTGGTGATTTGAAGGTAGTTGCCCTTTTAATGGGACTGCAGCAAGGATATACAAAATACATGTGTTTCTTATGCGAGTGGGATAGCCGAGCAAGGGAAATGCACTACATGAGGAAGGAATGGACTCACAGGCAGAATGTAGCCATTGGAGAGAAGAATATCCAACACCCAGCTCTGGTTGAGGCTCAGAAAATCTTGCTACCACCCCTTCACATCAAACTAGGTTTGATGAAGAACTTCGTGAAAGCCATTGACCGGACTTTGCCAGCATTCCGATACCTGCATGAAAAATTCCCTCGACTCAGCGAAGCAAAGATTAAAGAGGGAGTTTTTGTGGGTCCTCAGATTCGAGAGCTTTTCAAAGATGACCGGTTCAACAACTTGCTGGAAGGTGACGCGAAACAAGCATGGAATGCTTTTCGCCTAGTTTCTACAAACTTCCTCGGAAATGTTAGGGCAGAAAACTATAAGGAACTAGTAGAAGACATGTTGATGAAGTATAAGAAACTTGGCTGCAATATGTCTCTAAAGATTCACTTCCTTCATTACCATTTGGATTTCTTTCCTAGCAACTGTGGTATTGTTAGTGATGAACACGGCGAACGTTTTCATCAAGATATCGCAACAATGGAACAAAGATACCAGGGAAAATGGTCCACTACAATGCTGGCTGACTACTGCTGGACACTCCTCAGAGATGCTCCCGAACAGCTGTACAAGAGACAGGCGAAGAAATCTAAGATGTAGTCAATGACTTGATTTTTTATAGGTAGGCTATTACAGTTGACCTTTTAACTATTGGAATGCATTTCGTTATGTAAACATTAATTTCTTGCAGATTACAAAAAAACTAGAGCCAATTTTGCAATTTGACTGTCATATTCGTGTTCAGCACATAAAAATTGATAAGAATTTACTAATTTTATTTCAGTAACATGACTTTTGTAAAAATTTGTTGTCCAGTGTAGCTGGCCAAATATTAGATCAAAGTCTTTTGGACCATTAATGTCAAATAATTCAGTAGTATTTGCGAATAAAAACAAGCAAGACGGAACGCCAGATTGGACCGTTGTTGGATTGCCAACAGGTAGTTTTCAGGTTGAGGGTATTAATGATGAGTTACTACTTAGAATAAAAAATATTACCGGCGATGAAGAACCTGGAATAAAGATATCTGTACACGAACCAACATTGTCTTCAATTATCGAAATAACCTCACCAGATTACGCCGTAGATATTTATGCAAGTTCAATTAGAACGGTTCTAGGATGGCCATTAATTCAACCACCAACACCACCAGCGCTACCAAAACCTATAAAAAGCGATTATACCACAGACAGACAATCTTATCACGAAATTAATCCAAAATACAAAGAAACAGTAATTAAGTCAAAAAAATTCAAATTTAGGTAGTGATTATACACCTCGTCGTGATAATCAAAGTTCATGGGTTTTTTTTGGTGAAGTTGTTCCAGAAGGGAAAGGTGGTAAAAAACGAGAATTAATTGTGGTTATTCGTCAATATGAAATTATTGAGTATTTTAAAGAAATTAATCAAGAACATCAGCGACAACTGCGGTTGCTACGGCAATATTTTCAGGATTGTGTTTTTAATGTATCAAGTTCGTGTAGCGAGATTATCAAGCGTGTAGAAATACTAAATCAACTCGCGGACGATATGGAATATTTTAACAAAAGATTAGTTCAGAGAGTGATTGATTATAAAATATTTAAAGATATATTTTAGCTGAATTTTCACTAACTGATGCGACGTTACCAAATTTTAAGTTTCCAGGTCAGTGACGTCATTGATGAGTATTTTGAAAAAATGCTTGCCGCGTGGGACAAATCGCAACCACCATCAATCCTCAGGCATAATAACGACCAGGACGAAGCCGGAAAACATATTTCACCAGATCCAGTGAATATCACAACAGTTATTGCGGTTCATATTGGTTGTGATATCGTCGAAAATAGTTACAGCGCAGACGCGTCATCAAATTAGGCCCAACAGGGATTTGTTCTTTTTTTAGTCGTGCAAGAACCAATTAATCCAGTTTATCTGCGATGTTACAATCAGTTTTTATCACGAATACATTTTAGATTAACGGATGAATCAGGAAATTTACTTGATAAACGTAGAGAAACATTAAATATTAATTTATTGATACAATCTTAAATTCTTTACCCTGGAAAAAAAATTTAAAAAATAGATAAAATCCTAGAAAAATAACAAAAAAAATTTATTTCTTTTATTGAAAAATATTCGATTCTGATAGTCAAAATCAGAAAAATTGATTGATTTGCTGATTCTGATAGGATAATTGGTGGTTAAAATCAACAAAATTTATATAATTTCACAAAATAACTTATTTTATGTAATAATCAAAATAATATTTATTGTATTACTGAAATTATTTAGTTATTTGTTTTTTGTTAAAATTGCTTAATTCAGATAGGGTAATTGGTTCTCAAAATCAACAAAAATGTTTAATTTGCTAATTTAGATAGGATAATTGGTGGTCAAAATCAGGAAAATGTTTAATTCGGCGATTTTGAAGGGGTAATTACCGGCCAAATTAAAAGAATTTATATAATTTCACAAAATAACTTATTTTATATAATATTCAGAATATTTATTTATTGTATTATGAAATTATTTTGTTTTTTTTGTTTTTTTACTGAATTTGGTGATGTTTGATAGAGTAAATGGTGGTCAAAATCAACAGAATTGATTGATTTGTTAATTAAGATAGGGTAAAATGGTGGTCAAAATCAAGAAAATGTTTGATTTGGCGATTTTTTATAGGGTAATTGGTAGTCAAAATCAAGAAAATTTATATAATTTCAGTATAAAAAAATAATTCAGTAAAATAAAATAAATAATTAACAAAATTTAGATTTCTTCTGATTTTTCCAGATCCATTATTTTGTTTAGTTGTCTAACACTGATAGTAACTGTTTTCGCTGACTCATACTTGCTAGATAACTTTATTCTAATTTTCTCAATCGCGCGAGATAAATTAACAAAATTTTTTATTTGTGATTCATCCACGGTAGCCAGTAAGTTATAAACTGCAGACTCAATCTTTTGTATTGATCTGTATTCAGAAGATAAAGTATATCTACCATCAAATTTATTTTGTAATATTGTTTCGATGTCAGGAATTATTTTTTCAGTAACTAAATCATCTGATAATTTAATTGCTGATAATTTTAAATTTTCACGTTCATTAATTATATGGCTGATATTTTCGTTATTCATTATAATAAATGTATCCTATCTAAAACAAAAAAATTATAATATCAAAATTAATTACTAAAATTAAATATCTTCGCCATCGAGTATTAAGGGAACATAGCAGAATGAGATCCAGTCACCAAAACAATACGAGAAGGTAAAATTTTGTATTTTTTCTGCAACTCGCCTCACTGAGGAGGGATTGATGCTAAAATATTTTGCAGCAGCGCTCATTGACTGGAATATCATTTCTTCATTTGTTTCTAAATTTATTGATCGAACAGCTTTGGGTCTTTTAGAATATTTACCACCATTTCCCCGCGATAGATTTTCACTTTGAGTAATGGCTTGGAGATTCGATATAGAATTATTTATTTTATTTCCATCGATATGATCTATCACTAAATTATCCTTAATTAATCCATTAAAACATTCATACACGAAACGATTAGTACAATAATTTTTGCTGCCTTCAGCTGTAAAATGAAGATAGCCATTTTTATTAATATATCCAACAGGATTTTTCGTTTTAACTTGTCTAACGACGCCATCACGTGATGACTCGTAATTTTTAATGATCGCATGTCTTGTAAAGATATCGCTCATTATAGGGTATCTACTTGTCTAAATCGATATTTGTTGAAAATCTATCAAGATAATCTTCTTCACATTTGATAATTCTATCAGCAGGATCATCTTTATTGTCATAATGTCGCTTTAGTTCTCGATAGCGTTTCTCGCCGCAGTTAAAACATAATCGAGTTTTCCCTCGAGTTCCAACATCACATCGGATACATCTAATCGGTCCGGGATTACTCCTACGGATACATTGCAGATGCTTGCCACAAAAACTCACCTTTGCATGATTTATTACAGCAACTAGCTGAACCGACTATCAATCTCTTACAATAATTCATTATTATTTAGATATTTGTTTAAAATATAATATGAAAATATTTGATCTTGATGAACCTAAGAAATTTTACCTGAAGTTAATTTTGCCAAGGAAGAATTTTATAAAGACGGCGCATCTCATGTATGGTCCACGTGGAAGACTAATGAATTTAATTTTGCCATGAATAATAATCGCGCAAAAAAAATTAATTGAGCGATTCGGTAATGAAAAGTATATTTTTTGAATAAAATTTATTGTGCAGACAGATGACCCAGATGTTTGGATAACTCGAGACACACGTGATCCAATTATTAACGGGAAGAAAACAATTATTCTAAGTAAGGACTCGAAACCGGGACTATTAACTGGTTTAGATAAACCATATTACGAAAGATCTTATCTTGTTACCGCGGTAGTTTACGAAATATATAAATTAAATGACAAACCAATGACAAACCAGATATCGGAAATCTCGCTGTAATGAAAATGTCTACGAGATTAAATTGTGTAGCAGAGCGAGTAATAGAACATTTCACAAAAACGAAACGTGGAAATGGATTAACTGATCTGCGACGCGAAAAAATAATATCTTGGGCCGAGTCAATAACTGATGGAGCATCCATAAATGATGTTGCTATGTTATCAGCGAAATTAAAATTTCCCATCATGGTAAAATCGCTCTCTGGAGAAATTCTGTACTCGTCGGTAAATAAATCACGGGAATCACCTATAGAAATAATTGACCATAACTGTCATGCTTGGACTTCCTCGGTGATGATATTTCCCCAAAATCGCGTTGTTAAATCTTATTCCTCAGATATTTTGGAATCTATTTACGAATTAAGTAAATCAGATCCAGTATCTGTTTGGCTATTTCGCAGCGATGATAAATACGATCAATTCGTTAGGCCCAACAGAGAATTATATCGTAAAGAATCATTACAACGCATGATGATGGAATTAGCGGAAAAATATAATGTCGCTGAGGAGTTATTATCTAACTGTTTTACAGTTTCATCAGTTGCCTCTTATGTTGCCAGAGAAAGAAATTTCTGGAAACCAACTAGATTGGATTTTCTTATTGATGTTCAATCGAGTTGCATCGAGTATGGACATGGCGGTCTGTGGAATACTAAATATAATCACGCTGATATGATATCTGTTGATATGGCCGCATGTTATCCTGGAAGTTTTTTAGGTATGGGCGAGTGTAGTAAATATTTTATGCAATTTGGCCACCCATCTCACGAAATGACCCGTGTAGCAAATAATGGTCCGCTGCTAGATTCTCCTCTAACAGGATTTGCCGTGTTGTATCTTTTGAGTTTGCCGCCGGTCTTCATAAGATTTGCTATATTTGGTTCGGAAAACAGTTTTCCGAACAACGCTGGGTTCCAATAGTTTTATTGCTATATATATTGGATTCATCAATGTTGACCTCGTTGATGGTTTGTGAAGCAAATATATATTATAAAAAACAAAATTCAGTTTGGTTAGAAACAGATCACGAATCTGCAAAAGATTTAGGTAGAAAAATAATAGGCAAATTCACTCAAGGTGGCGCTTATGATCACCGAAGAAATCATTCGAGATTAATTATGGATGATGTTGAGAAAGATTTGATTATCGCAGATACAGTTGCGAAAAATACATTCTGCAGTCAAGAACTTATTCGTTTAACCGACGGAACAAAGTTAGGAACAATCGTGAGTTATACTGAGGGAGAATCACCACAGTATACTCATCTAAGATCTTCAATGTTAGCGTATGTGAGCATACATTTACTTTCTATGGTAAATAAGTTTCCTAATGACGCAGCTAGAGTAGCTACTGACTCGTTCTATATTGATAGTAAATACAAGGAAAAAGTATTAAAATTGACCGGAGATAATTCTTGGGGAACGTGGCGAATCAAGAACGAGAATATTATTAGTTATAGTGAATCAGCTGATGTTAAAGTTAACGACGAGTATTGTCGTGGTGTTGGATTAGAAATATCTTTGGCGCCATCGGTACATGATCCAATATCAAAGTATAAATTTATTTACATAAACGGACCGGGAGCTTCAGGTAAAATAACGCGTGTTATAGAATTATTTAAAAACTCTGACGTGATTGTGTTAACACCAACACACAGATTAGCGCGAGAAATGAAACAGCGTGGAGTTAATTCTTTCACGTATCACAGCTATTTCAAATATAGCTGTGGCGTTTGGGCCTCATCGCGAATGGGAGAAAAATATATAAATAAAATTATTATATTTGATGAGATTTGTACAGTTTCGCTGGAAACGTTAAAATTATTTCTAGATTGGTTATCAACGAGAAATACCGCGGTAATAATGTGCGGAGATCACAGCCAGCCTAATCCTATAGAGGGAGATTCTCCTCATGATTGGTTAAAAAGTTTCGTTGATTACTACGAAGAAGCTGATACCGATTACAGATCTCTTGATGATAAACTAGTTGAATTTAAAAAACTAATTCGGTTGCAGCCAAATAAGATCCAGTGTGAAATAATGAGAAAAATAATTACAGAAACAGCTATGAAATTTTTTTTAAATTTATGGAAACCGAGCGATTTAATCGTTGCTAGCAGAAAAATAGTGACGAGCTTCAACAAGAATTATTCAAACTACATAAAATAAAATTCCCTAATGAAAAAGTTCCGTTATGTTATCGACCAACAGATACACGACAACAAAATATTGATGTTGACGTGCCAGGAGAAGAAAAACAAAATTTAGCGTTGAATGATATTGTTTTAGTTAATATTGACGCTGTTGAGTGCGCGCTAAATGCAGAAAAATTCCCGTGGAAACTGGGATACGCGATGACAATCCACTCCTCGCAAGGATTAACAATTACCGATACACGTGTTTGGATTGTTGATAATCACATCGAGTGGTCAAATTTAGTTTATTTAGCAGTATCGCGAGTTAGAGAAATATCTCAACTCGGTAGAGTTGTTTTATCGTCGATGGTTGTTGATGATAAAATCTACAATGATACAATAAAAAAAAATTAACTAGTTAAATGCAATTTGATAAAAAAATAATTATTTATTTGATCTAGATGTTGAATTTGTATTATTTCTTCGGCAACAACAAAATAATCACTGTGAGATTTGTAATTGTATTATGGTATGGAAATATCAAAAAAATAATTCAAGACAATTTACCGTGGACAGAAAAGATAACAGTCGTGGTCACACAAAAGATAATGTTACGTTGGCGTGTTTGGAGTGTAATCATAATCGTGGGGCTAGTTAAGTGATTTGGGCGGTAATTGAGTGTCTGCTGGAATTACAAGTAATTCTTCACGAGTAAAACCGCGTTGAGGAGCGGTTGAATCTAATATGTACATTGCTGGTCTACCGGTTGATCTTGTCACTGCAGATATTTTATGTGATGTAATGCTCCAAATAGGATCAGTTGCTCTTTTTCTGCCACCTTCGAGTTCGCCGTGTTTATACAGATATCTTACGTGATACTACCTAAAACTGGTTGTGTTGAGAAATCGCGCCTCGGTATTAGTATAATTTTTTTTTGTAATTGCTATGGCCGGTTTCATCTTTATTGCTCTTGTTGGTTCGCTATTTATCGCTGATATTATTTCTGGTAGTCTTTTGGCCCATTCATATGATCTTGAATCCTGAATAAATTCTCTCGCGTATTAATATCCAAATAATCTTTCAGCGAGAGTTTTATTAAATCGCTCAACAATTGCCTGGTCGCGATGAATTCCAGTGTGACCTCGCCGTATTTTAACGTTATTCTGTTTCATCAGATATGATACCGCGACTAAAAACTCCTTACCTGGGTCAACTTGAAGTAAATTTGGCCACGTTAATGGTCCTCGTTGATAAATTTTACTAAATGCGTCTGCTACATCAACTGCGGTTTTTCCTGTTAGCGATTCTGCTTCCTTGTATCTGCTAGCGATATCAACTACGGTTAGTATATATTTATGTTTTTAATCCTATAATATCGTGTGGAAGAAACATTGTATCAGCTTGATGAACCTCATTAGGACTACTAACATCAAAATGAGCGAAGGGAATTTGTTTTGGTGGTGGTAAATAAATTTACCATACCGCTTGTTTCGACAACCATGCTGCTGCAACCGGAATTTTTACTCGAGCGGCTTTAGCAAGTTTATTAATTGCTGATTTTCCTTTCCAAAATCCTGCAGGAGAATAATAAATCGATTCCATATTATTAATTACTAGCTCCTAAAATTAATTTACCTTTCATCGCTGATTTTATTAACCAAGAAGATAATCTCTCTCTGATAGATTTATTAGGTATAGCATTTAACGTATGAATTAATTTTACATCCGCGAGGTGTCTTTGTTGCTGATCTTTACTTTGATATGCAATATCATGAACGTAACATGCTCGATCGATGGCATTTATCGGGGATTCATTAGGTTTTGTTTGATGATTTTCATCGAGTCTAAGATCGAGTCGCGTTCCCGGACCGCAGTAATTATATCCTGGAATGTGTTTTTCTCCAGGATATTTGGCCCAGGGAGCACCAGGCAGCGACTCTAGTTTTGCGGCAATATCACCGCCGTGAATCTTTTTTTTTTTACGAATCTGAATTTTTTTGTGCGACAAACGGCGCATTTTCCAGATATAGCTAGTTTATTATTGCGTGTTGAAACTGAAACGGGATTGATTGTTGCTGTGCGAGATTTACATTTTACACAATATAGATCCATGAGTATATTTATATTATGGATGTAATTGATTTTTCCGCTGTAAAAAAAACAAAAACCAATTAAGCACCACGCGGCGTTGCCAAATTCTATTAGAATGATAATAATTGGCCCATCCGGTAGTGGAAAAACTCAGCTATTACTTAATTTGATAATGAGATGGTTAAAATTGGATAAATTATATTTAGTTGTACCATCAGTTGATGATCAGCGATGCTATAATGTTTTAAAGGAGCTTAACGAGAATGTATATACCAATATATTTGGTGTGTTCTTTGATACCCTGCTGTCACATGGAGTTCATTCACATTCCAAACCACGTTGAACAAGCTAGCAGCACAACAATGATGGAAGAAAACACTGCAACACAAATAGTGAACGGCGTGGCACCAAGGTGGCTACCAGCCATTGCAGTTATACCAACTCCAGCACTAAGAACCATTAAAGCTCTTGGCAAAAAGCAAGCTTCAAATTGGAGTTTGAGGGCAGGAGAAAAGAGAACAACTCTACTGGTGGTTTGGACTTCCAACAATGAGGGTGAGGACCTACGTGTCGGAGATGAGGGAGACTATTGTATAGCCAAAAGGCAAAATAGCAAAAAGAAGTATAAACAGAGAAGGAAACCTGTCCATAAAGAGGCAGCTAACCACTCTGCTATACCCGCTAATAACTTAGGCAGTATGCAACGACATCAACACCCAACACAGGCTACCAGAGCTTAGAATTACAACATCTACACAGACCAGCGATAGGCAGCAAAATAAAAGGAAGGATGCAGAAATGCAAAGACACGTAACCACAAGTGATGCTACCATCATTACGGAGAAAGAAGAGAAGAACATAGGAGAGTTCACAACAACAACATCGGAAGAAGAAAGCACTGACGAGGAAAATGAAGAGGGGATCACGACTGAGCAACCATCCGAAGAATTGGGTTTAAAGGAAAATTTAAGTGACCCCAAGAAGACCAAAAACTTTATCAGTACAATAAAGTATTTGGCCTGGAGGTCACTTAAACCGAAGAGAAGACCCGATACACAACAATGGCTCTTTGCGCAGCGTATCCTGTCACAACACTACTCGAAGGCTTATCATGAAACACAGCTCGCTATCATTGTGGATTATGCCACTGCATTAACAAGAATGTATGGGTTCGAGGCATTTCGCAATTAAGCATGCGAAGATCAACATACGGCAGAAGATATATGGCACTTTGAGAATCGCAACAACACCTTCAAGCTGCCGACCAGACAAAAAAGGCCCTTCTTAGGACTAAAAGAAAAATTGCCTATTATCTAAGAGATTCCACTTTGACTTGGAATCCCGATTCGATAAAACCACAAAACTAATTTGATCCTTTTTACCGCCGCTTCAAAATTAACAACTTACTATATCTAACAATGACTAAAAAAATATATTCTTTTTAAGTCGCTTAGACATAACAATAAGTACAAATGTTTAGGTATTACAACGTACACTACGTACTATAATTCTTTGGAACAGTTAAGATGTAGGAAAATTCCGAAACTCGTATAATTTGACACAGTTACAGAGGTGACTTACACATTATTGTTTCTATTTATTGTCCACTAGTACAACTGGACTTGATTTGAAATGAAAATACGGCGTTTTAGGGCTATTACAGTGTTGTGCTCGATGTACGGAGTTGTACAACTTAAATCGAATCCAAACTGAAAAACTCGGTTTGTATTCCTACTTCATGGAATCAGGTTTGTAAACCCGAATCTGATTGGCAGTTGAATCCTATGCAGCTGAATAATTTGGTTGATTTTCTAACTCTACCAGGTAAAACAGATTGAAACTTGAAAAACTCGGTATATACTCTTACTTGATAGAACCAGGCATGTAAACCCGAATCTGATTGGCAGTTGAATCCTTTTGTTGATTTTCTAACTTTGCCAGGTAAATCGGATTGAAAATTGAAAAACTCGGTATTGACTCTTAATTGATAGAACCAGGTTTGTAAACCTGAATCTGATTGGCAGTTGAATCCTTTGGTTGATTTTCTATCTTGGTGATACCACGAATGAAAACTTGAATTTGATTGGAGGTTGAAACCTTTGGCTAATTTTCTACTTACGTTAACTCAAACATACTAAATATGTAAGGCTGCATCTCATTTGAGGTTGAATTCCTGGCTGTTTTTGCAACTTGCAAGGTTCGATATACCAACTCAAATTGTATTGGTAGTTTAATACTACGTTAACTATGATTGGAAATACTATTTGATTTAATAAAAGGCTCTTATTATTTGGCGGATTGGAATTGTTTGTTTGGGTTTGTGCGCCGTTCCTGCATAAATTTCCACCTTTGCCACTTCCAGACAGACTAATTAAGAATTGTGACAATTACACATAAAGGCGGGCTTGTAGCGGCTCCATTCCTACATCCCCGACCAATTAAATATCCTGGTCATCAGGAATTAGCAAGTCGCCCAAAAACACTTAGTTTGCGTAGGCGACTATAATTAATTATATTCATTCGTATTCACGTGGAGTTAATTTTTCTATTCTCTGAGAAGATTCACTTGCTAGATGGTTATCGTGCTGATCATTATGTAATAATAAAAGCATTGTTTATTCATAATTACTTTCTAATACCAGTGCTAAATGATATTTTTGGGGCACAGGCCCCGGGCTGGTGACTTAAATTAACTCAAAAGCCCTGACTGAAATTCTATAAGCCCGGACAGTTCATGCCCGTAAACTCTCAAGCCGCGAAAAAAAACTTCCCGATTTTTGGCAGATTCCACACCTACCTCTCTCGATCTCATACCTCCCGATTTTTTTTGCAGAGAAACTCCCGATTATTACATTATGTCTGTCAATTTTCATATCTCAGAAGAAGAAAAAAAAACCATATACAAATATATATATCGTATGCAATCCACAGATGTCATATTTTACTGTATCACTTGTGAATACCGTTGTGACCATATAAATAATATCATACTACAAATTTGTTTCTTCATTAAAAGGAGTGTTAAGAATAAACAATATTCATGTAAATTACAATTTTTTTAAAACCCCTACAAAAGTAATGTAGTAGAAAAAACTGAATAAAATTGTCTCCAATTAGTTTCAATCCCACGAATTATCATTGTGAATGCTGTGTAGTTATCTCTGCAACCAAAATCACATCTCCATTTCCGCCAAATAAACTCAGCCAGTTAACACCTGGCATTCTTCTACCGTATATGTAAATTTTAATGACCATGAATAAATTAAACGAGGGAATAAAACAAAATAAATCACGCAGTATATGTGTCCTCAAAGAACTAATTCTGAATAAATATTTATTTAGTAAACAGTGTTACATGCCTAAGAGTTAAACCTAAGGAAATAAGGTGGGACCAGCAGAGAGGGAAACCTCTAATTGACTCACTCTTTATTCGCAAAAATAAGCCTTCCTGGAAATCGTAAAAAAGGGATTGCAAACTGAGTACCAAGTATGAGGCTTCACCCTCTCTGCTGCTATTAATTAAAAAATTTATCAAGCCCGACTCGATATCGTGACCATGGGTCATGCAAGTTTATCCTTATAAATCCATGCCACGTTGACTGAGCCTGACTAAATAAATTTTTAAAAAGATTATAATCCATGTCACCGTTGCACCAAGTCCGATGAATACTTTGCAACGCATGCGCGTCAACTCCGTTGAACACAGCAAGAATGTTACAGTTATCTCTAATCACTTTTGGTATGTGTGTATACCGCTGGGTTACATAAATCGCATCTGTGTTTTTATGCCTGCCTCGAGAAAATATTCTAGCTGGATTTGATTGCTTATCCAGTATCACATCATCGTACACAACTATATTGTTAATAAATCCGTCAAGGTCATCTACAGATGGCGCTTCATCGATGTCAGTAATGAATTCAACATTATTATCGCCGTTTTCATTTAATAATTTTGCTTTGTCATTAAAATCTTTAAGTACATCATAGCATCGTTGATCATCTACAGATGGAGCTACCAAATACAACTTGTTCCAGGTCATCCACTTCATTATTAAATTAAGTAACAATTGCGTTTTACCAGATCGAGATAGACCTGTGATAATCATTCGGATATAATTAGGTAGCACAGCATGA
Source organism: Sinohyriopsis cumingii (assembly GCA_028554795.2). NCBI lineage: Eukaryota > Metazoa > Mollusca > Bivalvia > Unionida > Unionidae > Sinohyriopsis > Sinohyriopsis cumingii. The sequence continues at coordinate 114,885,843 of CM068826.1, read as the reverse complement.
TGTTTAACCAGTTCTCGTATTCTTACCGTCGAAAAGTCAGTGACCTCCATGTTATAGAAATATAATAAATAATATGGATTTATATTGTGTGAAATGCAGGGCGCGTACCCCCACAGATGCGTTAACAACTATTACAACAAAAAATAACAGGTTAGCAGTTATAGGTAAATGTGAACGATGCGGTACAAAGAAATTTAAGTTTATTCCCGCACAGTCGGGTTTTTAAAAAAAAAGCATCACGGAGGTGATATTGCCGCCAAGTTAGCCAAACTACCAGGAACTCCGTGGGCTAAGTACCCAGGAGAAAAGCGTCTTCCAGGATATAATTACTGTGGTCCTGGTACCAGACTTTATATCAGACTTTATAACCAAGATCAACCAAAACCAGGTGAATATCCAATAAATGCTATTGATAAAGCGTGTCGCGCTCACGATGTAGCTTATAAAAGTAAAGATCTGCCAGACAGACACATAGCAGATGTGAAATTAATTCACGCGCTAAATTCCATAAAAAATAAATCTTTCAAAGAATCATTAGCTAATTGGTTGGTGAGATCTGCAATGAAAGGTAAGCTTATATTGGGAAACGCTAATTAATCGAATGAATGGAATCGATTTATTATTCCCCAAGAGGATATTGGAAAGGTAGAGAGCGATTAGTAAACTCGCTGAAGCAGCAGGGGTCGACGTTCTACTGCTGAACAATGGTTATCTCGACAGGCAATATGGCAAATTTATCTACCACCGCCTAAAACAATACCGAACGCGCATTTTGATGTCAGCGTCCCTAATGAAGTTCATCAGGCTGATATTCTATTGTTGCTGCATGATACTAGACGTCGTAAAACATACAAATACGCGTCAACTGTTGTTGATGTTGCAAGTAGATATAAAGAAGCAGAACCGTTATCAATAGAGACAGCTGCTGAAGTAGCTTCTGCGTTTAAACGAATTTATCAACGAGGTAATCTACGATGGCCTCAGCTGTTACAGGTTGATCCTGGCAAAGAATTTCAGGGTGCAGTATCGCTGCTGATGAAGCAACATAATGTCAAAATACGACGAGGACATAATGCAATTCATCGCGATCAGGCAATTGTTGAACGATTTAATCGAACGCTTGCTGAGCGGTTATTTGGATATCAATACGCGAAGGAAATAGTTCAAGACAAAAGATCTCGCGAGTGGGTTGCAAGATTGCCAACTGTGATAGCTGCATTAAATAATGAAATTACTCGAACAACTGCGTTGAAACCCGTTAATGCAATCACAAGCGTGCGTATATCAATACAACGACGTGATTTTTCAGCGCAGCCAGTATTAGGTAATGTGACTGTAAGATATTTATGTTAACCTGATTAACTTGAAGGGGGGAAAAAGAGCGACTGATCCGATTTGGAGCATTACGACACACAAGATATCTAGTATAACAAGATCCACGGGTAGATCTGCAATCTACAGACTAGATTCAACTGCTCTTCAACGTGGATTTACACGTGAACAATTACAAGTAATTCCCGAGGACACGCAATTACCACCGTGATCACTTAACTAGCCCCGTTACGTCGATTACACTCGAGACAGGTCAACATCACATTTTCACGTGTATGACCACGACGGTTATCTTTTCAATCTACGGTAAATTGTCTTGGATTAGTACTTGAGTACTTGAGTACTGCCACAACATTACTCAATTACAGCTAGCACAGTGATTATTCTGCTGCTGCTTCAGTGTCATGATAAATTCGGCATCGATATCAAATTCTCGAATTTTCTTAAATCACTTTGTTTATAACCGGCTTATTTTGTTCTTATTGTGCTATCATCGGTTACATCATCTATAATTTCTGTAGCGTCTATAACAATTCTCCACAGCTGAGATATTCGTCTGACTCGAGATACTGCCAAATGAACTAAGTTTGACCATTCATTGAAGTTTCTGAAATTATTTGACACATTATTTCACGCTGAATTTTATTCGGTTGTAGTCTGCTTAATTTCTTGAACAGATTTAATTCTGGATCAAGAGATCTATGATCATCAGTTATTTCTTCATAATAATCAACAAAAGTCATGTGAAGATTTCCCAACAAACGGCGGTGGTTGACCGTGATCTCCGCACATTATCACAGCTGTATTTTTTGTCAATAACCAATCAAGAAATATTTTCAATGTTTCTAACGACACTGTGCATACTTCATCCCAAATAATAATTTTTGGAATATATTTCTCTCCCATTCAGTCAGAAGCCCATGTGTCGCCATGTATCTGAAAAAGCGATGATAAGTACACGTACTAACTCCTCGTTGTTTCACCTCTCTGGCAAGTTTGCGTGTTGCTGTTAGCACAATCATACCATCGCAATTCTGTCGAAATAATTCGATCACCCGAGTGATCTTACCAGAACCGCCTGGGCCGTTTAGATAAACAGTCTTGTGTCTGGATACTGGATCATACACTGATGCCGCCCTCGACATTTGTCATGGGCATTGATTGCTACGATAAATATCTTTAATCGTAACATCCGCGGATTCAGGATAATTATTTAACATTTCTTGTTTTATACTCTACGAACCCCATGATGTATCAATGTTTGTAAAACGAGTTACCAGTGATGTATATTTTTATCGATATAAAATGAATCCGTGGCAACTCTGACTGCAGTGTCAGGGAATCTATTTCACATCGATAATAAATTTATAGATACATAAGCGAGCATTGAAGATCTTAAATGAGTATACTAAGACGATTCGCCACTCATATAACCAACAATAGTACCCAACTGTGTTATGTCAGATAAGTAAACGTTTTCTCGACTTACAAATATATTTCTCGCTGTTGCATCAGCGATTATAAAATCATATTCAGCATCATCTAGAATTAATCTTGCATAATGCCGTCGGTGATCATATGCTCCATCTCGAGTAAACTTGCCAATTATTCTTCTACCGAGATCCTTTGCGGCGCTATCATCATCAGGTGATGGTAACCAAACTTCGGTTTGCTTCCGATATGATATAATTGTCTCACTTACAGTCAGCGATATCAGTATTTTACAATCAAGCATGTATCGTAATAAAACTATTGGTGCCCAGCGTTTATCTGAAAAGTGTCTACCAAACCAAACATAACAGATTGAATGAAGACCCTTAGCTTTTTCGAACGACACTATGCGTGCAAACCCGGTCAGGTCAAAATCAGGTATGGGTCCATTTATCGATACTCGCGTCATCTCGTTTGTGGGTGTCCAAATCTTTTAAAATATCCAGAACACTCACCCGCTCCTAAAAGAACTTCCTGGATAACACGCGACCATATTAACCGAGATAACGTCATTGGGGTCATATTTGGTATTCCACAGTCCACCGTGTCCGTATTCACAGCAACTGAATTGTTTGTCTTCGAGAAATTCAAATCGTGTTGGCTTCCACGCATTTTTCTCTCTTGCGAAGTGAGCTGCAACTGACGGAGCTTTAAAACAATTATTTAGTAATTGTTTAGTATTTTTTGAAAATTGTTGTGCAAGACTTTTCGTTGTTTCATTAAGAGATTCTCGTTGACATATTTCGCCGTTAGATCGCACAAATTGATCATATTTGTCATCTGAACTTTTAAATAAACATACAGATTTTGAATATCCTTAACAGATCCGGGATCGTTTTTACCTGTTTTGTGAATAAAATCAAACATGCCTTTTCCAGAGTTCTCTAAGGGGTAAAATCTTATAGTTCGATCTCGTGGAAATATTGTAAATGCGCTGGTCCGCGCGTGTGCGTTATGATTAATAATTTCAATTGGTGTCCCCTTTGCTTTATTCTTTGATTCATATAAAACCTCTCCGGTTAACGTTTTTACTACTATTGGACATTTTATTTTACTTGATAACTCGGCAACATCATTAATTGTCGCTCAGGTATCCTTAACCGATTCAGCGCACTCATATATTTTTTACGTCTTAAATCAGTTAACCCATTTCTACGCATCGCATTTGTAAAATGTTCAATTACTCGTTCGGCTACACAATTCAGTTTGGAAAATCTCATTGGTGCAAGATCATCGACGTTGGGTTTATCATTTAGCTGATAAATTCCATAAACAAAATCTCTGTTAAAGGATACGCTCGTTCATAATATGGTCTGTCAATAACAGTCAGTAATCCTGGCTTGGAATTTTTTTAACTTAAAACAGCGGTTTTTCCATTAGCAAGGACAGGGTCACGTTTGTCACGGATAATCCAATTTCATTCTGAACAATTATTTCTGATCACTGAGATAAACGATTATCTTTTCCGCTCGCGTAGCGTTCATTCTAGCATTAATGACTTCGTCCTTGACAGAGTCATCGCGTATAATTTTGAATGTTGACCACACATGAGATGTTCCATCATCACGAAATTCTTTTTTAGCATCCCTGATTATATTAATCAGAGTAATCGTCGGATCAGTCAGAGTTCGCCTCCTCAAGTCAGGTGTTCTTCTGTCAAGATCGAATCTAGAAGCTTTCCAAGGCTGGATTGTAGATTGTAGATAATCTCTCAAATTCCTCCATATTATATTTTAGGCAAGTATTTAAATAATATATATATATATATATATATATATATATATATATATATATATATATATATATATATATATATATATATATATATACACACACACACACATACACACACGATGGCTCACATAAGAAATCAGTGTAAGTGGTTGATGGCGGGATCTTCAACTCTTTGTAATAAAACCTCGTGGAGGAATTCTGTGGCCAGCATTTGCAAAGTGTGCGACGGGAGAGTCTTGGTCCACAGCCGTATTTACGGTGTGGTGTTGGAGTTAAATGGAAAACACAGCTGTGTGCGTGTTGTGGTGGTAAACAAATATAGAGAATTAAACGATATTACGAAGAAAAAATAACAATCTTGACTCTGTCAAGGTCATTGATAACGTTATACAGTCGGTTTTGCTGATGATTTTGGTCATCTTAGATTCACCGTTGGGAAGAAACATTATTTTATATTCGAATGTTTCTTGGGGGAGATCAAAGACGGTCTTGTGATCGATCATATTGACTCAAATCCCAAAAAAAATAATTCTTTAAAAAATCTTCAAGCTATTACACAGAGCATGAGTATTACACGCGGGAATGATGAGGGATACAGAAAGCCTAGGGCAGTTAAATCTTTCAATATAGAGACCAGCGAAGAAGAAATATTTAAGTCGATATATGCCGCTGCCAAGTATTTTGACATCTGCACGTCTTCAGTACAAAAAGTCGCAAATAAAATATACAAATCAGCTTTTCTAAGAAGTACGAAAATTTGATCCCATTCTTTTATGTAAAGATACAGGCAATGAATGGAGATAACTCTACTGAGGATATTTAACGCGGTTAACAGAGTTATCATCGTTTCCTGTTCTGATTAACCGGATTCTAGTTTCACTATCGTTGTTCTGTACTGCGCATCACAATGCTACCTTTAATAACTTATACCTTGTGTGTAGCCGAGCGTTTTCTTAATTGTATACACATTACAGATTTTCACAGACTCAAAGGTAAGTTTATATTCTTTGTTCTCTGTCCTTTCAGAACATTTTGTGGCAATGGTTAACACAGAACTAAAATATATCCGATTACTCCCCGTAGATTTTTAGCAAGGACTGTCAACACGGACAAGTGTAATTGATTACTGGGATGAATAATAAATTTTTTTCACAGACGATATAAATGTTTTACTGAATCCGTCTGGTTTTCTGGTTCATCTGTATTTTTTCTGCGATTATAATTAAGAAAAAATTAAGATTATGTCACACCTGTCTTTGAATTTCTAGGTATTAGTCTAGTTTATATACTATAGGGTCCGTATTCTTTATTGGGGTTTTCGAAACTCGACAGATAAACACATCTTCCCGCCATGGCGGGCGTCTTTTGCGCTCTCAGGGGTTGATTTTGGGGGAGGGTGTGCAAAATCTGTTGAAAGTAGAAAATAACCCCGTATCTGTCTGTGCCGTACTATGTGTATTGTGCCGTGCTTGCTATAAATACCTTACCGTAAATACTGTAAATGTATTGTGCCGTCCTCCTCCATAGAGAATCTAAGGAATTAAGGTAATTAAGATTTATGTGTTGTGCAGTCCTTAATTAAGGTTTACTGTATCCTTGTGGACTCGCTAAGATGCGATGGCACCCTAGGAGTTTACAGATGTAAATATTATGTGTTGTGCCGTCCTTGGGAAACACGCCCTCTTAAGTCTACTAGACTGTTGTTTGACAGGTTAAAGGCTCACATAGGAGGTTGTGCAGTCCTTAATTAAGGTTTACTGTATCCTTGTGGACTCGCTAAGATGCGATGGCACCCTAGGAGTTTACATGGGAAATTCTGCAGTCCTCCTTAGAATAAAGTTAATTAAGATTTATGTGTTGTGCTGTCCTTAATTAAAGTTTACTGTATCCTTGTAAACTCGGTAAGATGCGGTGGCACCCTAGGAGTTTACGGATGTAAATATTATGTGTTGTGCCGTCCTTGGGAAACACGCCCTCTTAAGTCTACTAGACTGTTGTTTGACAGGTTAAAGGCTCACATAGGAGGTTGTGTAGTCCTTATGTGTTGTGACGTAAATCAATAAAAAAAAAAACACAGCAATAGAATACTTGTGACAGTTACTTAAAAAACACGCACTATTTTAGAAATGAGTGTGCTTGCTTTGGATGTTTAAAGTAGCTATAACAATTTTTCAGTCATATCGCTACGATGTCCGCTGTGTGGCAGTTTAGAGTGATGTATAGCACGGGGACATCATGCCGCATATATGTAGCATGATGTCCCACCCAGTCATATTATCCTGACACCATGCCGACCAGTTCTAACACTGACTTCTTAATGTTGATCGCGTAGCGAGACAGCTGTTAGTACCATTTTTATAAGTGTTTGGATCGAACCCGCAACCTCCCACATCCGAGGCGGACGCTCAAACCACTTGGCCACTGGAACGATCTTTCTAGAAATGAGACAGTTATATATCCTGGGTTAAAAATTAATAGGTTTCGACGGTATAAATCATTTTCAAACGTGTTTAACACACGTAAGAAATGAAAAGCAAAATTATATTAAGTTATGAATTTCAGCACTGTTTTATTCACATGCAATAACATCCTTTCTATCATTCTATAAAAGACTTTAAACTGCCAAAAGATACCATAACAAAGACAAGCAGATAGTCGAAAATTCAACTGATCAAAGGCAAATATCGTCTGTTTTGTGGTCTTATTTTTCAGCGAAAGGTTGGTTGTTCGAATACCAGCAGGCATGAGCATGATTGTCGAACAAATCTGACCTAAATACACTAATGCTAATTTCATATGGGAGCATTGTATCACCATATTAAAGATATTTAAAGTTAATTTACCATATGGAGTAAAGTCTGGAACATTACATGGCATTATTCTGGGTAATATTCGCAATTAGAAAAAAAAATGTGTTGTGTACTTTCTTCAATTAAACATCAATATAGAGGTAATCCAATTAAATCTTTTTTAAATGATTGTTCATTAATTGAGATGCAATTTGTATTAAGTAGAGGAGGAAAAATTTGAGGTATTTCCTTCTACCTAGAAACAGTGTCTGGGAACATGATTGTCACGATTGTTAAATGAGCCTTTTATTAATGGAGTCGCTTTAACGAGTATTGATAGATAATGTGTTTCTTTGTCGGATGACTGAAGGAAGAAAAAGTTGTAGTAAAGACTCTTACTCCAGCTTGTATTGATTGAAAGCTATTTACGTCATAAGCTATGACACTACAAACTGGTGCATATAAATGTAGTCGGGATCCATGACTTTCCAGTCTTATTTTTCTCGACATAAAACTTCAATAGTTACTAATTTTTTGTATTGGTTACGATTCTAGTTGCCTTATTTACAACAGTTTTTAGCTCACCTTTCTCAATTATAGTCTTAAATTGACAAAGTTTTACAATTTTAAAATATGCTACTGCCAAAACAATTTATTGTTGTGTGTTCACATGTTTTTGTTGTCTTATTTGTATCCATAAAATCCCTAAAATTGTAAATTTCCTCGTAAAATTAAAAAACGACAAGTGATATTTAGCTGTTACAGGGTCATTTGTAATCATCGGAATGTCTTTATGCTAAATGTGGTGTGACGGGTTGTTACGCCGCCACTGTGACAGGTGTGTTATGGTTAGGGTGGGGTTCCCCAATATTCTATTTAAATTATTATAGAAGTCCCACCCAGTCTCGATTTTGGCTGGAAGTTAAATTAGTGAAGGATAGATGTAAAGCTCCGAGCACCAGTCAGCAATGCCGACGGCTAAATGATTGAATATACAGAAGAGTGAAATTCAAGGAGTAACAATTGAATAATAATTCAATAGTCAAATGCTTCAAATTTCCCAAGTAATCTCCTTCCGCTCGACCCTGTGATAGTCTATTGCATCATATGATTAGTAGTGTGAGATAGCTTTCCACCTGTCCTTGTATTCTACTCATCTGTGTATTCTTCCCTCTTATTCCTCCTATTACTTCTCCTCTTTCCTCCCGAATTTCTCCAATTTCATTCTTCTCTCGACATCTCCATACTGATCCTCCTTCTCCACTACCTCCCCCTTCTCAATTCCTTTCCTCATCCTCCTCGACTCTCTCCACCGACTAGACTTTGTTGACTCTGACTGCTCTGTTAGTCTCATTTCCGTCTCCCTTTTTAGAGACTCGGGACTTAAATGGACCGGAGTTCTGTCCCCCCCCCCCCAAAAAAAAAAGTTCCTGTGAAAACACAAGGACTGTACAATATTTTCCTTAGCCCTATCATCTCACATTACACCCAGTCTGTCATCAGATAACGGCTATTAAATTTCTTCGTAATAAAAGCACGGTATCAATTGCTTCTCATACATACATACAAAAATTGCGTCACATCAGTACGTATTCCTAGTCCCATTATATTAGGCAATATCACAATAATCAGACGCATTTCTTTCATTACAACTCAAACAAAGTACACAAATATTCAAATATCCATGCTCTGATATATCCATACATCCATATTAACCAATCTTACACACTTCAACCATTTTCCAAATTCACAATTCAAGCATGTGTAAATTCTAATATATCACACGAATAAATGCACTAGTTTACTACGAAGTAACCTAATAGCGAATTACAAAATTAATTCTGACCATAAGCTACCAATCTACCTAATTATATACATAATACTCAAGCTCATTTTTCAAATACGCGTGTAAATTAAATACTACAAAGGCAATTATATGCACTAAACGATCATAGTAATTAATTATACATCCTATACATAATTACAATTGCAATGCCGTAACATTCTGCAAAAATCGAGCAAATAGCTTACTGACCTTTACGAAACTACTTTTTCTTTTCTTAGAATCTCATCTCTACGTTTTACCGCCAAATTACGAGTGGCTTCCTCGGAGTAACCCTATATTGTTCAGCAATCTTGCTAGGCGAGACTAAATTTTTGCTTGCTAGTTAGAAGTTATAATTCGGATCGAAATTGTAATCACACCCTCTATCTCAATTCCGATTGGGTGTCGCTGTGACCCGATTCAATCAAACTTAGCGGACAATGTCCTCTTGCTGTCTGTCCACGTGGGGACGGATTTAAAACACGCCCCGTTACCCCCGCGGGTTCCTCTGATCTTAGGAGTAAGCTGTAACACATAGGTGGGAAGTCGCGCGATCCAACGCCTGTGCCGATTCAAGATATCAAACCATGGCTTGTAATAATACCTTAGTTTATAAACGACTTATGAACTAGAGCTGAGCAAACTTGACAATAAAGTAAAACAAATATAGGAAAATGTATATATTTATATATTTTGTTGTTTCTTTTTTATCTATACCTCACCAAGTAAAATTGGAAACACAGATCAATGAAATAAATACAATTTACGAAGCAAATGGAATTCTGAAATTTTCCATTTGACAAGGAGGAGGTAATTCTGCGAAGTCCTCTCAAGAATAGTGTACTACAGGTGTGTAAACCTGTGTGCCCGCAGTGTATGACATTTACCACATTTGTGTCATCCCCCAATGTTTGTGGAAAACACATCATATGAGTCAAATAAAAATGTAGTTTTTCAAACCATCTAAATTCCGATGACATGTTTTCGTCTAAAATCAAATAAAATTCTCTATAAAGGAAGCGAATAAATGCTTTACCAGAGGTGGACCTTCTAATATATGTGGATTTACAAGGTCCTCCTAATGTAGGCAATGCTTGCATGTGTGTGTGTGTGTGTGTGCGCGCGCGCATGTGTGTGTGTGTGTGTGTGTGTGTGTGTGTGGAGAGAGAGATATGCTTATTTGGTATACGGTATTACATTTGAAATAGGAATATATATTCAAAACTGATAGACATGTACTCACATCTATGCTGGTAATGGTTCAATTAATGTTAATATTAATATTTATGTATAAATTATTCTGATCGCTAATCACATATGTTTTGCTACGTTCGTACGATATTCATGCAAGGAAAAACCTAGGGTCGTCGATGAAATTTGTTAAGGTAGCAGAGGATTGGTTCGATTCTTAGTTATCTAAAATTATTTAGATACATTTATTATTAAGCGTCAGCGAGGATGTAAAACTAAAGTCTTGTATCAGCAGACACGTTTGGTCCAAAGCATGCACAATATGTCAAAAAAGACCTGGATGACAATTAGTTTAAAATGCATCGAGGTATTTGGGAAACAATGGATTTAACAATTATGAAATTAAGATGGCCTAGTCATAATAAGCAGATTGAAAAAAGGGAAAGTGACGTAACACAAAGAAAATATATCACCAAATCGGTTAATATCAGTTTCAAAGGAGTGTTACAATTGACAAAATCTGCTTCATCTTTTTTACCTATTAAACGAGATTAATTTCGTGCTAAGTTTATGAATATATATATTTTTTTTAAAATTATCATTGGAATGAAAAGCCTATTAAGGTTAATATATTTTTTTTATCTCTAATGATCTCTTACAGAATCCAAACGACGTAAGAATTATGTCACTAATGATAATATGTATGTTGACCTAATTCAAAACATGATTCGCAGCTCTAATCTGATAGGCGTGTGCATTTCTCACCTTTTTACGATCTCTGACTAAATCGATAAAATGTTAGTTGACTCATCAAACAAGAATACTTATGTTGATCTATTTAATACAAAACCAGATTCAACACTCCAATAAGGTAGGTATTTGTACAAATTTAGTCCTTATGTTTAACAGATTATAGCTACACTGTTTCTTCATCAGTAAAGGAAAGGAATAAATGTGCAACTATGCTCTTAAAAGATGAGACACGGTGAACTTTAACATTTTTGATAGTGTAAATCTAGTTCATCGCACAGTCAGTGGTACCATTCGTGTTTACTATGTATCCTCAAACTCGCATCCAAAAAATTAGTTGCATATACTGGATTAGTTTTAATATGCATAAGTATACTGAAACGACTTTGGAAGTGGAGTCTGAAGAGACACGTAAGGAATAGATCTAACTAAATATTTTCTAATACCATGACAATGTGGAGAGAGAGAGAGAGAGAGAGAGAGAAGCAGCAGCATTTTCATGGCATTTGAAGAGAAGAAAGAGTAAAACTGGGAATGCCTACAATTTGTTTTGGATCCAAAACTTCAGCAGGTTACGGAATCATTCGTAAATATTTCATAGAGAAATGAATAAAACTTACAGCATCTTGTCTAGTGTGTTTATCAGAATAGGAAAGGGCTAAGATCTTGTTAAAGAACTAATTTGAACGGGTTATGAGTTAGAGCCTGAGGCTTATCGACAAATGTTCAGGAACTATAAAAAAGAAGCTGGACAAACTCATGTAGAATTCGCTAGAGAAGAAGAGAAGTTATTTGATCGATGGTGCTTAGCCAAGAAAGTTGATCAAGATTACGAAAATCTCAGACAACTCATACTAGTTGAAGAATTCAAGAACTGTGTCCATAATGACGCTAAGACTTATTTTGATGAGCATTAGGTCAAAACTTTAGAAAATGCTACTCACACTGCTAACGAGTATTTCTTAGGTTTTAGGGTCAGTAAGTCTTCTGCTCAGCAGTGGTCGTCTGTTTAAAAAGTATTTCTGCCTAATACGAGCCCTTTCAAATCTGAATCTGGCACAACTTTTAGAAATCAGGTTTCTGATAAGTTTGATCATAACTCTTTATCTCTTCCTACCTGTACCTAATTCAAGAAGAAATGACACGTTAATCGGATTGCTACAAATTGAAAAATATGCAACAGAATCAAGAAAGACCTATTTCAAATTCTCTTACTTCTAAGAGGTCAAGGACACGGTCATGTATTGGAAGCAATAACTTTGTTTGGTCTTATACACCCATGTCAGATTTTATTATGGAGAACTATGAACCATTCATGCGAAAGGTTCTATCTCACTTATGGGTGATTCGGCCAATCATATCCCTATTGCAACTTCGGAACACAGGAGCTTCTCATAGTATTTTATTGTCAGGTACTTTGTCTTTTTTGAGAAGTCTTCTTCTAATGAGAGTGTTCTTATTCAGGGAGTAGAGTGTGGCTTTGTTAATGTTCTCCTATACTGTGGAAATTTATTATCAGACTTAGTGTCAGTCGGAACAGTGTCGTCTTTACCCATTGATGGCGGTCATTTATTACTAGGTAATGACATAGCTGGAGATAAGGTTATGGTTAATCCAATTGTAACGGACAAGCCTTGTTTGGATGAGAAAGTCTATCCTATTAAAAATAAAATCTCTGAATTATACCCAGCTTGTGCAGTTGCTAGAGCTATGCCAAAGAAAGTTCTTGAGAATGATGCTGATCAGGAAAGTATTACTTTATCTAACACATGTATTGGTCAGGATTTTGCTGATGTCACTTTCACTCCTAGTTTGGATCACTCAACGGGTATTGATCGCAGTGATCCACTTTTAACTATTCGTTCTCTTTATTCTAATCAGGGTGATAAACAGCAATCACTTATCGTCGAGCAGGAAAAAGGTCTTGAGATCTCACGTTTGTTTCAAAGAGCCATTAGTGAAACTGAAGACACAGTTCATGTTTGTTATTTCATTAAAAATGGGGTCCTTAAGAGAAAATGAAGACCACCTGAGGTACCTGCTGATGATGAGTGGTCAGTGAACTATCAAACAGGAGTTCCGAAATTGCACAGACAGAAACGTCTTAGTTTGGCCTATGAAACTCCTTTGACTGGTCATTTAAGGATGAATAAGACTTATCAAACGACCTTTAATCACTTCTACTGGCCAAAATTTAAATGTAATCTTTGTAATACTACAGATCTTGTCACAGTTAGATACCTAAGGTTCATCTGCAACCTATTCCTGCATTTGGCAAACCATTTAGCAGAATATTGGTAGATTATGTCGGTCCTTTACCTAAGACCCAGTCAGGTAACCAATACCTGTTGACTATAATGTGTGCGTCAACAAGATTCCCAGAGGCAATTCCTTTGAGGAATATTAAAACTAAAACAATAGTAAAAGCTTTCATGAAGGTTTTACTCGATTTGGCCTTCCCAAATCTGTCCAATCTGATTAAAGGTCAAATTTTATGTCTGAAATTTTCTAGCAAGTTATATACAAATTAGGCATCCAACAGTTCAAGCCTTCTACCTATCACCCTGAGAGCCAAGGGGCATTAGAAAGATTTCATCAAACTTTGACAAATATGATTCGACCATATTGTTTTGATATGGGTAAAGATTAGGATGAAGGCGTCCATTTAATATTGTTTGCTGTAAGGGAATCAGTTCAAAAGTCTTTAGGATTCTGCCCCTTTGAACTAGGTTTAGGACACACTCTTCGTGGACCAATGAAGTTGTTTAAAGAGAAACTTCTTTCTAATGAAGATACCAAAATATTAATCTTCTCCATTATGTTTCAATTTTAAGTATAAGTTTTCAAAGGCTTGTGAGGTTGCATTAACTACTCTGCACTCTACTCAGTCAAAAATTAAATTAAGGTATGATCAAAATACAAAAGAAAGGAATTTTGAGCCTTTAGATTGAGTTCTGCCTTTCTTGTCGTACCAAAAAATCCTATTGATGCTAATTATTATGGTCCCTACACAGTTGAAAACAAAGTAAATGATTTAAAGTGTATCAAAAAATATTCCTGGGAGGCGAAAACAAAAACAACAGTGCCATATAAATATGTTAAAGGAGTATGTTGAGAGAGATAGCCAGGTTAATCATGCAATTAATTTAATTGTACCTGTCCCACTCAGTGAGGATTTAAGCGAAGAATGCGATCGGATTCTATCGACTTTGGAGTAACAAATCTTCGGAATTCAGAAATTATGAATAATCTGGACCAGAAACTTTCAAATTTCCCGAAAAAAGAAATGAATGAACTAAAGCAGTTATTACTTGAATATGAGCACTTACTTCCAGATTTTCTTACAATAACAAATAAAATTTATCATAACGTTGAAATTGTAAATTCCACACCTGTGAAATAACAACCATAAAGGATGAACCCTCTCGAACAGGAATGTTTGAAAATCTAAATTCACTATTAAATTGGACAATGCTTTCATATAGCCCAGTAAAAGTGGCTGACGTTCACCGTGTATTCTTGTTCCCAAACCATGTAATACTTTGCGCATTTGCACCGATTATAGAAAGGTGAACACGGTGACTAAAACAGATACATTTCCATTACCAAGAATCGATGACTGCATTGATAAAATTGGAAATGCAAAGTATGTCACCAAATTTGACCTTCTGCAAGGATTTTGGCAAATTCCACTGACGGAAAGGGCAAAGGAAATTTCGACATTCGACATAAAGCGAGTCCGTTTGGGATGAAAGGTTCGCCTAGTACTTTTCAACGTTTCGTGAACATGATTACATCTGTGATGCTTAAATCGATGATGTCATCATCTAGAACTACACATGGATAGATTATTTAGCGACAATTTGGAAACCCTTTCACAAACTCACTGATACAAATCTGACAATTAATTTATCTAAAACTATGTTTTTCTGTGATGGTGTAACATTTCTAGGACATGTCGTGGGACATGGACAAATTAAACCTATTGTTACTAAGGTCAAGACTTATTGTACCCATCAGTAAAAAGCAGTTGATGCGATTGTGGGGCATGACTGGATACTATCGGAAATTTTGTTCCAATTTCTCCATAATTGCTGAACCCCTGACACATTTTTTGAGCAAGAAAACATAGTTTAATTGGTGTGAAAAATATCAGGAGGCTTTTGATATGTTAAATGCCAAACGTAAGAATGCACCAGTTCTTATAGATCCAAATTTCAGCAAATCATTTAACTGTCTGTTGATGCAGGTAATGTTGGAATTGGAGCAGTATAGATTCAAGAAGACAAAAATGGTGTATATGATCCAGTGTACTATTTTTCTAAGAAATTAAATAAGCACCAGAGAAATTATTCAACAATCTACATTGGTTCAGCTCCTTCTCCGATTATTGTGGTTAGTGATCACAACCCCCTTACTTTCATCGGCAAGATGAAAAACAAAAATCAGAAATTATCACGGTGGATTGTGATGTTGCAGGCATATAATAGTGACATCAAGCACATTAAGGGAAAAGCCATCTTAATAGGAGACGCAGTTTAGCGTGTATATAAATATATTGTTTCATATATACTTTGTGTCATTCATAAGATTTCAACTTATGTAATTTTTTACCACATGTATTTTTGGCTAATAGTAAAAAGAATTCTTTATTGCGAAAATCTTTCTTTTTCTTTTTGAGTGATTATTTTCTCTGGAAATACAAAAGTGCTCTTTTAAAATTCTGGGATAGAAACATTCACTGGAATTTATAATGTATTCAAACCTGGAATTATGTTTATGTGTTCAACAAAAGACTGCTGTTGAGACATCAACACAGTTGGAGCTATAACAGAGACGTCAGCGCCTTCAGGTTTCGATTTGTTCTGGACTTAAACTCAGTTTTGTTTAGGACTTTAAATTATTAGGACTTTTGTCTGTAATTCTTGGATTATTTTTGGAATTTAATTCGCAATACCGTAAGTTCTATTTTTATCATTTTCACTTTGTATTCTATGTATATTTTTTAAACTATTTAAACTACTTTTTAAATTATTTGTTAAATTTGACAAAATTTGTAGTCTTTCACTCTTTTCTGTTGCTTATTTTAAGAGCATAGACTCGTCACAAAATCTATTTCTTATATTTGTGATTATAAAATTCCGTTTGTTTATTTCTTGTTGACCGCAAGGTCATGAAATATGTTTTCAATCGTCACAAATCGCATTGACTGTGCCAAAGTTCATGTTCCCACTACCTATGTAGCTTGAATCTGACATTCTAAGATATTCTAAACACAAACTGCCTGTAGAGTTTAAAGTAATAAAATATGGTGGAAGAAGGGAGGTAAATCAACCAAAAATGCCAGAGTTAAGTTGTGTCCCATCTCAAATGTTCTATTAGTGAACTGTTTATATCTTTGAAGTTTCATTTAGCGTGTCTTAATTGAATTTTTTTTTTTTTTTGATAATCAGATACTTAAGTTTCACAGTCCATTCTTTTTCTCCATTAATATAATTGAATGACGAGTAATTTGATTTCATGTCGATACATTCTTATAGACACTGGCTGTAACATCTATAACCATGGATTTGATCCTTTTTACAGAAATTTAAGTTATAATGAGCTATATATAATTTAGGGTTGCAAATGGTTGACTTAAATGTAGTAGTGATGCTGCTAAAAAGCGGCAGAATCATAGCGTTTCAAGCGAGAATAGATTCAACTTGGGTACGTGTACAAATTAGCACTGATCAAAACTTCAGTAGGGTATGAAAATACTTCTTAAACCTTTCGGAGGGAATCGAATAAAACGTATAGAGTATTGTCCATTTTGTTTCTTGTGAGATCCTAACATGTCTCACTCGAAAAGTTAACAAGTTTCCCGTATTTGCTATAATAAAATGTACAGTCACGTTTATTTCAAAATAATGCTAATGAATATTTACTCTATGTTCTTGACCATTGTCCGTGACTGAGCGCAGAGCAAATATGGCGTAGCTGACTTTTATTTCTTGAAAAGTTGTTTACTGATATTAAAGTTTAAGGTCAAGCATTATTTACAACTTATAATGTTCTCGAAATGAACGTTTGACCCACATCTTTGCCATTTTATTGGGTTATACAAGGTTGGGGGGGGACCACATTATTTTAATTCCTGCCTTAAGTTCAGTCTATGAAATTATTTGCTGTTGTATCCAGATATAATTTTTGATAGGAATGATTTATATAAAGTATTCATAGGAATTACAAACTGTTCGTTGACTTTTTGGACAGACTCTCTATTTTTGGATTCTTGTGAATTATAAGCGTGACATCAATACAGCTGGCATATCAACATATTCAAAACGAATAAGACTATGACTACATCATTACATTCACGATATTATTGGAAGCCATTTGGATATTCTTTACATTTAGACTTGTGATAGAACTTTTAGGATTATTTGTTATTTTATTCACAATATTGTATATTCCCTCAAATTTTCGCAATGTAACTTTAGAGAAATAATGTTTGTGTTGATTTTCATAAAGTTTGCTCCTTTCGCTTTTTCCTTTACTTAATTTAAGATATATCAGTCGTAACAGAAATTGAGGGTCGTTCCGGGATCCGAATTTCTTTAAAACATTTAAAATTTAAATTCACTTTGTTTCTGAATTTTAATTGTCTATGGTATAGATTTTAATTTCACATATTTGAAAACTCTTTAGTGAACTCAGCAAATTTTCACAATGTCATGTAAAGTGGAGAACTTTATATTAAATCTTACGCAATAAAGTTGAGTCTTTGTCTGAGCTCGCCAGATATTATGATCTTCTGAAGCGAAAGCATCTTTAATAAACAGGAGATAAAAATATTTTGGTTAAGTATTTGGTGGGAAACGAAGTTTTGGATTATAGTGCTTTGGGTATGTTTAGTAAATCTGTGTTTGGTTTTGATTGGAAATTAGAGGAATTATAGTAAACAAAGCAACAGATGGAATGGGAATAATCAAGCTTCCCCTGCACAAACAACGATGGTATATTTCAAATCCACTAAAAAGATAAATTGAATTACAAAATTTGCAGAGAGTAAGAGAAAAAGAAGAGAGAAATACACATCCAAAGAAAGAGAGAAAGAGAGAAACAAATGTCGATGCGGCAAGAGGAGAGAGAAATATAAATTCAGAGTTAAAAAGAATTGAAGCAGATGCAAAGATATTAAAGAGAAATGCAGAGAGAGAGAGAGAGGGAGAGACAGACAGAGAGACAAACAGGGAGAAAGAGAGAAAGCAACAATTTCATGTAATTTCAAGTAAGAATATCGTTAAAGTTGGCAGGTGTAGTGCTTGGCATGGATCCAAAGTTTCATCAGAATGGATCAAAAATATGTCAGAGGGGAAGCGAAAGAAAACTTATAGCAAACCGTCCTATCTGCTTTTTTGCGCCATCCTAATATATCTATCTCAAAAGGTCAACATGTTTTCCATATTTGTACCAATAAAATGGGTACATTCCTAATCACTTGTAAAACAAATACTGGCGTTGGTATATCACACATTTGAAAAGCCACAAACAAATGTAATATTTTAAAAAATGAACGCTGATATTATCAGCAGTCTTCTAATGTAGGGCTGTCTTTATGAAGTTCACTTTGTCATTTTCTTGTAGACCTCAATGACATGGATAATAAACCTACCACAATGGTTTTCATTCCTTATATAAACGTAACTATAAAGATCTTTTTTCTTATTGATTTTATACAAGTTAATGTATAATAAAAAGTAAAATCTCGAATTTCTTTTCGCCTGCCAACATGCTATACTGTTCAGATTTAGTTTCCAATCTGCCCTTTACTTTGGTACAACCAGTAATTGCACATTTTGATCAAACAGTCATAATCATGCCCGAGATTTGATTATTCCTGCGTCAGGGGCTGACCTTGGAGGTGCCGCTAATAGCTCCTGTAATGATAAGACAAGTCCTGGGCTACTCATTCTAGAAAAAAAGATATGCCCAGGAAGATTCCTGCCTACCCTAATTTTCTTCAGCGACCACGGTCACGGGTGGTCCTTTCCTGCTCGGACCGTCTTCTTCTTCAACATGCTCGGCGCTTATCAGGATACCTTGCGAGAGAAACAATTAAAAACTTCAATTAAGGAGACAATCTCGAGCGGAAGAAGGCCCTCCACTCTGAAGGTTTACTAGGGAAAAGATGCGTGTTATTATCCCAACAATACCGTTCCTCTGGGTGTCTCAATAGCTCAACTGGCCCACTTTTTCTCTTCCTCTTTGAGGAGAAACATTCAGCCCCAATTTCTATCAAAGGCTACCGCCCAAAGATACTGGACACATTCTGGCACCTGGTAGATGTGAAATTTGGCTGGATATAGAATTATCGGATCTTTAAATCTTTTTGTTCTCATTCGACCAAAATCCCTCACTCTGTTTCCAAATGAAACAAATAAAGGATTTTAATATGGCTCGAATCGGTCCAATTTGAACCTACTGCTCAGACTTCGCTAAAGCCAATATCATACAAGTCATGTTTTCTGATATCTTTTGCTTCTTCATGCATGGTAAGTGAGCTGCATGACCTTTATGTCGACCGTAATTCTTTTCAGCTCAGATAGGAGTATTTAGTGGTTCTCCGGACATAACCAAGGTATGTATCCCAAAATATGTTATCGTCTATCGATAACCAAAGAGTCATAACTCACTCGTTCTCTTCCATATAGAGGTCGAGAACAAGAGCCATGCAAAATCCTGTTCGCGCTCTCAAGCACTACTTTAAAAGCACACATCGTGGCTCGCGCTTTTAACACATTACACCACCTAGATTTAACAGATAAAGACGGATTGAGTTTTAGGAACACGTTCTCAGCACCATAGCGACATACCCTGCTTTTTAGTTCTTGAAAAGAGGAACTCTGAGAACGAAACATAACTACTGTGATTAACGGCATGAGGATTGCTCCTCCATTTATAATCGATGACTTGCAATGCAGAAATCCAGGAATCAAAACTAGATGGATATCCTTTCCAACGCACTTTCACTTCTTCGAATCATCGTTTGCCCATTTTATTATTCTTCGATAGTGAATGCATTCCATATCGTATACGGCGTATTCTCTTTTCTTTGTCACTCTTTGTACCTCTGGTAAATATAAGGTTCATCTTAACACTTCACCGCTGATGTCTTCCAATTTATAGACAGGAGAACTGAGTCAACGTGCTCGTCCAGTGACACAAATCAATACGGATGTCCATTTAGATGAATAACCTTTGTCAAAGATGCGTTTATTGAGTCCAATAGAAACCAAATTTCTCTTCTTTAGCATTTCTTATTTATTGCTTTTCTCGATTAGTAGGTAGAGTTCCAAACAATCGATCAGACACTTCGTTTTCGCGGGTCACAGCTTCGGGTGCAGATGCGATGCTACGATGGTACTATCGATAACTTTGACGAGACGTGGTAACACGTCACTGTATTTGAGAGTGAGTTCATGTGTAAAATATGTCCACGTACGTCATCATCAAATTCTTTTAAAGCGTTCCACGACACTGGCTTTCGTATCGGAATTCTCGGTGGTGAAAATTTAGATGTCTCTTTTTAATCCTTTTTCAAACGTTTGTTTGAGTAATTCTGTGCCTTTGTCTGTTTATAATCTTAGTGGATTACGACCGTTCTTACTAAATCTGAACAAGCTTTAGAAGTCAGTGGTACTACTCAGTGACACAAAACAAATATTTGTAACCACAATTTACGCTGCCAAATGAGGGACATCTGCTATATTGTCTTACCATTGATCATCGAGGCCAGTAACTTTGACTTGTCTTCTGGGAACGTTTCGTTGAATGGGTTTGTGTAACATGTACGTCGATTATTCTTTTAATCATCGTCTCGCCTCTGGTAAATGTATACCTTTAAGTTTGGTTTCAGTAGCATAATACTGTTTTGGAAATTCTTCATAACCCACAGCAAGTGCAGGACTGTAGTCAATGCAATCTAAAGGGTCTCGTAGTTGATCAATGTCTGACTATTTGAGTATTTTCAAAAGATTCAAAACTCTTATAGCAGTCATGTACCACTGGTTATAACGTCTGTGCCTTAAAGGATATAATTATTTTTTGCGCTTCCATTGCAACTGTACGAGCTCTTCATAAATGTGTTCCATTAGTTCAAGAGAAAAACAACGACTGTTCTCTTCTATAGTATCCATGAGGATAAGTAACAGCGCTGAGATCATCTGGCGTGTTCCAGATAAGCGGAGTCTTTATTGTCCAGTTCATGATGTGACACAGCACAACTAAATCACCGTACCATATACTTTTCTACCACGTAGACAAATCCAATCAAGCTAAATAATTTGGAGTAGGTCCTTCCACTTTCATATATTTAGACTATTTAGACTTCCTTTCAAAGTCTGGAATCGACTTTTTAACGTACAATATACAGGAGAAGTCAAAGGAAACGTGAAATCCTCTTTTGATTAAAACATCTCGACGAGTCACTGGAGGTGCTATCCAGAGTGATTAGCAAGCCTATGGATGCGACCCGTAGGTAGGTACACGTACAATAACACTTTTAACAGCAAAGCCGAAAAGTTGATCGGCATCGCATTAGCTAGCAGATCAGTAAGATAAACAATAGGCATCAATTGCGACAATAGTAGAGGACCGGCAAGGTCGTGCTACGTTGCTAAAGTCGCAGGGTACGGCAATTCTCTGATCGGAAGGCATAGCATCGTAATCGTTTTCATGATCGAACATGAAGTTTATGGTGAGCCTCTTTCTCGCTTGCTGTGTCAAATTCGTCGATATAGGTGATGATGTTAGGACTCAAAATCGCCCATGGAGCTCATAATTGGTCCCTCACATGGTTGTTGCTGTGTTGAATTATTCATCATCTTTCTAGGTCGGCGTTTGTATTCGCAATGAGGTGTTGGTCCTGAACTGTTCCCTTTTATACTGAAGATGAACGTGTCCGTTCAGTAAAGTGTTGTGATCCAGAGGACCTACTCGTTGCTACTACACAATTTTATAAACTTTTTCTAAAAGACAACGGATATTTCGTGTTTTTATAAACTTAAGACTGTTCTGTTTTCTCACGCGAAAGTCTTAGTCTCGTCCGGACTGTAGAGCTTCTTTCAATACGTCAAAGTTCACTGGACTCCATCGATACTTCAGTGTCAGTCCCTTGACTTTGAATTTGGTACGAATTTCTCTCTGTCAATCTTATTATTGGCAACCATATGTACAACTGTCCGTGTCAAAGTAAAGGCATCGATCTCTTAAAAGTTCTACGGCTTTGTATAATTCTGAACGAACACTGGCTGTCACGTACGCTGCAATGATGACACTTTCAAACGCATCTGGAGGTGCAAGCTCTGTCGCTTCTTCGCAATTTAACATGATCAAATTTTCACATGATTTCCACTTGTTTCACGAGGGTCTCTTTGTCGTCTACCATTTCAAATTAGCGACCTGGATCTGCCAAATATTCCGTCTTTGGTAATATCGGACGTTGTGCCGATTTTCCCGATATAACATTTAACATGACTGGCAAACGACCGTCTTCATTCGTTCATTTTCACTTATCCAGAGTGATGCATTCTAGGTAACGTTACTGTTCTTTGAAGATTTCTCTGTATTAAGGACAGACGAGATATAGCTAATAGCTTCTTGTTGCTGTTTTAGAAATTTGGTGACGCTACCTGAGAAATCCCCTTGTTTTGAGTCTTCGTCCTTTTGGTATTGTTCTGTGGTAGAAAAATGCCAAATTTTCGTAGACTTTTAAAAGTCGTTTTTCAATATCCTGAGCACAACACGCGAACAGTGTGGCAACAAGACTTGTATTGTTACATGTTTCAGCACACCTACAGCATAATGGAAATATCAGTTTTCCTTGGCAATGATTTGTTAAGACAGATGATGCAACTGAGCTGGAGGAAAGACTTTGCATTTGATCAATCTTTAGTTGGTATGTTCTGTAAGCAGTCCAGGGAGCCCTGCGGCAAACAGAACGTATTTGCACATGCAATAATACAAGGAACATTTAGCGATATTTTTGATTTCGTCTCCTTGAGATTCATCTACGTCGTATAGCAAGCGTGTCGCATCAGTTTGTCCTCCAAACAAATTGTCAAGTTGGTTCAATGGCTCCATGTCCACCACGTCGTAACTACTGACGTTGCTTCTAAATTCGGGATCAGTTTTGAAACGTTGATCTTATTTGTACTACAAAATTCTGCCACTTGATATCAGTTTTTCTAACCCAAAGAATATGCTTTTTCTGGTTTCGTTGAGAGAAATACCTGACGCATCCGTGAAATAAACAACTATGGAATTCGTAGACGATCTTCAAGTTTTCTAAATCCCACCCATTCACCGAAAGACTTCCAGGTTTCTTTTCTGTCCCCTTTCTATCATGTTGTGTCCATTTTTCTTCATTTTCAATCAAGTAACCTAACCAACGTAACGCTTTGGTGGATTATCGACGGTTGACCTAGAGGTAAAGACTGAGGACTTCTGATGCCCAATTTGTTATCGGGCATGAACTTCTTTTTGGTATAATAATCCACACTCTTTAGCGCTGGTAGAAGTTCCTTCAATGGACTGATACCTCCGTGATCCAGAAGTTATTGTCGAAATTTGTGGCAGCAATGGCATAAAATGTCCACATCACCTCGACGACACTTCAAAATTTCTTCCTGAAAGTAGTGAGTTTGGTACCACCGGTAGAATTCATCTCGTTGTTCTATGTACATGCCATCTTGGTCGTAAAAGTGAATGTCCTGCAAATGGGAGAGAACAATTTGATTAACTTTGTTATTGAAATAGTGTGGAAAATATACTTTGACTATTTCTGTCATTCCAAACGCTTTAGGCATTGTATTAAAGGCATGGTCAAATAACTCATGGAAACTTTACATTGTACATTTGCCCCACTTTTATATAGATGAATCTGGCTCCGTTCATGGTAATTGTGGGAAATTTGGTATCTTGTTCGGAATATTTCAGAATAAATTGACGTTATATCCTGAGAAATTTTGATCCAGAACTCTAACATACCGATGGCAGAACCCGCAACACTGGATGTACTGATACCTCTGTATCACCCGTTTAGAGACACGCTTATTGCTTCTAGAAATGTGACCAGGGATTAGCCAATCGGCAGTAATATATTTATGACGTAAAGAGAGGCCGAGGTTGTTTAGGGTCCAAATTATGCATTCCCTAAGGAAACTAGCAAATTTATTGCTCTTCTTACAAGCTAGCCTTTCTCATTTATACGTGATACTAGAAAAAAGAGGTCTTCACAAACACGTGAAGAATCCATCCACGGCAGTCAGAATTGCCATAGATTCAAAATACATCGAAAAAATATCTAAAGACAAATTCGGCTCATTATCGTGTTCAGAAACCTCGCTGATAATTTTGTTGTGTTGACTCCAACACATAAACTCGCCGCAGACCACAGAGCGACGAGATAAGTAAACGCACGGACATACAAGTTTTTTTTTAGGTGGAGTGGCGACTTAAACTGGGACAGTGTTAGGATGGGCTAGAAATACATACCTCGGGTTATAATAGGGGATGAAATATGTAGAATTGCAGTTGAGACATTAAACATTTTTTAACATGGTTGTCCGCGCGACATTCTTGTGTAATCGCGTGTGGGTTCAAGGTCAGCCCCACTTATCACAGGTAAATTCGCCCATGACAAGCTCAAAACAACTATTATTATTAACTAATCACTGATGATAACAGGCAATGGTAACGAACTCAAACAGCTAAAAGTCGGAATGCGTTTGCAATCAGATAAAATACAATGTGAGGAAATGCGTAAGATAATACGAGGAATGTGAATTGGGAACGCACAAAGATCTAGTTGCAGTTTCTCGAAAATATGTTCATGATAGTCTTCGTCTCCAGCGAGGTTTGTTTAAAATATCCAGTCGATCCAGTTTCGTTGTTATATAGGCTACCAGATAACCGGAATCTAAACGTCGCTGTGGCAATACCTGGCAGCTTTGAAAGGATCAAACTTTTACTCAGTGTTAAAGTTACTGTACCACTCGATACTGTTGATCAGGCATTTTGCTTGGACAAGTCTCCATAGGACCTTTGTTACGTAATCACCATTTGTTCCTCACAAGGACTGTAAAACAAAAATCCTCAGCGGGTATGGATAATCGACAATCGTATCGAATGGTCAAATCTTGCATATCTCACCGCATCGAGAGACGAATATATCACGGTTTATCAGGGTTGTTCTTATTGACTTAAGTTCTGCGGACAACTGTAAGCAAACTAAAATTGCCACCAGCAGCCTAATTGACAGCGTAGACTTTTCTAATATGCCTCAGCCAATTTCAAAGGTTACACTGATTGTTGAATATCGGCGAGGATCGTACGATCAGGATTGAGAAGAAGCTACGATTTATCCGAAATTTAGGTTTAAAGCAATAGATACATGTTTAGTGGAATCAAGCTATGTATATGCTAATGAACTCATACATCCGTTATTATGGACGATCCGCCAGGGTATTGACGTGATAAAGTCATCGAGGCTCAACATACGAAAACAGATACTTGCCAAATACAAACGTGCAAGTGGAATCATTGACGTCGCATGTGGAACTGGAATAATAACTACGCTGACAGTAGGTGGCGACCTAATCGTTAGTAGCTATCAGAGTTATGTCGTTATAGCCGGTTTGGTTAACACCAATATTCAAAGACGTCGCAATAAAAGACCGCTTCGGAATGGAGCATGCTCATGATTACAAAATTATATTCGTATGATTAATACCGCTGCGATAACCATCGAAGAATGTAATGCGTATTTGGCTAAAATTGAAACTCTCAACATGTAAAAAATAAAAGATCCCAACGAACGGGTAATAAAAAATACTATTTGGCAATTAGTCGGGTAATTTTTGCACTAACTAGAGTGCCAATGTTAGTCTCAATGACAGGTTTCTTCAGAGACTTTATTGGTCTGATTTATAACTCGTCATTCCAAGTGTTGCCCCTCTTTAGCTAGTACATTGTCCACGACACAAGGAAACGGAACTAATTCCTCCACGGGGATATCTGTCTCCAACATAGCCCGTTCAATTTCCTTGATAGATCTACGTTCTTTAAATAGTGTACAATATCTGTTACTAGCTAACTGGAATATCTTGTTAAACTTCTTATCTAATTCGGATATACTTAGCAGTGGATGAATCAACGTGTACTTGTCCTCGAGTTAAGCAATTTCATCAAACAGCTAACCTAGATCTTCGGCGTCCATTATTTGCTAGAGTATGTCATCAATTAAAATTTGTATACCTCAAACGTCCATATTTTTTTTATTTCGTAAAAGGATATGGTACTGCTCATATGCCTATTAAATGATATACCTTGAGATTACAGACACACATGCCATAAAAAAGTTATGTATATATTGTTGTTATGCACAACCGACGTGTAACCGATCGGTGTTAATTATGCTTAGTGTAGTCATCCCCAAATGAGCTGTTAGGGTGTCAAACGACAGCCTAGAAAGATCATAAGGCGTCTCAAACACCACTAATTCTCAAGGAAAGTATGTGCGTCTTATAGTATAATTAGCAACAATCCGTACATTCGTAAATAGTGTCTTTTAGGTCTATAGAGACAACTATCCAAGCTCTAATGTCTCCATAATTAATATATATTTTCCGCCTGCGTGACTCGAACCCGCAATGACTTTTCCACTGTCAGCTATTTAACTAATTGCGCCACTGACACCGTTGTACGTAAATAACGAAAACTAATATATCAAGTTATTAAATCAATTAGTCATACACTCCCTTCGCATAATCCTATATAAAGAAAAATTTCATTTTATTCCTAGGTTTTCCACGCTGTTTCAAATTAATTTTCTTTTATATCGAATATCAAGCAGCTCGCCGGATCATGGTTGAGGTATGTCCTGTTTTTCAGCATCAATTCCTCCTTGAGATGACGACACAGAAACCGATACTGAACGATAGGGCTGTTCGGGACTTTATCGTTTCTTGATTCAAGCAAACTTGAGCGCTCACAAGCTTAGATCACAGGAAGATCAAAACGTTACGACCATCTGAGTTAGTGGACAAATCACGACAGGTTTCTGGCCATAGTATGTTCTGATTCACGCATCAAAGCCTCGTTATTTCCTTTTTTCAACTCTCCAGATTCAGGCCCGAAGTAACGATCCTGCAGAGTATGTGGTCTCAGAATGAATCTTCTCTTCCATCAGCATTATAGAAATGCAGTCCCACATTCCGGGCAAGGGTAATAGTTGGGCAGATATCGTGTCCAGACAGGGGTGAGTAGTCCTCGGGAAATGGTCTTTGCAACAGCAGGTAGAAGAGACATTTGTTATATCTGCGCTGAAAGTCAACGCAGACTTGCTTGAAAGGAGGCTCACCATTCCCAGACCAGATCTCATGGTCGTTGGACGACTTAATTTCTGAAGTGTGATCGATTGTACGTCCATGTCTTCCCGCTTTTCAGAATAATTCCTCAGGCTCTGCACAAAGTCAGGATTTCCAAGTCACGGGTCATCCTAATAGCTTACCTGTCGCATGAGCGATTGTGGTTAAACAATATCACTACCTGTTGAACAATGGTTCCTTGTGATTAATGCTAAGATGGTACCTGCCTAGACAGCACAGAGGGACCCTAATGCGTTGTCCGGAAATCATAAACTTTCACCTCTCGCTCATATTAAACGATGTATCAGCCAGAATCGGTGCTCGATCAAGGTTGCCAAATGCATCGCTCAGGTTAGAAGACAATTTATTTACCAAAGGTTTATGAAGCGAATTAAAGAATTTAATGCAGGAAATGTATTGATGATGTGAGCCCTACCTTAACTACTGTTGCAAATTGTATTATATTATTTTTCGAGGAGAAAGATCCTTTAGTTTCAACAGGGCTTTAGGGCAGCTGTCTGCAATACTCTTAAGTTCTCTGTGGTCTACACTATAGGGTCGGAACCATATCTTTCATCAGGTATTTTAACTCCAGACACCACGCTCTCACTCTTTAATGCTGAGATGGAAGGGGAAACCTCTCGTATACTTGGTTGAAATTTACTCGTGTTTAGGTGACATGGGACACCTCTCGTATACTTCTTTGCTCTTTACACATGCTTATGAACATTTTATTGAAATTCCCCTTGAGTACCTTGAGCTCCAAAAATGTTCCTCTTCTCCCTAGCGTCGACGAGAAGGAAGGAAGTTCGCCTTTCTCGGTTGAAAAGAACCATTTATGGTGCAATTGTAATTATGATTCGGCGTTCTCTCTTTGTCAGCCTTGGTTTGTAGCTGTAGGAAAGCCTACATTGTGTAGCTCCTGTTCCCAATGAAATCCACACACTCAGATGCATCTGTATTGGGATGATAAAGATGAACTCCTTTGCTATATTAGAGATTTATTTTTGTATCCAGATCAAAAGAGGAAAGAAAAATCGTTCCAACCGTCTTTTTCTTCTCTTAGAGTTATCTCTGATATTTCAGCAGCACAGTCTAAAGTTAGATTGTACGCAGTACTGAGTTTTAGTCTCACTTAGAAACATCTCTCTACTATGAGAATCTAAGCCCGTGATATTCGGCTATTCTTGCATGTTAAGCCATTCTGCTTCATTCTTGTATGATGTTATGAAAGTCACCTTATGGCAATAGCATTTCACTTTATTGTCCTTGTACCTTCGATCAATGTCACACTAGAATGAAAACTTTTATACTTTGGGCACAATTGTATCAGCCCAACAAGTTGCCAAGCTATCTTCCAGTCTGCAGCAGAGCATCCTACTGACAGCAAGGACTAGTTTACTCTGACATCTTATCTTATGTCATCAGTCTTCCTTCGGCTGGCAAATGCACCAACACAATAATAACAACTGATGTATTACTGTTATTAAAATGTGAATATGTAGCTATGGTGGGGATAAAAGTAAATGTAACAATGTAATTAATGCTTACCTGCGATTAGTACCCAAATTGACCTTCCCTCCCCGCTCTGATGTCATTCAGTATTGGTCCAGTTCAATAAAGGATAATATTCCGGTTGGCGGAATTTGCCCAGTCAAAAACTATCATCATGTTGTTCTTTTCTCGAGATCTCCAATTACTAATTGGAGGACGGGAACAATCTCCTTGGGCTCGACAGCAACAAAGAATGCATAGTAGCCCAATAATAACAGATAAATATTTCATAATTAAAATGAGTGTTCCAAAAGTGAATACAAAGTAAAACAAGCAAGCAAACAAATACACAATAATAACTAAATAAAACAAAAAATAATACATAAATACATAAAAGAAACAACTAACAAGAAATAAAAACACAAACAAAGAATATAGGTTCAACAGCCACAAACAACAAAAAATATAGAAAACTCAGCATGTCATACTAGCACGGCTACTCTTATGTGCCCTGGGGCAATGTCCTTCAAGTACCGTTTACACTTAAAAAAAAAAAAAAAATGTCTGCGTTCCTGTGCCTTAAGATACCAAGCCAGATTACCGAACTGCAGAGAGTATTTTAACATTACAGCACCAGAGCCCTACATACAACCAAAAGTAATGTTAAATTTCTACTGGTAGTATTTGTATAAGCAGATGTTCTCATTTTGTTAGCATTTATATGGAATTCAAATTGTAGAATCCTTGCGAGCAATTTGTTATTATCTCCTGTCCCAACGTACATTTCGAAAGGTAGTTTAACTTAAACTTGAGCAGCAATTGAACCTCCTCTTTACTTACGAATCATAATAATAATACAGCTTATTAGAAAGGTTCGGTATGATTTGATACAGAAGTGTAGGTCAGGAAGAAGTTACACACACACACACACACACACGCACACGCTTTAAAAGACTTGCATCTTTTAATTGTTGAGACAATACAATTGACGTAATCTTGAATGTCTTGAAAATAAATATAACGATTAATAATATCAGGTTATCTAATTTTTTATGATCAAACCTCTAATTTTATCTACATGCGTCATAGACCAAAAACACACGTGATGCCATTCAAGATTTTCGTTTGATGGCTAACATGTGCCAAAGGAAAATTGTGTCAGCGTGGTATCCAAATCAGACCGCTATCTGAATAATATTGTTCACAGTATCGTCTTCATCAAAGACTTCACGTGATGTGCTTCTGGCCCTAAATTAAAAATGTAACTGCGGTGGCTCAGAGTTTAATCGCGCCTGAATAACGACCGAAAACGTGCTTGTTTCAATGCTAGCATCATACCAGTAATGTCGCCAATCTTGATGTGTCCTTGGGCAAGAACCGTTACTTTCCTTTTTTTCTGAAATCCATTTCGTAACAGCTAATGAAAAGCACTTATATATATATATATATATATATATATATATATATATATATATATATATATATATATATATATATATATATATATATATAAGAGAGAGAGACATATTTATGTTGTTCGCAGCATCACAGTAATGTTTCGTTGTCAGCGCTTCCAGAAGAATATGCTTAACATTTTCTGTCAGATTTAGATGATTTTTTGAGGGCCCATGAATACTGAATCGTATTTACAAATTGTAAGTATTTCCTTCCTCACAGACCTTAAAATAAAACCTATATTTGCTGCAATCCGCTAAATAACATCACTGAGTAACCTCAAGTACATGCTGACGTTGAAATATTATAGCTCTTTCATCACGACCTGTTTCCTCCATCATTTGCAAATCGAACTGCATTGGACTTGAACATATGAATGGAGAATATTCTGTTTCGATTGTTTTCCTTCTCTTGTTTCGTTTCCCGTAAACGTATTGTCCCAGTAAGAGGTCTTGAAGCGAGAACAACCTTAATGAGTGGGGTCAGACAATTTTTCTACTTCCCCTATTGGATATAGAAAGGTGTACGCATCCTACAAAGGAGCATCGATGTGAACATTTCCATATATTGGTACATCTCCAATAAGACTCTTTCCCAGCAAACACTTTCCTATTTCTTTAGCCAACCCATACCCTGAATACGTACGATTCGCGACAGATTTGCTGTACAGTAACCATGGTCTTCCAGACATGACAGATCAGAACTTTGCCTTTTCAAACATGCTCCAGTCCAGTATAAATTGTTTTCTACTGTAACCACTACACTATCTTTATTTTTTAACAGTTTCACAGACAAATCTACCAGAGTGATACGAACTTCTTTTCGTGTACAAAGTGAATAGCATTGTATATTAACATAAATGCAACAATTATTTACACACGATCCTCAACATCAACCATCTCGTTAATTTGTCTTACTAGTTTCATCTTGCCTGCCATATCACATTTACTGAGATCCTCAGAAACTGTTCTTATGATGTTAAAATCCTATTGCAACGATGTTCTGCTAGGTGGTGGAATTAGGCGGCAACTTGGTATCTAGCCCTGGTGTTTCTTTTTGATGCATCCTCCATTCCAGCTTGAAACATTTGGACTTGGCCAATGTTGATAAGGCTTTATCTCTTCATACTACCTATAGTCTAGTTCCTGCACTGCATTGTATGCTTCATAAGAAGTCTCCATTTTTAACCAACAATTTGGAAATTAAATCTATTACATCTGTGTCCTGATAGATGTGTCAATGAATAAGGTTGTTCCATATGTCAAGATTTTTATTAATACAGATCGTATTACTCACTTCTGTCTATTTCAGGCTCACGTTTGGTTTGGATAATCGCCGTAGAATTATAGCAGACCCAGATGTGACATTAGGGTCTGTTGATACAACTGACTTTAGACCTTTCTCCATCTCTCGGGTTCCTCTCTGCCATTGCAACCTCTATGCATCGATTCTTCTGGTCACTGGAGCAGATGTATCAATGGAACTTGGTTTAGTATCATCAGTCTAAAATCCGACCCTTTGTTTGCAATAGTTCAAACTTCTTAGTATAGCTTTTCACATTTTCAGCAAAGTAACAGTAAGCATACTGAAATAACGTAAGTGCCATCTCTCCCATATATACTTAGCAAAGCTGGGATACGATGGCATCAAAACTCCACCAAATCTCCAATGCTTTTGGAGGATGGAATTAGAAGAGTTTCTACCATTCATATTTGAAAAATTCCATCGTAACTTCCCAAATGTCGACTGTTATCGTTTAATGACGGGATTTTCTAACTAAATTTATCGCTGATTAGAAATTGAAATTATGATTATAATAATGGGATAGAGAAACATTGTTAAGTACAAACTTTATCAGCTCCAGATTTTAAATCTTTAGTAAAAATCAATTTTGAAATTAAACTTTTAGCAAAACAAAATTTATCATTTTAAATTGCGTCTGCGAGAGATTAACAAGCAAGTTTAATTTCTGTATTTGTGTCTCTACTAAAACATAACTACGGTTTACTGGAGTGTTTATCTCAAATAATACATTAAAAATTAAAATTAAACATTTTATTTATTTTGTATTGTCATCCAGTTTGATCTTCGTTATCTTTCCTCTCACATAATGGTGTCAGATAAATACCTGTAACAATAATAAAAATAGATCAAATTCATGTGAACATTGTAACATGATTAGTATAGTATATGAAAATCCTGGCTTATTTATTCATTTTGGCTTTGTTTTTGTTATTTTGTTATTTGTTTAGTTTACTTGTTTTTCATTTTGTTTCTTTTAAATGGCTTAAGACTGGAGCCGTTATAAGATTTTTACAAAATTATTATTTTCCGTTTTCCAGGATTTTATCCATTATTCCTACTTTTCACGATTCTTTGTATAAATGGCCCAAAATTCCATTTGTTCTTACTTTTCAACTAAATATTTAGCTTATCATATTTATTTATTTATTGGGGGGGGGGTCGGATTGCTGGATTTGTCTTTTTGATTTATCTTTTTCAATACAATATATATATCTTAAAAATTTGGTTTTTTAGTTTAAAAAGCGAAAGCCCGATATTTTACACATTCGTTCCTAAACTGCAACTAATAAACATTTTACGGACAAAACCGGTATTAAATACCAAACTTATCAGTCTCTAAAAGTATTAAAATCCAAGCAAAGCTGTGATCTTTAAAATGTTTTAAAAAGTGAATGAATTTATCACAAATAAATGCTGCGGAAACAAGTGTTGCAAGAGTTATAAAATAAAACCTAGAAACACGAGGATACGAGAAACGAACTAACTAGACCAGGTTTCAACAATATGAAAAACAAAAACGTCTTGGTACAGTTAATACATTGGCTCTAGTTTAGGTATTAAAACTTGTAGATGTTGTTCACGTTTTATACTACCTGGAGTGTGTGTAATACAGTATTGAATTGGATTAAGATTTTTAACGCATTGTGGTGTTCTTTCCTGTTCTTGATAAGTTATATATTTTCTGTTTGTTTCAATCCTATGTATTTAGTCAAAGTGTTATAACGTCTACACTTACTTATTTATAAAGAACCAAAGTACTAGCGCCTATTACAAAAGAATTTGATGGTTATGGACGGATGTTACTGAAGTGGCATATAGTTACGCTTGGAAGGGCTTTTATTTCAAAAAGATGTTCTCTACACAAGCAGTACAACGATCGAGCAAATGCCTGCTTACTGTGCAACAGCATCCTCATCCTGTCTACCTTTATCCTATCCTTTTGCATGACACCAAAATACTTGGTTCGATCCACTGGGAACGCTTACTCGGACAGGTTAGGTCAAACGAAATACCAATTACCCTGATTGAAAATATGTAACAAATTCAACCCAGTGAATTTGTTTTGTCTTGTTCGCTGCAGAAAACTATATGCATGTTAACCTGTAAAGCATACCATTCACAAGTAGTATGCAAGACTTTAAACAACTTGCAGACACAGCAAACAAGCTAACCGAAATGAATTGTGAAACGGCCAATTAATGCTGACCAATTACGCATAGAGCGAAAATAATTACCTAGATAGATAATTTGTTATTTATTTGGATAGATAATTTGTTATTTATTTGTTACTGGGTTTCAGTTCTGGATTTGATACAGGTTTAAAACGCTTGCCTTCATTTTCGTTTGTTACTGCAAAACCTTCGTCTCGTTACGTAAACAATCGGTTTATAAAGTTTATCTTATTTCGAAGTACTTTCTTGGTATATACTTTGCTGTCTGTTGTAACGTATCCACTTAAGTAGCTAAGTTAAGTCCGTTTTCAATTCTATTTTCTGGGATTTTATATTATCCTACATAACCCCATCTGCCTGGGTGTAGGGACTATGATAGTCATAACACAATTTATAAAATCATGCATAAGTTTCATACGTATCTTCGGAAAGAATCTTTGTATTTAAGAAAGAAAGAAAATAAGAGCATAAATACATAAATGTACAAATCTAAATAACGTGAAATAAGGAAAATTTACTACATAGGAATATAATAAACTCATCTGAATAGTATATCTTCTTAAGTATACTTAAATTGATACAGGAAAAAATTTGAAATGAGATGGGGACAGAGACAGAGATGAAGGAGAGAGTTTCTCCTGTAATATGTTTTTATTAGAAATCAAAGAAAGTCGGTATTATTCGTCTACAAAGCGTTCATTTTCATTCCAATTTCCAATATTTTCACAAACAGATTTTTAATCAAGTTAATACAAAAGCTACGAAAATTAGGCAAAGTTGCATCAAACCTATTTATATATATGAAATATATTAGGCACAGTATCAATATATTAACGAAAGATATAAGATCTAGGTTGGCACTTTTTTGTTGTCTTTGACTAGATGAAATGTGTGAGTGGCATGTAAAGGCGAGAGCTTTTGGCCCCATTGACAACCCACCCACCCACCCCAATCCTCAGGTCCAGCAATGAGAGATTAAGACTACCATATCGAACAGAAAGAATTTTGTGACAGTTTTCTAATGATGAACAACCGATGCATCAGTATTTCAAAGACTGAAGTATAGTAGTCAAGTCCGGAATATTTTTGCTTTCACTTGTTTTATGTTTATTTAATGTAATTATTTGTCTGTCAGTTTTTTTTATTAAAAAAAATGTATTCCGTTACATGCTATTGTAATGTAATATTGTTGACTTGATTTGATATTGTCCAGAATAGAGTTCGATTCTGTTTGACCTGACTGATCTTTTTCTTATTTTTTTATTTTCGACGTAAACAACTAATAATAGAAACAATGTATTAAGTTGCTGACCTTGTTTTTAAATCAGTGGCAGCTTCAGTAAACAACTTTATTATTTTGTATTATCCTTCTCAGAGTAAGAATTATTCAGTTGAGTCAAGGTCGTACTTGACATAAGGGCCAATTTCTAAAGTAAAATCGAATCCCATCATTTGAACAATAGGACTATGTTATTTAAAGCAGAATCCAGCAATACTCATATTATGATAAGATATTCCACCAATTATTGGATCAATTTCCACCAATTCCTAGGATAAGTTTCCACCAATTCCTAGGATCAATTTCCACAATTCCTAGGATAAATTTCCACCAATTCCTAGGATAAATTTCCACCAATTCCTAGGATCAATTTCCACCAATTCCTAGGATAAATTTCAACCAATTCATAGGATAAATTTCCACCAATTCCTAGGATAAATTTTCCACCAATTCCTATGATACGAATTCTTCAACTGCCATTTATGATAAATGTTTCTTGGCCATTACTTGTTATGGTAGTTTTCCTTCTCACCATCCCAATTTATCGGTAGGAAACTCGCAAATCGAAAGAGGAACTTCATAATATTCTGGAATTTCTTTGTTTAAGAATATGAGGTAAATAATTAAATATCGAATAAGCTAAAGATAGCCAAAATTTATTTAAAATTCAGTAAGAATTGAATATTTCAAACTATTACCAAACTCGTTTTATAGTAAAGAAAACTTAGGGGAATGCGTGACCATAAATAACGGAGTATCATTTTTATATTGCTTTTAAAAGCATTTTATTTCAAAATTAATTATTATGGAGCAGGAAGTTGGCAGCGAAATTGTTTTAAACAATAATCCAATATTATCATTGCAAATACAAATAAATTCGGGGCCCCGAGTTGTCGAGTGGTCTAAAGCGCTCATCGTTACGGATCACTGCCATCTCACTTCTGTCTGCGTGGGTTCGAGTCTCGGGTTCTGCCTATGTGGGTATGTGAGAAAAATTCCAGTAGTTTCTCGTGGGTCGGTGGTTCTTTCCGGGGTTTTCCCAGGTTCTTCCTCTACCATTAATACTGGCCGCCATGTATAGCCCATATTGTGCTGAAAATGGCATTAAACCCCATAATTACAACAACAACAACAACAAATAAATTCCTAGTAACAGTTAAAACAATCCATAAAATATTATATTTCATAATTAATATCATAGAATAAGTGAAGAATACAGCAGGTCTCAAGAGAAAAGTTAGATACTTCCAGGAATGTCATTAAAAATCAAACTTATTCATCGAAGTACTAGAAAGAAGTTTTTAAAATGTAATAAAATGTATTTTCTTTTTCTCTTACATTTAAGGAAAGGCATAACTTTGGAGATGCACAGGTGTAACGGTTTTTCCCAAGCGTTTGGGGGCCTGAAATTCGTACCCTTCACCTACAAACTATAAAATACTACATGTTAAAATGAAGGACTTAACCTTGTGCTCTGAAGTTGCAAGAAATTACGAGATTGGTAACGTATTCCTGTCTCCAAAATGGTTCGCCTATCGGGCAAAGCTCGCGCTACCGGACTTCATAGTTCACCACCTTCCAAATACTAATATATACCTTTAACTTACAGACGTAAGCGTGGAAGAATTTGCGATTATCTGCGTCTGTACTGTGTAATGTTACTTAACTCACTAGAGTAGAATATAATAGGGTTGACTAATATATTTACGCAATGCAAAAGGTGTCATGGCGCTCAACATCCACTAACTGAGACAGTGGAGAGACAGTTCATCGGGAAAATGGGAATCGGTCTGTATGATACCAATGTCACAGAACTGTGTAAGCATGATGTTTATGTTTTATATCTGAACTAAAATGTGCTTTGGTTTTGTTTCCGCATACGGCATTAGCCAAGAGTGGTTTATTTACGTCTTAAAACACCGAGGCTGGTTCACCCCATGCTGCAAGAGCCATGAGAAACCCGATAAACTTAAGCTCTCTGGCCGTTCATTACAACATAGCCGAGGTACTTTTAAAGTTATATAGTAACGTCACAACACAAAAAGTTTTATCAGGAAGCTGTCCACTTTGCAGGAAATGTAGGTGAAATATAAAATTGAATTCTATTATATTTTTGCTGTCCGTATTATGTGGTAGAATTGTTTGATATTGTGGCTGTTCCACTACGTATTCTAAGTTTTACAAAATACTTAGACCCGTGTCATATATTGGATACACTTGAGTCTTTTTTCAAGTTAGCCATTTTATAACTGAACAAACGAATTGAATTGATTTAAATGTTGCATGTATTAAAGGATGGGAAAAATCATCGAGTTCTGTGAGATTATTCTTGTCTGATACAGATTCATATACGAACCTGGTTATTAGAATAATAATCTTGTACAGTAGTTCCGAGGAAATGATTTAATATGTAACAAGCAACTCCACGTAAAGTATATCCGTACATGAGCGTGTCTCGTGAACTGCCCGACTTTAGTCATTATATTTGCAGCTGTCTGATTTTGGAGGGAGGTGTGACTAAGGGTCTGGAATTGGATGTGTGATTTTGGAGGTAGATCTACATGATGCAGAGTCGTAATACTCTCGGGATTTGTATAACCTGTCTGCCGCTCTAGGTGATGACGTTTGCTCGAAGATGGTTTTTCATCGTGGTGGGGGACCAAAGTTTCGGGACCCGCAAAAAGGCTGGG
Source organism: Sinohyriopsis cumingii (assembly GCA_028554795.2). Taxonomy (NCBI): domain Eukaryota; kingdom Metazoa; phylum Mollusca; class Bivalvia; order Unionida; family Unionidae; genus Sinohyriopsis; species Sinohyriopsis cumingii. The sequence continues at coordinate 114,847,925 of CM068826.1, read as the reverse complement.
TTTATGAAAGAATCTTTGGCAGACTTGGAGGGGAGTGCTATGCGTGTTGGTTCCTTGATCATCCGATAGAGCGGTGGAACTGAAGATACTCTGAGGCTGTCGAATAGACACCAGAAATTATATGTTCCGTTTTATTTTATTTATTGTATCATTATTTGAGCTAAAATCCTAAATATATTCCGTATTACTATTTGAGTGAAAACATGTATATACATCCTACTTGTGGATGAAATAATACTAGCATTTGAAAAAAGTCCATACTCTATTCATCCTAGGTGAAAAAAGACTCATAGTTGTGTAAATTCATATTTGATACCCTTCGTGGTAAATGCAAGATTTGTATTGTTTATGTTAATTTCTACGCATTTGATCATCCATGGTGATAGATCCATTAGGTAAATCATATTTGCTTAATTTTTATTCATCAGTTCTTGTTGATTACTCGTTTAAGTGCCATGTTATGATTCGTTCCACTTGGGAACGATACCATTTTCCTTATATCGGTTGTTTAACTCAGTGCGCATCATTTTGGTAAATTCATTGTTGAAATTTATGCGCTCGAGGTTGGTGTAAGATTGAATTTTTCAATCACATTATAAATAAACATCTCATTCACAAAATTTTAGTGTATTCGTTATATTCTAATCCCAATCCCGCTCTTCCTGTCACAACCAGAGTCAATGCATGGACTTTAATTGCTGCCTCTACCGCCCTTCTCCTAATTGAAAAATCAAGCTAATTGAATCTCTCTTTTTGGGACAGTTTCCTAACCTCCGGGAGTATAGAAATTTGAAAGGTGGCAAACTGATCATTCTTTAATATTTCAATATTCAATTTGACTGTCCTGAAAACCGATACACCTCAAAACTCGTAGATTTTATTCACATTTTCACCTTCAAATAGTTAGCCGACCCACCAATAATCAGTCACATTTTAGACCAGATTCTTCATAAATCTGATGATAATATTCTAGTCTTCATTGGTGTTCCTCGAACTTGCATCAGATCACCTCTGTGTCATATGCCATCCCACCGTATCAATCCCTAAGCCCCATCTGTTTGCTACTAGAGAAACCTCCGCATATTAAATAAAACCAAACTAATACATGACATGCAAGCAAACCTGACATCGTTTTGTTTTGCAATTTCATGGTGGATTTTTTTATATAATATTGTCATAGTATGTTTTATCGTGTTATCTAATAATGTAAAGCACATAGAGCTTCCAACGATAAAGCGCTGTACTAAACCACATTATTAGTCTTATTATTATTAGTCTTATGATTATTAGTCATATGATTATTATTAGTCATGTTTTTATGATTATTATTAGTATTATTATTATGATTGGTATTAGTCTGATTATTATGATTATTATTAGTCTTTTTATTATAACTATTATGATCATTATGGTTGTTTTTGTTATTGTTGTTCACTCAGGCCACAATTATTTACTTCCGGTTCAGCACCCATGAATATAATCTCAATATATTTTTAGAACAGTTTTTCTTCTCTCATTTTGGTGAGGATACAAGAGTTGGATTTAGGCATTCGTGGGATTAATTTAAGCTTCCCGTAGTTGGTAGTTCGGGATTTTACAGGGCACTTCGGCCACCAGTTATAATGGCCGCCATGTATATCCCATCCTATGCTGAAAAAATTCCCATCTTTACAACATTAACAACAACAATAAATAATTGTTTATTAATTAGAATATGAACATTATGTTGTGGTTGTGAGTATTTCGGCAACAGTGCACAGTGAGTGATGAGGCATTGATAGTGATCCTTGATCATCGTCAACATTAGTGCGGTGCAGTAAATCAGAAAATCTCGTTGTTTGAACGTTGATCCAGGCTCATGTTTTGAATGTTGGAAAATAAACCCCATTCCTAAGAGACATGACTTACAAAATTTATTTAAAGGCCACTCTTTCCAATTTTAACATAATGATGTTATATTTTCTCAAGTATTTATTTTTTGTTGATTGTCGAACACAAAAATGTAATTTATTGGTACAGCTATATTGAAATATTCATAGTATAATATGTTATGGAATATGGCAACACTGGTAATATTGTTTACCTAGATACACTAATAAAATGGCGAAAACCTTTTAAGTCAGTTTTGCTGATAATTCGACTCTTCCCTCAATTGTTATAATAATTCGTTTGAAAATGCCTTGTATGTATAGGATATTTCTGAATTATCTTTCGAACTTAAGAGTGAATTTTATTAACATAAACTGGTGCAAGAAGTGGGCTACTGTAAGAACTTGCATACAATCATTGATTATTTTTTATATTTTGTGTTCTTTTTCTTTGGTCTATTTTATTGCTAAAGGCAACTTTAATACATCATTAGATATATCTTTGTGAACCAGTTCCCTTTCAAATGACATAACGAGTTAGTGAACAATTGCTAGACTGGGCGGGTATCGAATCCCCAACCTTTGTACCCTTGTTTGCTGGCCTGCGTGGGTATCGAGCCACCTACCTTTGGACACGTGTGTGTGTGATTGAAAAAACCGTTTGCAGAACAGAAAGATAGTTACCTTTGACACCGGATACTTTTATATTCGGGTTCGTTAAAAGTAAATAGGTGTGTGTTCCTACCCTGAATAACGATATACTTATCTCAAAACTTATATACACACATGTAACCTAAAGGATAAAATGCCTTATCTTATTCGCTATAATTTTTACCTGCCTCACCGGAACCGATAAGAATCATACACAAGTTTGAAGTAACGAGACGTAATGATTCTTGATATTTATAAAAACGGTATATTACCTCTGTCACAAAACTACATTTTATTTAAACATTTTTCAAAATGTATCGGTAAAGTTTAAGTTTAATATGACCAAACACTTTCGGAATTGCACGCACATATGTGTGAGTGTTTGTGTTCTGTGCGCTGTGCGATGTTGCAAATGTTACTGCTTTATGTATGAGAATTTTCAAAATTCAGGGTCTGATGCTCATTTGAGAAGGAGTTGTAATTATCTATATTGCACATGTAGAATTTTTGTTGTTTGTTACCTACAATTGGAGTATGTCAACTATTCTCTGATGTTTCAAAGTACATGTAGCCTGCAGCTATCAAAATTCAACAATGTTGTTTATATGCTATCTGAATCTTGACAAATGTTACTATCTGTACAAGAAACGTGACACTTTGAAATAAAATCATATTTTGTACGAGAATTCTGAATATGGTCGCATCTTTAAAAATTATTAGAAGAAACATTACAAATCCCCATAACCACGTAATCATGCACTGTCAAATACAAGGCCTGATACGGCAGAAGAAGCAACACTGGTGAGAACTGAACCAATAACACCTCCGACTAAACCACCAACAAAGGGCACCGGAATTAATACTTGGCCAATAATTGTCCCAGCAGTACCTCCGGCAACAGAACCAATTGCTCCAGATGTCCTTGTAATTATTCCTCTTTCAAAGTCTCTTTTACCGATTTTTCCAGCATTACGGGATTCGTTTAGTTTATATATATCCCATCCGAGAACTGCTGTTTCAATGACAGCATTAGCAGCTGCAACTTTTCCAGCTGCTTTTAATACTGATGTAGCTGAACTTGGTCTTAAAATAATGTTTTTAGCTACTTTCTCAAGTACTTCTTCCCCTACGGCTTTTCCGGCTGTTTCAACTGCATTTGCCCCCAAGGCTTGAATGACTTTTGTTTCTGCTGCCTCTACTGCTGCTTTTCCGGCTGCTTCAACTGCATTTTCCCCCAAGGCTTGAATGCCTTTTGTTTCTGCTGCCTGTACTGCTGCTTTTCCTACTGCTTCCACTGCATTTTCCCCCAAGGCTAGGATGCCTTTTGTTTCTGCTGCCTCTACTGCTGCTTTTCCGGCTGCTTCAACTGCATTTTCCCCCAAGGCTAGAATGCTTTTTGTTTCTGCTGCCTCTACTGCTGCTTTTCCGGCTGCTTCAACTGCATTTTCCCCCAAGGCTAGGATGCCTTTTGTTTCTGCTGACTCTACTGCTGCTTTTCCTACTGCTTCCACTGCATTTTCCCCCAAGGCTAGGATGCCTTTTGTTTCTGCTGACTCTACTGCTGCTTTTCCTACTGCTTCCACTGCATTTTCCCCCAAGGCTAGAATGCCTTTTGTTTCTGCTCCCTCTACTGCTGCTTTTCCTATTGTTTCAATTGAATGTTCCCCCAATTCTTGAATGCCTTTTGCTTCCGCTTTCTTTACTGATGCTTTCCCTACTTTTTTAACGACTATTGTCGTTATGACAGCACTGCCAGTTGCACTGATCTTGGTTTTCTTATTGCAACATGCATCAACGGTATCTGCCACCAACATTTTTGCACGCGTTGCATCATTTATCTGGCGACTCGAAGGCGTTCCTGTTAAGGCCCAGGTCACAAAATGTTCACAGTTATTAATTGCTACCATATAGTTGTCTTCTTCAAGACGTGAGCGGGCACGACTGATAGCTTCGTCCTTCTGCTCTCTTGATGCTGGATACCCATTACACCATATGAGATAGACTCCTAGTTCGAAATTCATATCTTCAAATTTCAAGAATGATTCGTGTACCTTTCCAGAGCAGCGGACTGATCCATAATGAATAATCTGAGCACCTCTGTGCTGTACTTCTACGACGAAAGCATGGTGGTAATAACCCAATGTTCTCTTCTGTGCTAAATGAGAAGCTGGACCGACTTCATTTATAAACTGAGCTCTGTTCATCATGCGTCGTCCATCGCGAGGATGTTGATCTGCATTATTCTGCAACCACATTGTCAGAAATTTAAAAGAATACAGACATACATAACAGGTAATATATGACAGTTTTGAACCACTGGAGAAATTAAAAATAGTGTGATCTTTAAGAAAAGGAAGACATACGTAAAAATAGGCATACATACACACATACATACACACACATACACACACACATACACACACACATACACACATACACACACATACACACACATATACACACACATACATACATACACACAAACATAGACACACATAAATATATACATACATACATAAACACACACACAAACATAGACACACACATACATACACACACAAACATAGGACACACACACATACACGCATACAAACATAGACACACATACATACACACACACAAAGATAGACACATATACAAACATACATACATACAGACAGACATACATACATGCATGCATACATTTTTTAATTTGATAGCAAAGTAGCGAGAAATATTGAGAGCAAATGTAATATAGATTTTGAGCTGAGTAAAGTAAATCACGTTTTGTATGTTAATTCAAATTCTAGCTATCCGCATATGCTTATATATTATGTAGACCTGTCTATATGTGTGCATGACGTTCCCGCTAGGTGGCCACACCTGTACAGTGGGTGTAATGAGAGCACTGGGGGGTCACAGACAGTTCTAGAATGTCTTAGGTAAGTCAAAAAGACAGAAATTTATACATAACAAGGACTAATCACAATCAGATTATACTGGCAATGCCATTATCCGTATATAAGCAAGTATTGATGGCTGATAGAATTAATTAAAATGCAAAGAGATACTGAAACGGGACAAACAGGCCGTATCTTACCAAGATTACAAACATTCATAGCTGATACAATTACCTCATTTGCAAAGAGATTCTGCAAAACACAGAGTCATAGCTAATACAATTACCTCATTTGCAAAGAGATTCTGCAAAACACAGAGTCAGATACTTGCTAGTCGAAACATCACAAAATGTAATGAGAAAAATAATCTGCAAGGAAGTACTAAAACAGAAACAGAAAAGTTTTACTTAAACTAGAACTTACAGTAGAAAGAACCGAGTAAATAAGTTCAATGGTATAATCGATGGAATTCACAAGCAAAGATTTCTTGCTAGAGACTAGCGTTGGTCAAAATATTGCATGTTTAATTAAAACTAAACAATATATAAAATATAAGTTGCTACATAAGTGCTATATTAAACAACTAATAAGACACAATAACTCTTGAGAAAGAACTGGTCTTGCACAAGGTACTTGCAGTGGGAGCCTAAACGCTATCATTAACAATGGCAAAATGAACCACCGTGTGTGCAAATGAAGCCTCACAAAAAGGCCCTGAGGATGACGTTGTATGTGGAGAACAGTTGACGAGAATTTTTCTTGATTAACTTTGTTAACAGCTTCTTTATCTGTGACAGTTTGCACACGACCAGAAGCTTAATTAGCTGTTATCCGTCAGTTTATTTTTTGACGTGAAAGTTGCACCAGGTACTAAAGAATTTTTTGATACGTTTTCAATTGGCTTTGAGGCGTTAACAATAAAACTGTTTCCCTGATAGATATATTGATCTATCCTATATAGCAGAAATAATGGAAACTATTATGCATTTCTTGAGACTAATATTGACTTGTCACATTTCTTGAACTAATTTGAGTCTTAGGTTTCCTCAATAGTTGAATTAGATTTTAATCTTGGACTTGACGTTTTGCAAATCCAGGTTGTAAACGAGGGCTAGCCATCGCTTTGAAAAAGTTGTTCCAGCTTCTAAACATGCATCACCAGCTGAAATGTAACGCACGTCCGTAGTTTTAGACCACCCTTTTATCCAACAACTCATTACACTGGACGAAACTGGAGTGAATTCATGGAACAAAGACTCGATGCTGCCCTGAACAAATTCGGTATAATCTCTCATGAATGCAAATTTCATTTTAATTTATTCGTGTTTTGGATTTGGAGCATAGATTTTGATTATTATTGATCAAGGGTACTGCAAGTTCCAAATATTTATTTCACAGAAATTAAAGTCGACTTAATATTGTTCACAGTTATATGTCTTTTGTTTATTTCATGTTGGTTTTTTACCTGATTCTTAATTTCAGTCAATTGTAAATGCAACTGGAGCTGTAGCTTCATTTTAATAAAACAAATTCAAAAGCAATATAAACGCAGTTTTCCTTATTCCTTTTAGACGACTTTACCGCATATTGTGATTTTCATGAAGAGGATAGCAGTTACAAAACTTGAGGTAATATATGAAAATATACTAAATTCGTCGTATTTTCTACTCAGTCTCATTGATTAGTTAATGTGTCTGTCTGTCTGTATTTTCCCCCCATACCCTCTATGGAGGTATTCGTTTTAATCAGTTGATTAAAAGGTAATGTTAGGATTAGTGTCATTAGCTTTACATTATTAAAATGTGTTTTGATATGTCATGTGCATGAATTACTGATTTAGTGTTCATATCGATTCTTCAGTGTGTTAACAATATAAACGATTTAATCAACATTAAAAATACTATGACGGATGTTTCTTGTTTTAAAGTTGTGTCCATTTTCTATTTCACATATAATGATCACATAGACCATCAGTTTCATTTGATACAAGCACCGTTTTGCCAGCTTACATTACAGTGAATCAAAAAATTGAACGAAAATAAACATCTCTGTGAATGATGCAAATAATTTCAACCGATCCCCTGCACCGTTACTGAATATACACGGCGTCCAATTGTTTTGACTCAAATTAGATGAAGTCGCATTGTAAAAGTAAACAATGATCGATAATATTCATCCGAGAGTTTTGTGATGACAGCTAAGGTGCAGATTACTAAAAAAGCAGGAATGAACAAACTTTTGCAAAACTACTTTAGCAAGAAATTGTAGAATAGGAACTATTTTATTTAAAATGTTAGAAGTGCATGACAGCAGTGATGTATACTTTACCTCAGTGTCAATGCCACAGCGTTTCAAAGCTTAGATTGAATACACAATTTAAGAAAGCGAAACTATATACCAAAATTGTTTGAGAAGAAATTCAGAACGTTTTGCCGGTCAGATTTACTTTAAAGTTTATACAGGAAAAGGTATATTACGGTACTTCAATTTCCATGCAAGCGCAGGTACAGGAAATAATGCTTGTTAAAAAGGAGACGTGGCACTTGTAACGAATAATCTTCTATTCTGTAAAGCACTTTTGTACGTTTACAAGCTAGGTTTAGCCCGGTGCAGTGATTTATAAATACAAAAAATCACAAGCTACACTGATAAAGAATTTTGTTTTGAATCGTTTACGTGCCAGACAGTGAAATGTTGTGAAAATTGTACAACACCCCATCTCCCCTCCACATCGCTCTGTACTTCTTTAAGAACTTTAGCAAGCTTTCAAAAATCAAAATACGCAGGCATATTTTCTCAGGCAGGTCATCTTTCAAAGACGTCCCTGTGTGTGCGTGCGTGCACGCACGCACCAAAAAGTTAGACATCAAATCTTTGGAGAACTGCAAGATGGTTGGGTGGAAATAGACATATCAAGGACGATTTTGGTCAGGGGTTTAACTGTCAAAATTGGAGGGATGGTAGTAAATGCAACCCAGATACACAACATATAAAAGTTTGATTTTCATCAATGCTATTGCCAGTAGATAGTTGGAAAAAGTCTTGGACCTTTTCTACGTACCTAACACCGCAAAAGACACCCAAATCAAAATTGCTTGATTTATAACATGCGTACATAAAGTGAAACGAATTCGGACAAGGAGGCTGAGGAGTTAAATTAGTCCTATCAATAATTGTATCGTTAATTTGCATCTATTGTAATCATTTGTAAGGATTTTATTAGCTTTAGTACATGAAATCAAAGGATTGGAAGTGGAGTCAGAACATAGAAGTTAACAGTACATCTAACCGAATGCTTATTACCACCGTTACACTCTGTGTGTGCGTGCGTGCGTGTGTGTGTGTGTCTTGAGTGAGAGGGGGAGATTATTTAGAATTTGGTATTCCTCTGAAATAGGAATGTATATTCAAAGGTGGTATACAGATATCCATACTGGAAATGGCTAGTCTTCTAAGAGGTAACTGGTACTGATGTTTTTAAGATCTACCTATAAATTATTCTGATTGCTGATCACATGGTTTAGCGACGTTCGTTGGCACGACACTCTTATAAGAAAGAACCTATCACGGTTGTCGATTTAGCTTCTTTCAATATCGCTAAAGATGATACTGGATGAAATTTGCTAAGGTAACAGCATTGATTCAAAATGTGGCTCGAACAACTGAAATTATTAATTTAGGTCTTTCTTGTGATTTTTTCAGGTAGTATTTTTTGCCAGTGAATGATACAGATATTTTTGTGGATTAGTATTTTAGGCTTGTGTTGGTATTCAAACTGGTATGAAGCATCCGTACACCATTCTTAGTTACCTACAAGTATGTAGAAAGTCAGCGATGTAGAGCGTGGCACTTCTTGCAGTAGACATGTTTGGTCCAAGACACGTATAATATGTCCAATAACGATCTGGATGGCAATTAGTCTGAACTTCATCAATCTAATTAGTACACATGTACGTTGTTAAACTTAATTATTTTTCCCCACATGTATTAGTTGGATTTACTTGAATCATTCATTTGTAAGTATTTTTTGAAAGATATTTTTAACAGACGCGAATTGCTGCGATTTTTTCTAAATACATATTCCGCAGATTGTCGAGCCGGTTTACATGGGTCTTTAGATGAATGTTAAACGGATTTATCATTTAATAACAAAAGTAGATTAGTCGACAGAGCAGGCTGCCTCAAGTTCTATTATCATCACTTTGTCGAATATATTAAACAGTTCCGACGATCTACTATGGAGTTCGTTTGACGAGAATAATGGTAACATGTGTGCGAATATTTGCGTAAAAACCCCGAATTATGTCTTTTTAAAGCTACCCTGTGATAGCAAGAACCGTAACTAAACTAGTGAATGTCAGTGTAGTGATGTAGGCGCACTTAAATATTGATGCTGTTCTAAAAGGTTAATACTAATGCAGTTTAACCAAAGTCCATTATAGGTTTAACCATATTTTATTCCCATAAAAGGATACAATGGGATTGGGAACAAGGTCTAACAACTTAAATGAGCCCTCTCCCTACCTAATACAAATATTGCAACATATTCAACATGACAACATAAAAATGACTAATTATGAGAGAGAGAGAGAGACAGAGTGAGTAAACAACATTAATCACGATTTGAGTAAATTATTGAAATCGTCCACTAGCGGTTATATGATTGCCTACATGCTTTCAGATGTATTTATGTTGATTTTCATGGTTTTACCGCAAAAATGGAACGATTGCTGAATACCACGATCGAGATTCTATAATGCATTATGGAGTTATTCATTATTAGTAGTGACTTTTTTATGTGGTACCTGTTCTTCATGGAGGTATTCACTGTGAAGACAAGATATGGTAAAATCATATATAAGAGTTGGATTGTGCAACACTGTGTTATTGACAGTGTGCAGAGAAGGAGTAATAGTTTGAAAACGATAAAGAAAACAATAAATGAGATCATGCTTACAAGATTCTCGAGATTGAGATAATTTGCTGGTTAATTTGGCGTACAGCTGGGGTAGAGATGTGATGATTTTAAAGGTGGAACAAATACTTGTCCTATATACTAAATAAATTCAATATAGATAAACTAAAATTAGATGAGGTCAAAAAATGTTACCACATTAAGACAGGACATCACATTACATTACAACGGCCACAATGGTAATCTAAAATTAGCGAGACATGTATACACAATTGCCTATACACATTTGCATTCATACACATACACTTATATGCTTAAATACATATGTATAGACTTATTTACTTATATTTATATTCATTAATATGAATTAGGAAGATACTGGGATATCTGATTCTGACTTTACATGAAATATCTCACCTCTCTCCGCTTACCTGAATGAGATATTCTCATCCCTTGTCCAGAAAGAATAGATTTTGTTCTGTTTCTTAAGTTCTTTGTTTTCTTATATGGTTATAACTAGTCTTGGTTAAATCGTCAATAAAGTCCTTTCAATCCTGATTATGAATGCTTTGCACCTTAACTGTCATGAATAAACAGTTATTTCCAAAATTATTGATAACTATGGTCTTTTTCAGGCGGCGATGCAATGCTGTTTAATGGTGTTCCGCCATTTAACTTGTGTGCACAAGTGCAATGGTGTCCCGACATATGTATTGTAACACAAAAGCCTACTTGTTTGTTCTACATCAAACCGCCGAGTCTGTGACATATACATAGGAGATCTATTTGTAGCGCTTACTATTATCAATTGAGCTCTGCTATATGCGTACGTGAATTAAAATGACTTATAAATTAGCAATAATTGAGAGAGAGAGAGGGAGAGAGGGAGAGAGCATGAATAATCATTTGATATTTGCTATTCTATTTTAAATATACAAAATTATATTCAAAACTATTGTACTCACCGCCATGCTGTTAATGGTTATGTTACTGATGCTGATATTAATATCTTCCTTCAAAATGGCTTGTCCACTAATAATCTAGTTTAGCAGCGTTCGTTGGCGAGCTAGATCATCGAGTTCGATGAACGACTATATTGTATACCAGCACTAGGCTGAGCGACTAGAGAGTGGTGGCGATCAAACTTAACATTTTCTAGAAATGGCAACCTCATCACACCTCGTACTTTTTCTGCTTTCACATGTAAAAACCCGACATTATGAAATCCGAATGTATTCATAGTTGAAAGGTTAACTGTCTATATTTGGCGTGTATGGCAAAGGATTTTGGGGGAATTTCCATAACGTATCTGGCAGAAATAAACGAAAATAGAATTTGTGAAAACGCAGAATGATTCAAAAAACGAAGATATACGCTCACCTACATCAGATTTTTAAAATACTTTGGAGTTTGTTTTACGAGAATAGTGGTGAAATGTGTGCGGATATTTGCGTAAAACCCCTGAATTAGGTTTTTTGTAAAGGTCACCCAAGACAGCAAGAACCGTAACCATAGTGATTGTCGATGTCGTTATGTATACGCATTTACTCATCTTAAATTAAATATTAACTGTTCTTGAACGTTTCAGGCGCAGATGCAGTCTCCAAAACATGTTCCTCCTCGTGTGTTGTAGTAAGAAAACCGATTTGTTTGTATTAGATCACGCAGCCGAGCCTTGCGAGATATAAATAGGACTGCTATGTATAGTTGAAAGGTTAACTGTCTGTATTTTGGCGTAATTGACATCGAGGATTTTCCACATTGTATTCGATGGAAATAAATTGATCGTATACGCTCACCTACGCCTAATTTTTAAATACTTTGGGGTTCGTTTAACGAGAATAATGGTAACATGTATGCGAATATTTTCGTAAAACCCCTGAATTATGTTTTTTTAGAGGTTTTTTTTAGAGGTATCCCATGATGGCAAGAACCGTAACTAAACGAGTGAATGTCAATGTAGTGATGTAAGTGCACTTAAAATAAATATTAATGCTGTTCTAAAAATTTGATACTAATACAGTTTAACCAAAGTCCATTGTCTTTTTAAACATATTTTATTCCTGTAAAAGGATACTATTGGTACTGGGAACAGTTCTAACAACTTAAATTAGCCCTCTTCTTATATGATACAAGTATTGCAACATATTCAACATGACAATATAAAAATGAATAATTATGAGAGAGAGAGAGAGAAACAATGACATTAAGCACGATGTGAGTGAGTTAGTGGAATCGTCCAGTAGCGGTTATATAATTGCATACATGCTTTCAGACCGCTCTGGTGGCCTAGTGGTTAGAGCGTCCGCCTGGCAAGCAGGAGGTCGTGGATTCGAACTCCGGCCGAGTCATACCAAAGACTTACAAAAATGGTTCTTAACAGCTGCCTCGCTAGGCGCTCAGCATTAAGAGGTTAGTGTTAGGACTGGTCGGCCTGGTGTCAGGATAATGTGACTGGGTGGGACATCATGCTACATGTCTGCGGCATAATGCCCCACTGCTAGACATCAGTATAAACTGTCACACTGCAGACATCGTAGCGATATGACTGCAACAATTTTAAAGCTACGTTAAAAATCCTAAACACACACACACACACATGCTTTCCGATGTATTTATGTTGATTTTCATGGTTTTACCGCAAAATATCGAACGTTTGTTGAATACCACGATCGAGATACTATAATGCATTATGGAGTTATCCATTATTAGTAGTGATTTTTTTATGTGGTAACTGTTCTCCATGGAGGTATTCACTGTGAAGACAAGATATGGTAAAATGATATATAAGAGTCGGTATGTGCAACACTGTGTTATTGACAGTGTGCAGGGAAGGAGATAGAGAACAGAGTAATAGTCTGAAAACGATAAAGAAAACAATAAATGAGATCATGCTGACAAGATTCTCGAGATTGAGATAATTTGCTGTTTAATCTGGCGTACAGCTGGGGTAGAGATGTAATGATTTTAAAATTGGAACAAATACTTGAGCTAGATACTAAATAAATTCAATACAGATAAAATAAAATTAGATGAAGTCAAAAAATGTTACCACCATAAGAAAGGACATCATGTTACATTACAACGGCCACAATGGTAATCTAAAATTAGCGAGACATGTATACACAATTGCCTATACACACTTGCATTCATACACATACACTTATATGCTTAAATACATATGTATAGACTTATTTACTTATATTTATATTCACCTGTACATACATACATTTACACATACACATATACTTGTTGGTCTTAAATGTCCATATTCCAGTAACTGAGTTGGATGACATTTTTATGAGTTAAAAATATAGCATTATTCAGTTATAGCACGAGTCACAGGTTTAATAAATTGTTGAACAATTCTAAGGGATTATCAAAATCGGTGATACAAGTTAAACATAATCAGCCGCACGTGCAGATACAGCAAAGCGATGGCTGAAGTTGTCTAAGGAGTTCACAAAGATTGCAAATTGTACATAATTATTGAAAATATTTAACTTGTGTGCACAATTTGTAAATTGGATATTAAAGATTTTGATTAATTAATATGAATTAGGAAGATACTGGGATATCTGATTCTGACTTTAAATGAAATATCTCACCTCTCTCCGCTTACCTGAATGAGGTATTCTCATCCCTTGTCCAGAAAGAATAGATTTTGTTCTGTTTCTTAAAATCTTTCAGTTTTCTTATTTTGTTTGTTCTACATCAAGCCGCCTCGTCTGAGACATATAAATAGGAGAGCTATTTGTAGCGCTTACTATTATCAATTGAGCTCTGCTATATGCGTACGTGAATTAAAATGACTTATAAATTAGCAATAATTGAGAGAGAGAGGGAGGGAGAGAGCATGAAGAATCATTTGATATTTGCTATTCTATTTTAAATATACAAAATTATATTCAAAACTATTGTACTCACCGCCATGCTGTTAATGGTTATGTTATTGATGCTGATATTTATATCTTTCTACAAAATGGCTTGTCCACTAATAATCTAGTTTAGCAGCGTTCGTTGGCGAGCTAGATCATCGAGTTCGATGAACGACTATATTGTATAGTAGCAATAGGCGCCGCGACTAGAGAGTGGTGGCGATCAAACTTAACATTTTCTAGAAATGGCAACCTCATCACCCCTTGTACTTTTTCCGCTTTCACATGTAAAAACCCGACATTATGAAATCCGAATGTATTCATAGTTGAAAGGTTAACTGTCTATATTTGGCGTGTATGGCAAAGGATTTTGGGGGAATTTCCATAACGTATCTGGCAGAAATAAACGAAAATAGAATTTGTGAAAACGCAGAATGATTCATAAAACGAACATATACGCTCACTACATCAGATTTTTAAAATACTTTGGAGTTTGTTTTACGAGAATGGTGGTGAAATGTGTGCGGATATTTGCGTAAAACCCCTGAATTAGGTTTTTTGTAAAGGTCACCCAAGACAGCAAGAACCGTAACCATAGTGATTGTCGATATCGTCATGTATACGTATTTACTCATCTTAAAAATTAAATATTAACTGTTCTTGGACTTTTCAGGCGCAGATGCAGTCTCCAAAACATGTTCCTCCTCGTGTGTTGTAGTAAGAAAACCGATTTGTTTGTATTAGATCACGCAGCCGAGCCTTGCGAGATATAAATAGGACTGCTATGTATAGTTGAAAGGTTAACTGTCTGTATTTTGGCGTAATTGACATCGAGGATTTTCCACATTGTATTCGACGGAAATAAAACGATCGTATACGCTCACCTACGCCCAGTTTTTAAATACTTTGGGGTTCGTTTAACGAGAATAATGGTAACATGTGTGCGAATATTTTCGTAAAACCCCTGAATTATGTTTTTTTTAGAGGTATCCCATGATGGCAAGAACCGTAACTAAACGAGTGAATGTCAATGTAGTGATGTAAGTGCACTTAAAATAAATATTAATGCTGTTCTAAAAATTTGATACTAATACAGTTTAACCAAAGTCCATTGTCTTTTTAAACATATTTTATTCCTTTAAAAGGATACTATTGGTACTGGGAACAGTTCTAACAACTTAAATTAGCCCTCTTCTTATATGATACAAGTATTGCAACATATTCAACATGACAATATAAAAATGAATAATTATGAGAGAGAGAGAGAGAGAGAGAGAGAGAGAAACAATGACATTAAGCACGATGTGAGTGAGTTAGTGAAATCGTCCAGTAGCGGTTATATAATTGCATACATGCTTTCAGACCGCTCTGCTGGCCTAGTGGTTAGAGCGTCCGCCTGGCAAGCAGGAGGTCGTGGATTCGAACCCAGGCTGAGTGATACCAAAGACTTATAAAAATGGTTCTTAACAGCTGCCTCGCTAGGCGCTCAGCATTAAGAGGTTAGTGTTAGGACTGGTCGGCCTGGTGTCAGGATAATGTGATTGGGTGGGACATCATGCTACATGTCTGCGGCATGATAATAATAATAATAACAATAATAATAATGAGGACTTTGTACAGCGCCTAATCTTTAGAAGCTCTTAGCGCTTTACAACATTAGACAAAACCTATAAGATAAAAAACATATTGAAATATTATTACAAAAACAAACACCATGAAATTGGAAAAACATTAAAAAAAATTTAAAAAATTAAAAACAACAAAACAAACAACAAAAAAAAAAAAACATGCTGAGAATATTTCAGGTAGGAAACATTATTAGGTCTTTAAGTTTGTTCTTGCAGTCGAAATCAGTGAGTTTTGAGAGCCTTCTTGATGCCCCACTGCTAGACATCAGTATAAACTGGCACACTGCAGACATCGTAGCGATATGACTGCAAAATTTTTAAAGCTACGTTAAAAATCCTAAACACACACACACACACACACACACACACGTATGCGTTCAGATTTATTTATGTTGATTTTCATGGTTTTACCGCAAGACATCGAACGTTTGTTGAATACCACGATCGAGATTCTATAATGCATTATGGAGTTATCCATTATTATTAGTGATTTTTTTATGTGGTAACTGTTCTCCATGGAGGTATTCACTGTGAAGACAAGATATGGTAAAATGATATATAAGAGTCGGTATGTGCAACACTGTGTTATTGACAGTGTGCAGAGAAAGAGATAGAGAGTTCGATGAACGACTATATTGTATAGTAGCAATAGGCACCGGGGCTAGGGAGCGCTGGCGATCAAACTTAATATTAGTATGGTTCCCTGACCTCTGTCTGTCATCTCCGTTACTCTTCGTCATAACGACGAGTAACAGAGTGGAGAGTGGTCAGGGAACCAGACTAACTAAACATTTTCTCAAAATGGTAACCTCATTACACCTCGTACTTTTTCCGCTTTCACATGTAAAAACCCGACATTATGAAATCCGAATGTATTCACAGCTGAAAGGTTAACTGTCTATATTTGGCGTGTATGACATAAAGGACTTTCTGGGATTTTCCTTAACGTATCCGGCAGAAATAAAAGAAAACAGAATTTTTAAAAGCGCAGAAAGATTAATAAAACGAACATATACTCTCACCTACGTCAGATTTTTAAAATACATTGGAGATTTTTTTACGAGAATAGTGGTGAAATGTGTGCGGTTATTTGCGTAAAACCCACAAACTATTTCTGTTTTCAAGGCCATCCGTGGCAGCAAGAAGTGTAATATAGTGAATGCCAATGTGGTCATGTAGGCGCATTTATTCATCTTAAATTGAATATTATTTGTTGTTCTTAAATTTAATACTAGTACAGTTTAACCAAAATCCATTCAATCCTAATTACCAGACAAAACCGTATTGGTCACTATGGACTTTGAAAATAGTGGCCTTGAACTAAACTAGGTCATGAATGATCACTTTGTGTCTAAACATCAGAATGTAGAAAAGTACGATTTTTCTTCAACATGCGAAGCTTTCGTTATGATATCACAGTGCGCGACATTCAATCCGTTTTGTACTGGATCATATCTTTATGTTGATATCGTCCAAAACAGTCCACGTACTTTTTAAACATTAATTTTGCCGTAGGTATTTTTCAGGGCTTGTTACTGAAATAGTCGGTACTGAATGCATGTAAGACCTGTATTACTTTTACTAGAGCAGAAAATGATTTTTCAGAATTATAGAATTTATGAAAATTTGATTCCTACAACATAGTGTTCAGTAGTTTCCTATAGTGCTAGTCAGCCACTGAAATAAAGAATTTAAAATATAACTGTCATAGACCCACATGGCTTAAATAAAAAGTATATTATAATTAAAATATATTATAATGCAGATATCTGTAACAGTAGTATTCGATCTAATTTCATTCTGTGTGTACAAAATGTTTTGTATTTGTGTTAAATTTTATATTTTGGATGAGAATTTTATTTTCTGAAAGGTATTGGTAAGAGGGTGGTAATAAAGTTTACAAGTTGCTTGCCGATGGTCGGTGGTTCTCTCCAGGCATGAGAGAACAAAAGTTTTGTATCAAGAAACCTAGTTCATGGTGAGCCAGGATATCATTGAAATTCACTAAAAGTGGCATCAATGGTAAAATTATCCCAGATATTTATCCTGCAAATTTAGCAACAGATAGAAGTCTAGATGGAGTAAACTAATTTATGTAAGGCATTTTATATTTAATCATTTGATCACTGGACTAATTGATGGGGGATGGTACTATTATATGTAAGTTATCTAGATGCTTTCATACTCTTTCTTACAAATGTACATGGGGTGGGGATCTAGAAAAATAACATCTTGATACCTGTCCCTTTGCCAGTGGTGACCCATTTATTAGCGAAAAATGAACCCCTTGCTGCTCTGTTGACTTAGGTGGACTGAGTTGCAAACAATTAGTCATGACAGCCTTCATACATTCATTCTTTGATATATGACTAGTGTTACCATTATTGTCATGTTTGACTTTCTGAAGTAATGTATTTTTTCAGGTTATTCGTTGGCCGAGTCTGGACAGACAAAGATAGCCAGAAATGTTGAGCATTAGTCTTGTCGGCTTTGTTGATTGAACACAAAGAAGGAAAAATAAATATACCATTTTAATGGGAGGATGGTTGATTCTTTTTCATGTGCAAGTAAGAACAAATTTGATGAAGATATATACAATACAAATCAAGACCATGCTTAGGATGGGAAATCTAGATTTTTAAAAATGCATAAACATGGACATAGAAATTTGATATTGCTCTTTTTTGCCTTGTTATGGATTTGAAGACAGGTGTCCGCATATATCTAATCAGAATGAGAACAAAAATTGAGAAGCAGTAGTACTAATCTTTCCTCAGCTGTTTCACCGAGTTTGAAATAGGTGAAGTTTTATTCAATTTATGAGGTATTAAAATAATCAGAAAACATAAAAATAGCATTTTTCCAACAATAACGGAAATTTATCTTTTCATTAATTGAATATCATGGATACTGATTCTTGTGGATGGAAGAAAATTTATTTATTCATTGTCACTTTTATTCTTGGTTTTGAAATAATTTTGTTGTAACTTCTGTGCATATAAAAGTTTACTTGCTTGGCCTATTTTCAAATGAAATACAAGTTTCATGTGTTATGAGTCTATGCTCTTCAAATAAGTAACAGAAAAGAGTAAAAGGTAATAAGCTTCGTAAAGTTTTACAAATAATTTATTTCCCTAGAATAAAAATTTACATGAAAAAATAGAAAATAATCTAAGAATTACAGATACAATTCCTAATAATTTAAAGTCCTGAATACAATTTAGTAGAAGTCCACATTAACTCCAAAGCTGAAGGCGTTGATGTTTCTGTTATAGCTCCTAGTGTTGATGTGCCAACAGTCATTTATTGAATAACAGTAAATAATCCAGGTTTGAATTCACTACAAATTCCAGTGAATATCTCTGTCCAAGAATTTTACCAGATCCCTTTGTATTTCCAGAGGAAAAATTCACTTGAATTCAATAATTTGAAGAAATAAAATGTCCAGCCAAAAAGGAAATACTGGACACAACATATAATACAACTTAAAAGTGTTAGATCTTAAAAGGACGACTGAAACATTCTCACAGTTACAAGATTATATAGTTCTCTACCTTACTTTAGGTCACAATTAGCATTTTCTAAAAAGAAAAACTATTACCTAGTAGAAAATAACCTTCTAGAATGATCCTGATGTTTACAAAATAAAAAACCAGAACCGGGACTGTAAAATTCACTAAGGAAATTCCAAGACCTAGACCTAGACCCAAATAAACATATTTACTTCTATTAATAATAATACTGATTTTAAACCCATACACATGGAGAATACTTTAGCTATGCATTAGTTGTTTATAAAGAATACAATTTTAAAAAATCAATTTAGGTCAACCAGAAATGAACTAAATGTTGGACAAGGTCAAGTCCAACATACAATGTTACATTGCAATAGCATGTAATGAAAATAAAAAAAATGAAAAACCAAACAAACAATGCAAAATGAAGATACATAACATATGGCATGCATATTTGAATAATGTATTAGATACTACAGGGACAGAAAAATGTAAACAAAAAGAAAACACTGCACTGTAACATGAAATCTTTCATTAAACATAAATGCTTTTGGTTGGATATAAAAAGAAAATGCATGCTAATTCTTATTCATTTTTAGCTTATTCATTTTAATTTTGTACATTGTAGTTGATTACAAACTGACGACAAACGTATAAACAGGCTGGCCAGGAGATACAAAATTCAAGCCATTATCAAATAACCCGAGGCAGGAAAAATAATTCTTACATAAAGCTTCATATTTTTTGGGAATGATGCATTCCCTCTTAGAAAATAGCTTATTACACCATTTAGGAACTTTGGACATCTCACTCCTCAGCAAACAATAATAAATAAAAGGATGTCTAGTTTTAGGGTAACAGTAGAAAGAGCTTTTGGGTACCTGAAAGGAAGTTTTAGCAGGCTTCATGATGTGACCCTGCACAATGCAGAAGAAATATGCAAACTCATTCATGCAGCATGCATCCTGTAGAACTCGTTTATAGTTCATAGAGAGGATGTGGAAGAGTATATTCAAGGTGACGAAAACATATACCCCAACCATGATCAAAATGTTTTCCAAAATAGAAATGATGGTGCTGTGCGATGTTTACAACTGATTAATTTACCTTGATATAATAATACATATTCTAACCTCCTGTAGTTATTCTTTAATACTGCACAAGCTGTTGTTTTTAACAGAATATTGAAGTAAAGGTGGTATCCCAAATTGGTGATTAGCGAATTCCCCAAAGCACCAAACAAATGTGAACACTGTTCTCAGTGTCACAGTAGTTGGCCCTTTGTTTCCAGAGAGTTAAATATGATAAAAAGAAAACAATGCAGATTATTGGTCAGGTGGGGCAAAGAGAATTGATTTAACCAGATCAACAGTCTGTAAAAAGTCTTTGTTCATCTGAAAAGTTCCTGTTGGGTAGCAGGCATTGACGTCAAGTTGGTCAAAGCCTTCGTCACTTTAATCCGTAAGTTGCAAGATCTTGTCACTAAGGTTGCGAGTTCATGGCATCCTTCAGACACATGCATGCATTTTGTTAGAAAGTTAATAAGTTATCTGCTGAAGGTTCTTGGTTTTTCTTGTCCTCATCCACCCAAAACATTTAACGCGACAACTGAGCTGAAAAATCAATCTTTTTAAATAACCTTTTTTTTATCATTTGATGTGTTCTGTAGAATCCGTTCATTTATAGAACTTTGTAACTGTTATCTCTTCCATTTACAAAGTTGGACAAATTTTTTTAGATATATATTTTCTTAACATTCCTAAAAATTTGGTTGTTGTTTTGTGGGTTTAACGCCATTTTTCAGCGCGTGATAGGTTATACATGGCGGACATTTTAACTAGCTGAGAAAGAACCCACAGATCAATGGGAAGCTACTTGTGGACATACTGACATACCCAAACTGGTTGAGCCCGAGACACGAACCCATGCTAACAGATGTGAAATGCCAGTGATCAATAAAGGCGATACTTTAGAACACTTGGCCACCCGGGGCTCCGAGGAATTATTTTGGTAGATTGAAAATAAAGTACAGCACAGAAACCAATTATGAACAGACACATGAAAACAGACAACAAAATGCATTCCTTTGTGTCTCTATAGAATATGAACTGTAGTTGAATTGTCTCTTGCCTTCTTCCAAGTTGCATTGCTATGCCTTCAGTTACCAAGAATTTCAAAGGCCATAACCCTATTATTAATTTTGATTAAAATGTCTGGTATTCAAACTCTTCCTATATCATATCAACCTAGCCTGACATGTAAAAATATAATAACCTTCAATTAAGTGAGTGGGGTTTTAAGATTACAGTTTGAGCTTTTTTTAATGAGCATAAGCCCATTCATCTGGATTGAAATCTCAAAGTTCAGCCTACTGCGTCAGCATCTGAATATGGATAAAAAAAAAATACCTAGTTTAATTTAAATCCATTGATGCGTGACAAAGCATTCACTTAGTAAAATTCTTTTCAACTAAACGATTACAATGTTTAAGGGGTATAACACATCTTGACGGAAAATATTGATATTTAAACTTCTAGATCTTATCATGCAAAATTGTCGTTTTTTTAGAAAAAGGTTTGAAAACAATTATTAAAGATGTAGTTCTCCACTTGTTATAATGTCACTTGTACAAATTTAACAAGCATCCATTAAAGCTGCCTCTTTGACAAAGGTTGGTCCAAAGTGTTATTATTTTTTTATAGCCTCTCTCATATAAATTATTATTATGTCCTCTCTCTTTATTTTGTCATCGTGAAAACACTCTGTAAATTCCACATTGTGCTTTTCAATATGTTCTATAATCGTACTCAATTTGTTTTCTTCTATTTTTTTTCTTTTTGCTTGATTTTAGGAGAGATTCGTCCTGTTCTTCAATTGTGAGTTCCTCATCATCAGAAATAGTGTGTATCCTCAATTGTTTTACTAGTTTCTACAGTAAAGTGAAGTTTCTGTTCCATAAAATTCATCAAATGCCTCTCCTTCTCTCGTTTTAAAAATACTTTGGGCCCACTTTGCCAGTTGTTGGTACTGAATCTATTATTTTTTTCTTTCCGTATTTTCTTAAAATTGTTATAATTGTGTTGTGCCTGGATTCCTGTAATGTTTAACATTGAAATGTTCGTTGATTTCAGAAGCTATTTCGGCCCACAGCTGTGAATGACTGCTTTCATTGCAAAGTTTTTACGTTTATCATGTCTTAGGTGTTACCAACATATCTTCGTCATTGCCTGTGAAACATTCAGGTCGTCAGGTTCAGCTGTTCTCTCATCATCAGTGCCTATTTTGCTTCCAGGATTTACCTTTAGTTCTCCTTTTGTTTTGAAAGGTCCATCATAGTCTTTCAATGCTATTTCATGGTTACCGTCTATATCCGCTTATAAGAATAGTCCAACTGTAAACCACACAGACCCAGATCTGCCGTCGCATAATGCTCCGGCAGATCTGGGTCTGTGCAATTTGTTAGAAATAATCAGAAGAACAAACAACATAGACCTTGATCTGCAGACACATTATGCTACAGCAGATCAGAATCACTTTGGTAGTTTGACTCGAGTAATAAGCGAGTACATACGGTATAAATATTTTCATCACTATTAGACTCTGTAGCACAGTTGACTGGTTATTTGCATTTGGATATTGTGACTCCAAAAGCCCACTGATAGCAAGTTCTTTCACAGACGATCTACAAGAAATTTTTAGATGAGAACTATGGAAGCGTCCATTTAACATGTTTAGCTTAAAAAAAAAATACCTGCATGAAATGATCAACTGAATAAAGAAGGTATTGCAAAATGTTACACTATTTACTTCAAACAATCCAAAATTATTGTTCCTCTACATTTTTTTTTGTTGAAGTTTCATTACAATATTTCAAATATAAAAGCAACTGAATTTATAAAATGCTACAGTTTGTTATCAAAGAACCCAAGATCAGTGCAAGATGGCTTATAAAATACATTATCCATCATTGTCCAGTTAAGCTGTTTATTGAAGAACCAGGATAATAAATATTTCCAAGTGTAACCTTATGAAAATGCTTACAAAACAATAAGAAATGAAACCTTTTTCAAGGGATAAAACAAAAAAGAATGTGATGATGATGACCGCTCCGGTGGCCTAGTGGTTAGAGCGTCCGCCTCGGATGCGTAAGGTCGTGGATTCGATCCCCGGCCAAGTCATATCAAAGACTTACAAAAATGGTACTATCAGCTCCCTCGCTTGGCGCTCAGCATTAAGAGGTTAGTGTTAGGACTGGTCGGCCCGGTGTCAGGATAATGTGATTGGGTGGGACATCGTGCTACATGTCTGCGGCATGATGCCCCAGTGCTAGACATCACTATAAACTGCCACACTGCAGACATCGTAGCGATATGACTGAAAAATTGTTAAAGCTACGTTAAAAATCCAAATCACATCACACAGAATGTGATGACGTGTCTGTTTCATATGTGAGTGGATAGCAAGACTGCAAGACACATTTCCGTCAGCTTAAAAGTTGATCAGTCATTCAAGACAATAAGTAAAAAAAAATATGTCTCTTGTGAATAATTGACTGTGGTGATCTTTTTACTTCTCATAACTACAAACACTAACAACACTGGATCACTTTAAATTTCCATTTGTGGAACGAAGTTAAAAATATCATTGTCACAGGTTATAAGTTGACCTCAAACTACATTACCATTCACAGGTTGTATAGTCACCATCTTCTATGACAGGAAGGATCACCTAATAAAAGCTGAAAAAGGGCCGCTCAAAGACTATCTCAACTGCGCATGCATAAACCTGAACCTGAAGCCATAGGGTGATACAGCCTGCAGTGGAAAGCTACTCCATTAACGGTACAGAATGCATTTTCGCATACGGGGTCATGGTCACCTTAACATTTAGATGCCAAAATAAATAGATCTTTGTCTCCCTATGGTATTCTACCTATAGGGATGTATATGTATGTGGTGTGCTTAACTTTATTCCATGATTGAAGCTAACGTGATGGTCTCTTTCATTTTGGATTTGAGTGGGCCTCACAAATCTCAGCAGGTGTTACGTATATCTGATTTAGTTCATATTTATTTTAATTTAATTGTTTGTCAGTTTTAAAAAATTTATTATATTATATGCTATTATAATGTAAATGTATTCACTGGAGATGATATTTTTCCAGAAAATCGGTTGACCTGAATCATTCTTTTTGTAAACACCAGGTGTTGACCTAGATCCTGACCTTGATTCAAAATTAGTAGCAACATTCGTAAACAAGTTCTATTTTGTTTTAAAATTATTGGTTGTTTCATACGTCATGATGGGCTTACATTTAAGATGTAAACAATTTTTTTTTTTGTTTCTTGGAGTAAAAATGATTGGTTTTCGTCAGGGTCATTTTTGGTGTACGTGACATAAACAGGATCACGTGACCCCCCTCCCTTTGATTTCGCAATTCCGGTTTTTCCATTGCTACGCATTTGTTAGTTTTAATAGAGATGCGTAGAGAGAGATTTCTCAGTTTTGGTTTTTTTTACACAGTTGTCAAGTTACTTTTTTGTTGTAGCCAGATTCTGAGTTATAATTTTCTTCATATCAGTTGGATTTCAAAAGGATTAATTTTGAGGAGTGTTCACACAGAAATTTTGGAAAGACATTGCTTACAAATTTAATATGGATTTCCAGTACCGGAGTGTCATTATTTTTATTTTTACAAGGAACCGTAAAAGACAACACATTACAGACTACAGCATACGTCATCGTCATCCATCTTGGATTTTCCATCAGGATTCGAACTTGAAATTATTAGAACATTTATTACTAGGACTTATGCAATTTAATTCGTGGATTATTCTTAGATTATTTTTGGATTATTTTTGGATTTGATTCTTGAAACCGTAAGTTCTTCTTTCTTTTTTTATTTTACAGATTTTTTCCAGGAAAATAAATTATTTGTTAAATTTTAGAAAGCTTGTTGCTTTCACTGTTTCTGTGTTACTGTTTATTCGAGCCTAAACACGTAACACCAGGACAAACATAACTGGTCGAGTGTCAATCCTTGCTGTGTACAGTATTATGGACAGAAATAAACTAATACCAGTAAATATATGATTTTTTTATAATAAAAAAAACGTTTCTCCGGTTCAAAACATTATTGTTTTAGGAAAGGTCAACAAAACGTTTTAAATCATTCAGAAAAGGGATCGCTCCGGTGGCCTATGTGGTTGAAGCGTCCGCCGCGAATAAGGGAGGTCGCGGGTTCAAAACCCCAGCCAAGTCATACCAAAGACTCATAAAAATGGCATAGCAGCTGCCTCGCTTAAGCTCAGCATTAAGAGGTTAGAGTTAGGACTGGTCGGCCTGGTGTCAGGATAATATGACTGGGTGGGACATCATGCTACATGTCTGCATCATGATGCCCCAGTGCTAGACATGACTATAAACTGCCACATTGCAGACGTTGTAGTAGCTATATGACTGAAAAATTGTTGAAGCTACATTAAAAATCCAAATAAAAAATTCACACATTCCGAAAAGTTTGAAATAGATATATTTTCATCATTGTGGAAGGATGAATTTTTTAAAAATTTATTTCTGTGCTTTTCTGCTATTTATTCCATCAATGAAAATTTCTGGGGTATTTTCTTTTAATTTTTTTGAGCTTCCAGAGAATTCAGTGAATATGGTGGTGGTTGTTCATGACAGATATAACAGGTCAATTTTATTCTTCTAATGTGAACATCCACCTTCAAGATATTGCGAATATAGTTTTAACTGGTAACCAGCTGATAACAATAGATAGTAAACATGTTAAAAGTAATCTGATAATTTAGAACACACATTCAAAAAATGTACATGTAACTTAAATTCAAAGAAAATATAAAAATTCTCTTTATTTTAAAAGACTTGAAGAATATCTTGCAGAGCATACTTTAAGTTCTTCACGTTTTTTTTTTGGGGGGGGGGGGTTCGTTGGGGGGCTGGGTCCCCCGTGCAAAACGTCCGGATCTGCCATTGTGTTTGCACTATTTCAGGCAAACTGAGACAATTAGCAGTTCCGTTTTACATAGATACAGCAAATTTCATCACGAAATCAAGTGCTTCGAACTTTAATTGTCCGGCATTTCTTCATAATTTAATAACTTTACCGCTCCGGTGGCCTAGTGGTTAGAGCGTCCATCGGATGCGAGAGATCGTGGGTTCAAACCCAGGCCGAGTCATACGAAAATTAAAAAAAATGGCACTATCAGGTGCCTCGCTAGGCTCCCAGCATTAAGGGGTTAGTGTTAGGACTGTTCGGTCTGGTGTCAGAATAATGTGACTTGGTGGGACATCATGCTACATGTCTGCAGTAATATGCTACATGTCTGCGGCATGATGCTCCAGTGCTAGAAATCACTATAAACTGCCACACCACAGACATAGTAGCGATATGACCAAAAAACGTTAAAGCTACGTTAAAAATCCAAATCACACACACACACACACACACACACACACACTTTGATGACTGGTTGCTGGTCCCTCTCAAGAAAAAGCATAGCTTATCGGTTGGGGTCGACTTGCTCAGGAACACTCGTGTTTCCTCTGCCCTACGCGTGTGTCACCGCCATTAGTGGCCTTTCTCGGTCGTCCAGTCTATTTTACTGGTCGTCCCCTTTTACGTCCATACATGGAAGCTATTTTTCATGAGAAAATAAAATAAAATAAATGCGGCCTAATCCTTTGATTGTTTTCTCACACCCTGAGCTGACTATACATTCCACTCTCTCGTTCCAGTGACAATTAATATAGTGTGTGTGTGTGTGTGTGTGTGTGTGTGTGTGTGTGTGTGTGTGATTTGGGTTTATAACTTAACTTTAACAATTCTTCAGTCATTTCGCTACGATGTCTGCAATGTAGCACTTTATAGTGATGTCTAGCACGGGGCATCATGCCCAGTCACATTATCCTGACATCAGGCCGACCAGTCCTGACACTAACCTCTTAATGCTGAGAACCTAGCAAGGCAGCTGCTATTACCATTTTTATAAGTCGGCCGGGGTTCGAACCCACAACCTCCCGCATCCGAGGCGGGCGCTCTAACCTCTAAGTCAACGGAGAGGTCCACAATTAACATAGCATAGCAAATTAATGTATTTCTCCAACAGAACTAGTTATCATTACTAACTGATAGCGGACTCAGCTCTCGCTTAATAACATGTAAGCCTCTACTGTGTGAACTATGGTCACTAGCTTGAACTAAATGTTGGACACATGCCCACATAACGGCTGATCAATAAATAACTGCATAGTCCCACAACGCTGCTCAAATGTTAATATACCAAATCATAGGTTAAAAGAATTCACATCTTACTTAAACAAATAGATCGAACAAAATTCCCTTTTTAGCTTAATTACTCTGTTACTAACTAACACTTCATTGGCATAAAGCATCACACAGGCCTAATAATAATCCATTCTTAGCGTACATACTTTATACCTATATCATTTAAGACAAATCAATTCCAACACTTATCTTAGATTCATTCCAACGATTAATTATGTATGAAATTAAGACACAGTACCTTTTATTTTTCTTTGAGTTTCGGCCTTTTTTCCATTTAGCATAACCGTCTCCTTACACCCCGGGTTACGTGTCTCTCATAGACTCTCAACTACACTTCAACCACACGTCGATTGGGCAGACTTTATGATGGTTTCGCCTCCCCACGGAATCAAGGGCTTTCGACTGCCTGCGTAAGACATTTTTAAAACACGATACTTTGCCTGAGAAATACACACCCAAACCGCTAACTTGGCCAATCAGAACTCAGATTTATCTAACCGTCATTGTTAACGCACGCCCCTCCTCGTTTGGAAAATTTTACAGCCCCTCCCCCTTCCCTTAATGTACCGATTTCTGCAAAGTTTCAACATATTCTAAATATTTCAATAAGTACGAACGCTGCTTCTGCAACATTTCAACCCTTGGCATTTTGATAAATAAAACCCAATCTTCACCCCTTGTCCAGTTCTGCCTGACATAGTTACCTGAACGGAACCTCATTAATAATCAATCATGTCTCATTCAGATGCTCTAAAGTACTAGCGTCTTTAAACATGCCACAGATTTAACCCAGTTTCAATTCGCATACATCAATTTAAGATTGCTATATATTACAATGAATTTGCAAAAGTCACTCTGTTGCAGTCCTCTTTTTTTATTCCAGACTTGCTGCATATCGTTTACAATCTTTATCGGATATTTTCTTTTGGATCGTCTGCCATATTGGTTCAACTGAAAGCTATTTCCTTTTACAGCCTCGTTGTTTTTTGTGCCATAGAAGGATATTGCATTTTTATTCAGAAACGTAAACAGATCGTAGTAAATATGATATGCATTGAATAACGTTTGTAGAATATGCACATATGGCATTACATATCTTATTCGAAAAACGAATTCTGTGTTATCTGGGGTGGCGGACAAAGTACGGTTTGCATAAACGTACCAATAAAAACTTAAAATCTTTATTATTAGCTTAACTGCCTTAAAATCATAAGTGTCGGTTAACTACAGCCATATTTTTGTCTTTGAAAATATTTGTATTTGTTCCAGTGCAAGGTGTAGGTTAACTTTATTGAGGCTACGTCATCGTAACTAAGAAACTACTAAAGTTCGCTTTGCACAGCATCGCGAATTATATCCACGTCTGTAGCTCAGTGTCTTTGCAGGTTAGCGTCATTAAATGTAGCTAAACGTAACTAGTTTGTTTCGCACAAGTATTTCAACACCATTCGAATCGACATAGAGAGTAATGTATCTCACTAAATACATACGAAGCCAGGGTGGTCTGTTTACATCAACAGCTTTCGATGCCGCCATGATTTCTTTGCAGAATAACAAATGGACACTTCCAGAACTCAGAACGAACATGGCGGATTACATTTGCACAGACCAGTCTTTTTCAACATGTATCCAATGTGATGGTGATGCGCTGCGTGTCAATATGAATTATACTGAAATCATTCATGCACGAAACGAATTTGGTAATTTTAGTTGCAGATTGAGACGATGACATACAAATTCAAGGAGAAGAGACGCGGATATAATTCTCCAGTCTGTATGGAACGAACTATACTGACATCATTCCTTCTGAAAAACTATAGATCCGACATTACAATGAACCCATACCCAAATGTTCACTTCACTGACTCATGGCATAATGTTTTTGTACCCATAACCCATAACTCTGTACACATTAGTCTAACGCCTTATCAATAAAATATGAACAAACATTTGTGACAACACGAAATAACTTTATATGTACAATAAATGTACAACAAGTTGTACACGTTCAAACGAGACACCACACCGCAGCATCCGTCTTGTCCTTGATAATTTGTAGTTCGATGGTGTCCCCAATCGCCCTTTCTATTATCAGAATTTTAACGAAATTTTCCTCTTCTGGAAATTTTTTAAAAAGTCTTATATGATAAAATCTGAAATAAAAAGCAAGGTAAATATTTTATTTTGTAATATTACTTTCAAGGGTTATTCGGCCCGTAGTAAAATTGGCTACTTTCACCTGATCGAGTCCTGTAGAAAGACATTATGATGTGTAATGCTGAAAGGTTGATTCGCCATATTAGTATTCATGTGATGTTCGCCAGAGAGCTATGCGTAGATAAGTTTGTGCCATTGAATGGAAATGTGTAGATTTTTCAATCTTTTTGCAATTCTGAGGCGAGAAAAAGACACACGAGACGAGAGTCGAATTGAGTAGTGACGGGGGCTCGCTTGTACTCATTGTGTACAGATACGGTTTTTCGTGTTGTCACAAACTATCTTCGTATTTTATTGATAAAACGGCCGACTCATGTGCTCTGTACGAGCACATGCCACCACATTTCTGCATCGTCCTGAGACTTCATATGTTCTTACCTTGCGAATAAAGATAAGCATTACTATGCCCCTTTAAATCCGAGGCAGTCATTATTTATATAGAGATGGACAATTAGAAACAAATCGTGTGTTAATTAGCACTAGTTTTGTAAAAATCAGCTTTTGACATTTCTCACCTTATCTCTTTTGCCAAATTGTAACTACACGAACGTATCGATTAAGTCGCGTCAAAATGTAGAACGGTGATTACGTCACTGTGGTTCAACTAAAGTAACTTCGATCACTATTTAGTTTAACATTACTAACTATAGTCATTAATCGATCTCACTGAATTATTGTATTCAGAAAATAAAACAAGCTGTGATTGGTGCATTGTGTAAGAGTTACAGTTATGTTAATTCCTATCTAGATCATATTTTGCATTTTACTTTTTTTTAATGTGATCCACATCACTGCAATTGCATCTGTTGTGCCTGGATAACTCTTAGCCCTGTTTAGTTCCAGCAGAGATATCTATCTTAAATGAAATGGAGTACCTGGTTCTGTCCTTAGCAAATTGACAATCTATCATTTTTCCCTATGACAGTGTATGACGCGCATGCTAAAGTAGGATAGAATATTTATTTCACAAAGCGTTGGCATCGAGGTCTATGCAAAAGCAATTGGTACTAAAATACCAGAACAGTGACGTAATCAAGATGGCTTCTACAACGTGCTCGTGCAGCACTTGTAGAGCCTATTTTTTCACCCGAGCAACGGGGTAAGGAGCATCAATTACTGTCATTTTATCTTTGAAGATTTCTATGATGGCAGATTTCTGCCAACCATTTGCCACTTATCCCCTTAAAAACGACGATATATTCATTCAAATATGTTAACATAACTATAAATAATTCGTCTTAAGACGAGAACTAAATCAGCCTTTGTATAATCTAAGTCGACATATCCACTTCTTTATGTCGACTTGATAAGTGCATAATTTGACCAATGACCACGACCATGACAATGCCCACTTATGCCATCTCTGGTTGCATATATTTGTCACTTATCCACTTTAAAAAGCCAACATAATAATTTGTGTCTGAGGTGCGAACAGCACGCTTGGTAACGCCGCCACGGTGTTAGTTTCGAGGATCTAGTGGTATCACAATAAGCGTTTAGCTGACACAGATCAAAACTTTGTATCCCCATAATTTTACGACTTTCACCCCGATCGTCACGCAGGAGTGTATGCGCTATGGGGCAATACAAACTAGTTCTAACGCAATCGTGAAATATGTTTGCGTAGCAAAAGTCGGCTAGCATAAAACTATGTAACTGTTATGAATATGTTGGAAACACAATAATTAACTTGTCGAACCTTATGCTACATTTAATTGAATGGTTCCAGTCCAATATACCTATCTGACTTCACCCATGTGTAGACTCCATCTATAAACTTACGCTCCTCTTCCGACACGCGTATTCTCATTCTAAAACGCTTTTTTATGATACTACTGGGGTGCGGCTCGCCCTTCACACAAATACAATAATACAATTTCGTCATTGTATATACGGTGTCGTTGTTGTCGCCGTTTATATTTGTAAAAACATACGCTTTGCAAACACACTGGATACCATTCGCTCACGTTCATGGTTCCTACGCAGTAACAATCTGCTAGCGTGTTGATTTTACCCACTGGCCATGTATACGATTTTGCACAGCAATATTTGCTGGCTAACAATTACTCGACTTTTAATGTATGTAAAGCAGTTACCTGTTTTGGGTCACTGAAGCCTTGGCTTCATACCTGTTCGATGAGACGTCGATGGTCTTCCTTTCCCGCCAACATGGCAATGCTAATTATTTTATCGACAATAGCCATCGAGTTGTTTATTATTTGTACTAAAACTACTGTGTGCTGCCGGGGTCCCCGAGTTGCCGAGTGGTCTAAAGCACTCACCGTTACGGATTACTGCCGTCTCACCTCTGTCTGCGTGGGTTCGAGTCTCTGGTTCGGCCAATGTTATTACGTGAGAAAGCTTGTCATTAGCTTCTCGTGGATCGGTGGTTATTTCTGGGGTTTTCCCGGCTTCTTACTCCACCCCATTTATACTGCCTGCCATGTATAGCCTATCTTCTGCCGAAAAATGGCGCTAAACCCCATAAAAACAATAAATTTGTGCTCCCGCGAGAGCATTTGAATAGACGCGCATTCCATAATATAATCAAATTGAAATTATTTTACCAGCATTAATGCCAACCGCACTGGATATATTAATAAACCTCAGACAACAAATCCTATTGGTGCACCTGTAATAATAGTTCAATTCCAGAAACACCAAGCCCATAGTGGCCGCGGTCGCATGTCCATTAATAGTATCTACAATGTTACTCATATGCTTGTATTTCACGAGGCGTATGGTTTTCTTGATGGCGTCATCTTGCAGGTATTGTTTCGCTTCGACTGTTTTCTCAGATCGGTAACATTGAGATCTTTTATAGTTCTTCCGTTAATAATGTTATCGCTAAGCATAATTGATTGACAGGTTGGCTTTGATCAGGTGACGCATGCACATGCACTTCTAACCAATTGCCCATTTTTACTTGTACAACAGTCATACATCATACAGTCATAGAAAATATGTACTTGGAGAATATTTAAGTCTCCGGCAACTATGCGTTCTGGGACACCACATTCACTTAAAATCATATTGCTTACATCCAAGGCTTTCATGGCTGAAACGACTCTACTCGTCTTCGCCAAAGAACAGCATCACGGACAAGTGCATCCGAAATCTTTCACTTCTTGGTTGAGTGAATGTGGTTTTAACATAGTCAACAGTGAATGGTGGTCGAATATCAATTTATTAACAGTCTGTCCACTGAGTCCTAGCTACAGTCTGAAATGCCTTGAACAAATGTCTTGTTGCGCTGATACCTTGTTGGGTAGTTATTTGCAATGATAGCTGCTGAACGTTGCCTTCATAAACGTCTGCGGTAAGTGGGTAAAATGACTGTGGCAATATACCCAAAGAATTCATAAACGACAACGAATGTGTTTCTACAGCCACAGAAGGGATTATCACGGACAACTACAATGCTAATTTCAACAATACAAACTTGCCATCAAAACCTCCATGACGACAAATTGCAGTACTGTCGGTGGGAGTTCGTTACAATGTAAATGTGTCTTGCTCCGAAAGTTACATGAAAACAACAATGAACTTTTGTGAAGTTGTCCTCGGTGATGTGCGAATCCAAGCGCGTTTCTGATGTTTCCAATCGAATACGGGTTTCTACGGGGGTTTTGTGGTCACGAATTGAAGCGAGGGCTTGCAACACATTCTTTGCTTGACTTGCAACAGTGGTCTTGATAGAGTCCATGGCATGCGGGGTCAAATTGTTTGATGTGACTTCGATGAAATCTCCCAGTGTCTTACCACAGTGTACACGAAAAACTGGCCAATGGGTGCCAACGACTCCTACTGATAATATGCGTTGTATAGTTATCATTGCCAAATAATGTTCCCCATGCAAAGGAGGTTTGAAAGCCTTTAACGTACTTAAAACGAAGGACAATCTTAGAAACAGAGGCCAATTGTGAAAGGAAGTCGAACAGGTTGTCATTCTAGTCGGTCAGCATAAAGAGCAGATGTGGGGATTTTCGTACGGCTTGATTACAGGCAAGACTGGTGCAAATGCCAAGAGCCAGCATGGACTCTGATCAAGATTAACTCTACAGAGCACGCAGGGAGAACTAACCTCATCACTAGTTATCGAGTCTATGTAAGACTGGCCATCCCAACAGCTGGTACTGGTTTGAGTTTGCTATGCCAACGCGATAGGAGGCTCAGCTGACTTCTACTTGCTGCCGAAAGGGGTGGCTCGTTGGCAACGATGCTAATTATTGTGCCGTCCCCTTTCAGGATTGCAATCTGCCTCTGGATTTCCTGTTTAATGGCTTCTACTTCGTAGGCATCTGCTAGCACTTGTGCAATATTTGGGTGGCCATTATGTCGGAGGAAAACGCCAGAAGACCAGAAACAGATATTGGTTTAACTGTAATAGACTCGGAGAGACACCAACAAAATCTCAATATCGCACCCCACGTTGTCCGAAAGATGCAGCAAACGTCTTCTATATTCCAGGCTATGAGAAATGTTACTTCATCAATGTGTGTGCAGTTGTATGCTGCCATTATTCCGCTAAAGTCAAAATGATACATTTATATCACTAATGATTTTTCTGTCTCTAATATCAGGACACAATTTGTCGAAATTCTGATTTGGCGCGCTCGATTGTTATTAGATATCCTGGCCTGCGAGCAGTGTGTGTGTGTGTGTGTGCCCAAGTCCGCGGGTAAATGATTTGTACGAATCTGGATCGCGTCGGTTGCCTAAATGATTAGAGCGTCCACCTCGGAGGCGGTAGGTCACGGGTTCGAACCTCGGCCGAGTCTTACCAAAGACTTAAAGAAATTTACTAGCAGCCGCCTCGCTTGACGCTCAGCATAAAGAGGGTAGTGCTAGGACTTGTCGGCCTGATGTCAGGATAATGTGACTGGATGGTACATCATTCTACATGTATGTGGCCTTTTTTATGCACCAGTGCTAGACATCACTAAAATCTGCCACACTGCAGACATCGCAACGATATGACTCAGATTGTTAAAGCTACGTTAACAAAAACAAAGACACACTTAAGAATCAGTTATTGAAAGTTATGTTTACGACTTTGGCTAAAAACGACATTACATTAAACTATTAAGTAAACTCTACCAGGTGCGAAGTTTATATGTTCATGGGCAAGTTTTTTCTGGACAAGAACACAAAATATAATCAAAAACACCAGCGGTAGCTATTACTTAACTAAATTTGTGTTTTTCCACGTGCAGTAGTAATCTTCTCAGTGACGATATCGATAATTCAAACAGGTTATTTGAGAAAGGGTCGTTGGAGCCGTAAAACTGCTGCCTAATAAACCCCAGTATAAGTTGGAGGTATTTGTGGTTTACTGATGTTTGTTTGAACTGTCTTGAACATTCTCTATTTTCTCTTATTAAATCACCTAAATTTTTAAAATAATATATATGATTTTATAACCAGAAAAAGCTTAATTAGATGTGTAAGTATATATGCATGTATAAACAACATAAAAATTTATTAATAAATAGAGATAAACAGTTTTAGAACCATTTGTATTATGCACACTTTTTAGAAATATAGAAAATAAATAAATAGAAAAGAGAAAGAAAAGAAGAAAATAAAGAAACAACGAAAAAATATTAATACAATAAAACAAATTAGATAAATATATAAAATATATGTACTAATATAATTTGCACAGATATAGGCTATTAGAACTCAATTTATATAATAAAAAATATGGTGTGCACAATGCTTGCTATGAAGTATTTTATAAATAATTAATTATATTTTATCGAAAATTGATCTACAGCTGCAATTTCGTTTTTATACAATTAGTAAACTTATTTTTATGTTATTAGATTATACTTTTACCAATTAAAATTTTTTGCAAAGTAGAATAATCTTATCTAATTGTACACAAGGGACATAATTCAGAAGAAAAAATATTAAAAACTTTTTCACTTAATGTCATATAGCGTTTCTGAATTTAGACCTTTTGGATATACCGTATTAAGACGGTGAATCCAATAGGTTTCCTTTAGTAGACGTTCCATTTCAGGATCAGTTTTAACAATAGGTTGGAAGGAGAAATCTTGCAATGTATGGGAATTTTTGTTAAAATGTGCGGCAACATGAGATGAAAATGATTGATCGATATAATTTTTTATATCTGATCTGCGTTGGTTCATACGTTTAGATATTTGTTGACTGGTTTGTCCAACATATTGGATGCCACATTTTTTGCATGTTATCAAATAAATAACATTTGATGTTGCACAATTAATATCACAACGCATATTAAAAGTTTCTTTCGTATTATTACTATTGAAAGAAGCATTTGCATTAATAAATGAACAGTGTGAACATCTAGGTCTATTACATTTAGTTGATGATCCTATTTTATATGATGGTTTTTCTAATTTAGAATTAGTTAGGAAATCTTTAAGATTTTTAGTCCTTTTATAAGCAAGTGTAGGTTTGCTTTCGTGTAGCGATTTAACACTTGCTTTACATGATAAGTTTAATAAATCCCAATATTTATTGATAATCTTACCTATATTAGGCAAACTTGGATTATATTCAATAACAAAAGGAACGATATCTTCATTTCTACTTTTGATTTTATATTGTAAAGATTCAAGCTGTGTAAGAGGAGATACTTTTTGGAAAGTATAAACAACACATACACGTAGAATGTATGACCGGTTTCGCACTACTGCATCATCAGAATGAATGGAAAATGAATTTAATAAAATTGCTTACGTCATTAAATTTATTCTGTTTCTAAGTGATCAATAATATAAACAATATGACATAAACAAGATGACGTCATAGCTTACATTTTTAACCTAATTTTCCTATTCTGTAACGAGTAATTGACATGGAGATATTCATATATAGCACAGATTGGTGATATTTTAATACATAAAAATATATTAAACTGGATCATACAAATACATATATCTCTATTGATAACTATCACTAAAATTGATATATAAAGCCCTCGCCTTTACCTATCACTGCCATCTCATCTCTCCGCGTGGTTAAAATCTAGGACTCGGCCAATGTGAGATATATATATATATATATATATATATATATATATATATATATATATATATGTGTGTGTGTGTGTGTGTGTGTGTGTGTGTCCGATAGACTGAAGATAGGATAAAGATTGATCGATTGATCAAGGGACCAATACATACATTTTCCTGAAATATCGGAGAACGTCCCTAATCAATGTAAAAACTTTATAAGAAAGATGTTTAGCATGAGTATGACGCCAACATAGTTATTAAACGACTACAATTACAAGTAATATACTGCTGTTATTATTATTATTATTATTATTATAGAATTATGGGGAGTATTGTTCAATAAAAAATACCATTTTCATTTTCTTACATCACCTTGTCTATGTGATGCTATGGACCTTGCAATATACTGATTTCTAATGCAAGCCTCGACACAATAAAAAAGAGAAATCGGTATAATCTACTTCTTTAATTATGTAAATATCTTCATGGTTTTAATTTAACCTGACACTGCACGTCTGCAAACAAAATAATTTTTTCCAGTTTGTATTTTGTTGTAAGCTTCGTAGTATTTATTGGTGTTTGTTGCCGAACAAGGATCATGTTGGATCAGGTTGTCTTCTGCACAGTGCATCGCCAGAGGCTTTCTTAGCATTTTGGTATTCAGCGGTATTTTTGGATTTAGCAGCTTTCCATGCTGCTTTATCCTGCACGTCATCTAGTGTCTTGTACTTGTAGTGACTACCGTATTTTTGGTACACAACAGAGCTTACAGTATTAGGGTACAGAGGGGAAGCTACGCGATTAACCACTGAGTATGCAACAGCAAGTTGTCCCTGGGCTGGCTCGCCTCTCGCATCGCCAAATACAATTCGAGCCACAAGTTCGATGTTTGCATCCGTGCTGAAAAAAAATAAAAATCAACATTCAGAAGGCTGCAATACCATTAATGCACTTTCACATCACTGCCATTCTCAATAATACAAACATACTGTATAAGCAAATATCCCAGTGTATCGCAGTAATTAACTATCGCAGCTTATCAACAAAATTCCAACACAGGCCAATACCCAGCCAATACTTTCGCTGGCAAAGGTTTGTGACATTGTGTGATTAACAGTGGCA
Organism: Sinohyriopsis cumingii; assembly: GCA_028554795.2. NCBI lineage: Eukaryota > Metazoa > Mollusca > Bivalvia > Unionida > Unionidae > Sinohyriopsis > Sinohyriopsis cumingii. Next base: position 114,809,931 of record CM068826.1, on the reverse strand, counting down.
CTGGCAGCTTGTCGAACATTTAGGCCTAATGTTCATCAACATTCGACTGGCACTGTATGTCATATACAAATTCTCGTCGTCATGGCTGAACAGTTTAAAAATAGTTTTGATGAAATTTTCAGTATGCACTAAAACTGAACACTAATCCACATAAGTGTCAACATAAAATACTCTTATCTTATATAATGTGCTATGATAACGAATTGGCGTGGTTATCTGTGCTCCTTCGTCAGGTTAATTAGGGTTGTTGTTGTTAAATTTAATTATAGTGGCGTGCGCACAATTGTGCATGTGCCACTTTTTTCTGACTCCACCGCAGCCTGCTAGTTGTTCCTGGGGAAGGGAATTGTGCCACCTCCCCCAGGCTTTTATGAATTCAAGGAACCCTGATAGTTTGGTCTCAATCTGTGGGTCCATAAAGGTCCCTTACAGTTGAATGGTTGGCTGTCATTAGTGGGAAGGAGAGCTCGGGAACGGTCCTGTTTGCTTTACATAGCTGGTTTCTTGTTGCATTTGCCTGGTGTTTCTTGCGATTTCTTTTTTCGATTTTTTTTTCTTCTTCAAAATGTTCTAAAAGGGTGGGTGGATGTTCTATGCTGTTTATAGAGGTTCTTAGTAGAAATCATGTATGAAGAGAGATTTATTAGGTTATTATGGTATTACTAGTCGAGGTGTTTAGGGTGTGCTTCCTACGTTATGTTATTTATAAGTTTTTAGATATTGCCTCTTTAAGTTATTTATTAATTAATGTTTTTAGAGATTGAATGTTATTTATACTTTATTTAGCAAGAGACCGGAGTCCTAGCCAATTACACGGTTCGTTAAGGACATCTAGGACATCCGATTTTGTGGTTTCCTTAGTTTTTTATAGGTGCTTCGTAAGTGAATTATTTAGTAATACTTTTATAAAATTGAATGATATGTTAATGGATTTTATGTGGTGGCTTCTAAATTTATTTAGCTAGTTACTGGGTCTTTTGGTTTTGTGGGGATAGTAATTATATTTTGTTCCTAAGTCCTGCTGAGTCTATGAATTGATTTATATTTTTATATGCTGATTGTTTATTTTTTTATTAGGGTCTATAAGTAACTCTGGGTTTGTGTGTGGTGATCCAATCTCTTTTTGATTTTTGATAAATATTTTCCGAGCGGGTTGATATTTTGGGCATATATTGAATACGTGGTGTAGACCTTCCGTGGTGTGGCAGTTAAAGCAGTTAATGGTTGCTGGTTTGGGTCCTGTAAACCTTCCAAAACTGCTTGCTAGTTTAGTTTTTCCAGTTATTATCCTGTTTATGGTTTTCTGTTCTAAATAGTTACCCTTAGGTAGCTGTATTGTCCTATCTACGTTTTTTTTTTTTTTGGTTTCATGGTGCTTTTTACCTTTTGTGGAGGAGTTCCAAAAATCTTGCCATGTTTGGTCTATATATGTTTGTGCGAAGCTTATTGTTTCTGTAGAGCTATAGTTAAGCTTGATAGAGTTTTGATCTCCTAGTTTGGTTTTTGCAACTTTGTCTGCTGTTTCGTTGCCAGAGATTCCAATGTGCGACGGTATCCACATGAGCTCGACTAATTGATGTGCTGTGGTGATATCGTCGATTAATTGGCATGCTCTCTCCCGGAATTGTTCCCCAGAGTGTGTATTGCGATTTTGGATCGATTTGATAACGCTTAGGGAATCGCTTACAATGACTGCTTTAGGTATTTGGTTGTCTTTGATCCATTGTAGTGATTCAAGTATAGCCCAGAATTCAGTGGTGTAAATGGAGCAATAGTCAGGTAATCTGGATCCCGTTTGTATTTTGAATTCAGGGATGACTATTGCTGCTGTAGTTCTTGGTAGGTTGTTTGTTTTTGATCCATCGGTATATATTTTAACATAGTCCAGGTATTTTTGGTTGATTTCGTTTACGAGTACAGGTTTTAGTAAGTTTTCTTGTCCTTCTTTATTGCCTAATTTGGTAGCTTCAATGTTAATCCTTGGTGGTTTTTGTAACTACGGTGATTTGTTCTGGTCTGTATTGTTTGTTACCTGTTTTTTTTAGTAGAGGTATCTTTTCTCTTAGTTCAACGATTACTTTGACAATTGGTGTGGTGGGTATGATTTTGGGTTTGAAGACAACTTTACACTTATTTATAGCTATTTTGTTGGGACGGTTGTCTGGGTGGGTATCTAATCGAATGGAGTATCGGAGGAGCAGTTCTTGCCTACATAATTTTATGGGTAGTTCTCCTGTTAGTGTTTGTAGTTCTTCTAATGATGTTGAGGGGAGTGTTCCTGTGCATAATAGTAAGGCTTTTCTCTGGATAGTGTCAAGTTTTTGCAGTACCGGCTGCTTAGCTGAGTTATATGCTTGGCAACCGTAATCCAGTTTTGATCTAATTAGGCTTTTATATATCGTGAGGAGGGTTTCCTGGTTGGATCCCCAGTCAGTCCCTGTGATGTTCCTGAGTAAATTGAGATCTTTGTTACAATTCTGGGTGAGTTGTTCAATGTGCTGTTTCCATGTGAGGTGGTTGTCAAAGAACATTCCTAGGAGTTTTACTACTGTTACGTATTTGATTAATTGATTTTATATATAGAAGTTTGGATAGACTAGGTTGTTATTTCGTTTGGGGGTGAATATGATTGCCACAGTTTTTTCATGAGATATTTTGAAACCCCATTTGTCCGCCCATCTTCCTATATTGCCTAGGCTCTGCTGGATTTCTTTAACTACTGTGTTATTGGCAGGATTTCCATTCCTCCATAGGCCACTATCATCTGCAAATTGTAACAAGTTTATTTTTGCGGAGGCTGCATTGAGGTCAAGGTCGTTTACCATTAGGTTAAATAGTAAGGGACTTATTACACTGCCTTGCGGTGTTCCATTTTCAAGTGAAATTTTTTCCGAATGGGTGTTGCCTATTCTTGTGGTAATTTTCCGGCCTGTGAGAAAATCGCCAATCCAGTTGAATAAGCGTCCAGTTATTCCAAATTGGTTTAATTTGGCCATTAGTCCACTGATCCATACTAGGTCGAACGCTTTTTCTAGGTCTAATAAAAACTGCTATGAGGTTGCGATCGGTTTCCTATGTGCGTTAAAAGCGTGTTTGATGTCTGTTTCCAATCTGAGAAGTTGGTCAGTGGTGGACTGTTTGTTCCGAAAGCCACATTGATTTATGGAGAGTAGGTTATTGGTTTCTAGGTGGTGTTTTAACCTATTTGCTATTATTGTCTCCATTATTTTGCAAATATTGTTTGTAAGGGAGATGGGTCGGTACGAATTTATGTTGTTGGGATCTTTACCTAGCTTGGGGATTGGTATTACTATGGCCTTTTTCCATTTGGTGGGTAGTTGGCCTTTATCCCATATCCTGTTAAAGAGTTTGATTATGGTTATTGTTATATTGATAGGTAGTTTTTTGTAGATAATGTAACCTAACTGATCCTTACCAGGGTATGTCTCGTTTTTGGATCGTAGGGCTATCTTCCATTCATGTACTGTGATGTCGCTATTTAGGTGAGATTCTTTTGTTCCTTGGTCTTGAAACATTTGAGGTTGGGTTCCCTCCATTAGTTTTTTGTGTTCTTGAAAGTTTCTGGTGTGATTATTGTTGCTACTCATGTTCGAAAAATGCTTCGCTAGGAGGTCTGCCTTATCTTTATTTGTTATGACATTTTTAATTTTTGGGGCTGAGGTAGTTGCTTTCCCTTTTATGGCTTTTATCTTGTCCCATATTTGTTTTGAGTTTGATTTTAGACTCAGTTTAGAGCAAAAAGATTTCCATAGATTAATTTTAGCAGTTTTTATAGTTTGTTTTAGTGCTTTTTCTTTATCTTTATATTGCTGGAAGTAGATAGAATTTTTGGTGCGTTTATATTTATTTAAGGCCCTTTTTTGTCTTTATGTGCTATAGTGCACTGTTTAGTCCACCATGGTACAGGGTTTTTATTTTGGATATTAGTTGTCTTTGGGATGCATCGGTTAGCTGCTTCTATAATTGTGTATGTTATGTTATCATAATACATGTCAATACTTGGGCTTTCTAAGTTTTCTGGATTTACTCTAGCTAGTAATAATTGGAATTGGTCCCAGTCTGCCTGTTGGTACCTCCATTTAGGTGGGGTTTCGTTTGGAATGTGTTGAGTTTTTGTTTGAATACTGATTGTGATGGTTAATTAGGGGGTAAACCGAAACGTTGATGATTGTGCAGAGTGGGATACAAAACGTTATTTGTGAAAAACTTGTGCAAGCGATCGCAAAGATTTGGATTGGTGCTTCGTAGATGTGCTTAAAATAGCCTTTGAAATTATGCCCATCGCAAAGGTTAATGAAGTGGATAATTTCTTTAACATATCACTTGAATAATGGTTTATCCTGAACAATAATAATAATAATAATAATAATAATAATAATAAAATTATTATTATTATTATTATTATTATTATTATTTAATATGATGATCGAGTTTTGTTTGACCGAGGCGAAACACTAGGGCTGGTTAATCGGACCCCAAATCTTTATCGATTATCTGTTGAGATATATCAAGAAATAATCGAAATTCTATCATTTAATAATCGAACATTAATCGTTTCCGACGAGTTACATAAAAGGATTACAAGGAGCAGAAAAGTATTTGCATTGATAATGCACACTCCAACCAACGATGCTCTAGATAATCCTTCAATGACATTCCAGGAACTTGATGACATTCCAGGAATTTCGACGACTTTCCAGGAAATCCTTCAATGACATTCCAGAAAACTGGCTTCATACAAACTCATAGCAATAGCTATTTAAAAAAATATTAATTTTCAATCACACGTCATATTATTACACTGCAAGGGAGATAAATACGCCTAGATGCACATTATTTTCATCTAAGGTAGACTCGAACATAATTTTCAGCCTCACAAAAGCTTCATTCATATTTTTTTCTTCCTGAAATGGACTCAAACAGTGCACTTTGTTGTAATACGTTTGAACATATATTAGACAATGTGTGTATAGCTGAGGTCTGCAGCATGTCAACGCAGGGTGAATGGCATGCTCTGCTTCCGCTGGTCCATTACTGTTGTCACTTCATGTCAGGATCCGTGGATGAGACTGAGCAATTCTAGTTCTTATTTCAACGCGAGAGAGGATGGTTTTCATGGCCGTAAAATGTCTTAAAAAACATCGTTTACGTACGTTTTGTAACCATAATGATTAACAGATTACTCAGGTAATGGTATCAGTACCGTATAAGTCACATTACTTGGGATTAAATTAATCATGTTTTGCTATTAAGTTTGCATTAATTGGAGACAAATACTTTTTATTTTACCTAAACTTAAAATGACCTTATCGACAATTTTAAAGTTGTATACGGCTGAGTACACAGCCATAATCTTGATTCAATTAAAACAATAACTCTTCCATGCTATGTATATCATATACCAAACGGATTCGATTGGAGATGTCTACAATGACACGTCATAACATATAAAGATTGATAATACTTGACGTGTTGTTGTCTTCCTGGTTGAAACTTAGAACAGTGTTATTAATCATATTTTACTTCGAACTTTCATGAGAGACCACCTGTCTTTAGACCATGATCCTATGTATATTATGCATATTTGGATCATTGCCAAGCATCTCATGCATTTGATTACAATATAGTATCGTATCAGCTAAAACATTTCATGTGTTTTGACTCTTTTTCAACCGTTCGTATTCTCTCTTTTCTTCATTCACCTTATCCATTTTTGTCATTGCTATGAGCGTCTACGAGACGGGATTGTCATAAGCTTCAGGTGGAATTACTTTTCTGCAGACGGCGAAACATCATTAAACCTGCCCCTTTACAACCTGGAATCCTCTGCAGATTGGTCAATATTTTATTACCAATAAAACCGTTCTTATGATAATCGAAATCTGTAAACGTGCTACTTTTACTGAACTACCAAATGCTTATGTTCTAACAGTGACAAATATAGGCAAACTTTCCTGTATTTTATTTTCATCCATAGTTCATATGTATTAGGACCTTTTCGGCCCATTAAACGTTGCTGTATTGCGTCTAAGGGAGTAGGAATGACTGAAGAGCCCTGAGTAATTCGTATTTAAGAGTATTTTTGTCGACATCAAACTCTATGAGCAATTCACAGTTGATTTCCAGATGTGTTAACATACACACACGCACACACGATCACACACACTTTGACACAAGCAATATTCAAGTTCATTTCACTGCGCAAATGGATGAGGTCGAACTGCACTTTCAAACGGACAGCTACCTTTACACATTAACTTAGAAAACTAGCGAACGCAATGCTAGTGTTTATAAGTGTTTTAAATATTAACGGTTGAAATATCAAAAATCAATGTCCGGACTGGTATTAAATTGATTTTAAGAAAAAACAATCAGATCCACAAATCAACGTTTTTCAAAGATAAACAGCAAGTAAGATAAAGAAGAAAATATTGAATCTTGGGAAGGTATGACTACTTAGAACTTATTGCTTGATATCGGCAATCTATCTTATAAAACTGTGCTTCTATCCCCGACAGAACAAAAGTTTTTAATTCGCTATATTACTGAACAGATTGTGACGCCACCAGGTGGTACACAGTAAAACGTAATTGTATATGTTTATAGACAGATAGGAGATTTAACATTAACATTTGATAGCGTGTTCGCCAGGGCAAAACCCATGCATATAGACATCTTTTGTTCAGTGAGTATATAAGAACTATATCATAACTTTGTTTTTGCTGTACTGCTAACAACTTTGAAGGAAGGTATGCCTTACCATAAAGTTTCGGCCTTAGCACCAACGAGGAAAACCAACAGGAAAAATACAGGCACTGGCGACATCTTTGAAAGCAGGATGTGATCCGCTCGCTTCAAAATTTATTGTAATATCTATCTACGAACGTGGCCAATTTATATCTTGGAATGTAGACTTTGACGTCAAACCTTCCCGAGTCACATGAGTTGCCTTCGTTTCTATTGGTAGACTATCAATACTGAACATTAAACAATCCATACCTACCAGCTCTTTAACCTATCGTAAACTTCATTTTCACTACAGTAAGTATCACCGTCTACAACACGGCTTGTTTTCTATATAAATAAACGATGACTTGGTTTTATGCTTCACAATTTAATTTGAACGTCACACAATAGGTACAGAAAGAAATACATATAAGGTGCCAGAAAGCTGCGTGGTGAATCTTGCTAAAACTAAGACAACTATGTACCGATTAATACACATTGATAGGTACAAATTAAATTTGCTCTGTTGAGACGTTAACAACTTTAAGTACAAATTATTGTCAGTCTAGGACATTGTTTAGATAAGAAACCAAAGAAAGAAGAAAAACACTTTGGAATATCAATGTTTTCATCTGATGAAATATACTACATTGCAAACTGTCAGGGTAAATTTGTCTTGAAAATCAAATGGACACAAAAGTGACCATTAGAAGTTCTTATCATCTGATTGGATTGCAGGTAGTTGTGTTTTCCGAGAGGAAAACTGATGTAGCGCTTCCTATTCGTGATCATGATCTTTTCCTTTTTATAGTATCTTTATTTAAATGATAAATTGACTAAACGTTCTTTAAAGTGAGTTTTCAGTTACACAAGAAGAACTCTTCGAAAGAAGGCCTCACAATAGGGTGGTTCTTAGTTAAGTATCACCAAAGAAATTACTAGATATGTACCAGTCAGAGTTTCTGTATCAAAGTTCCTTTTTACCTCCTTCTGAATTCATAATTCTGCATAATTATATATTCTTGGAATCGAAATGGAACAATCGTCTTCCTCTGGAATCAATAATATCTGAACACCAGTTAAATCGCAATCTTTCATCCTGGAAGGAAGGAACATACCAAGGATCGAGAAAAGGAAAGATAGGGTAAGAAAAACATGGACAAAGAACACACAAATAAATCATAAAATATATAGCAAAATATTTCACTTCCACAGAGAAAACATAAAGATGGCATAATACTAGCATTACAACTGCACCTTATTATAGGCAGGTATCAAGACAAACATTAGATATTCAATCCATATCACGGAAAACTATACATATATATATATATATATATATATATATATATATATATATATATATATATATATATATATATATATATATATATATATATATATATATATATATATATATATGTGTGTGTGTGTGTGTGTGTGTGTGTGTGTGTGTGTGTGTGTGTGCGTGTGTGTGTGTGTGTGTGTGTGTTACTGATAATAAAATTATTAGTAAATATGTTTACTTTTTCCGGGTTTTTTCCCATTGAAGAAGTCAGGCTGGTGGTATCTTAGGAGAATTAAATTGATTCCCAATGGATGGGTTAAATCATGTGTGTTCTTTTACGATGCTGGAAATTAGCAATTAGTCACGTTGAAGTAGTTTTGATATACGTGTCTTTACGTTTGTATATGATTGCCTCAGACTGGGCTGGATTTTTTTGTCTTATTTCTTGTATTCTTGTTGTAACATCAAGTCTGCAGGCGTATATTATGTTGTATTCAGAAATTATTTTAGAGGAAAAACATTTGTTTCTATTATTCATTGGAAATAGAAAGTTCTCATTGGACTATAATATAATTTTGGAACTATGGTAATTTAATTATTCAAAGTAGTCCTGGACAAAGCTATTTTAACATGTCAGGACTGTTGGCGGACAATTACATTTCCGGATCTCAAATTTATATGGAGCGTTTCATTCTTGTGGACTTTGATAGAAGATTTTCAGGCTTATTTTCCATTCAATTCATAATACTATGCGTTCTTGTTAAGTTTCATTTTAAAACATTGATAATTAAATAGTTTAAGTTTCACGAATCGTGTTGGTTTTGCTTCTTTCAGTTACTTTTATGTCCACACAGTCGCAATCAAGATTGGGGACGTATCTGGGATGCGAAGTTTAGAACTATTTCAAAGATATTACAATTATTTGGAAATATAAATTGATTTTATTTCGGACATTTTTATTCCTGGTCTTTTGATTTAAATAGTGAAACCAAGAAGTTTTCACATTGTTAGCTAGGGTGGAGAGTTTTCTTTCTAATCCGACCCGAGGAGGGTTTCAGTGATTAAGGAAAGATGAATTGCTAGAGATTACCGCCTACTTTTCTCTTTCGGACATAAAATTATCTTTGTTAAAACATGAAATTAAAATTATTTTGGTTAAGTACCTGGTAGGAAATGACAATTTGTTTAAAAAATCTGTAGTATTAATTAGTAGTCTTTTCCTAGCTCTGAAATGAAATTTAAAAATTGAAATTGAAAGCCAGGCAGAAATAGGAATAAGAAATCTTCAGCTTCAAAAAGAAGAAAAAGAAATGAAAATGCAAATGCAGAAAGAAAAAAGAGAGATGCAGATGAAATTGCAAATGCAAAAAGAAGAAAGAGAAGTGGAATTGCAATTGAAATGAAAAGAATTAGAACTGGCAAGCAAAATGCATTCCACTCACGAAAATTCAGTTTTTTATGTTACAAAAAATATTAGATTTGTAGACTTTTAGAGAAAAAGATGCTCATCAATATTTTTCATATTTTTTAAAATGTAGCCGAGAATTTCAAATGACCAATGAGCATTGGTGCTTGTTATTACAGAGCGTACTTACTGGCAAAGCTCGTGAAGTTTATACTTCACTTAAGAAGAAGCAAGCGCTGTTTATGATTTGGTCAAATATTGTATCTTGAAAGGTTATGAGTTGGTACCTGAAGTATATCGATAGAGGTTTCGGAAATTCAAGAAAGAAAATAGCCAAACCTATGTCGAGTTTTCGAGGGAAAAGGAACAACTATTAGACAGGTGATGTGCATCTGCAACGATTGATATGAGTTAAGACAAACTTAGACAACTCATATTTGTCGAAGAGTTCAAGACCTGCGTAGATAGTGAAGTCACGACTTACCTTGATGAACAGCATGTAGACACTTTGCAAAACGCTGTTCGTACATTTGATGACCATTCCTTGACTCAAAAAATTTCATTTGTCAGCGAGTACTTACAAATATCATTCTGGTTCAACTTATAAGAATCAAATGTCTGATAAGACTGACTAGAAATACTTATCTCTTCCATCATGCACTTATTGCAAGAAACTATGGCACGGTATTTATGTTGCTTTAAGTTATAAAAATAAGCAACAGGATAAAGACAGAGCTGTTCCAAATGCTACTGTTCTCAGAAGCCAGATCATGGTCATATATTGGAAACAATAAATTTTGGGTTAAACAAACACCAGTCTAGTTTTATTATGGAAAATTATGAACCATTCATGTCGAAAGGTTCTATATAACTTACTGATGATTCGTCCAATCATATTCCGATTAAAATACTAAGGGATACAGGAGCTTCTCAGAGTCTTTAATTATTATGCACTTTGCCTATGTCTAAACTGTCTTCTTCATTTGAACGTGTTCTTATTTAGGAAGTAGACTGCGGTTTGATTCAAATTTCACTTATTAATCTTAATTTAACATCAGCTTTAGTTTCTGGACCAGTAGCTATCGGTGCTATGAATTCTTTGCCCATTGAGAGTGTTCATTTATTGCTAGGAAATGACTTAGCTGAATATAAGGTTGTGGTCAATCTACTTGTAACTGACAAGCCTTGTTTAGATCAAAAGGTCGATCATATTGAAAATGAAATCCCTGATTTATACCCTGCTTGTGAGGTTACTAGAGGTATTGCAAAAAAGCTCTTAAAAATGAAGTTGATCAAGACATTCTTCCTTTGGCTGAGGCAAAATCCTCAAACATCTTTCAACAATTGAAAGAAAATATTAGCAGCATGTCCCGTGTGTAAAAGTAAGTTTAAATCAGCTTATGAACATTTTGCACACTGTCCTTAAATATGAGGACATTTGTCCTACAGAATGCATTTTCGCATACGGGGTCGTGGTGACCTTAACATTTAGATGCCAAAAATAAATAGATCTTTGTCTCCCTATGGTATTCTACCTATAGTGATGTATATATATAGTATGTGCTTCACATTTATCCATGATTGAAGCTAACGTGAAGGTCTCTTTCATCTTGGATTTGAGTGGGTCTCACAAATCTCAATAGGACAATCAGAACTAATCGAGTGTCAATCCTTGGTGTGTACAGTGTTATGGACAGAAATAAATTAATACCAGTAACTGTATGATTTTTTTTAATTAAAAATAAAATTCAGGTTGCAAAAAATTGTTTTAAGAAACGTCAACAAAACGTTTTAAATAATTCAGAAAAGAGACCGCTCTGGTGGCCTATGTGGTTAGAGCGTCCGCCGTGAATACGGGAGGATGCGGGTTAGAACCCCGGCCGAGTAATAAAAAAGACTCATAAAAATGGCACTAGCAGCTGCCTCGCTAGGCGCTCAGTATTAAGAGGTTAGTGTTAAGACTGGTCGGACTGGTGTCAGGATAATGTGACTGGGTGAGTCATGATGCTACATGTCTGCGACATGATGCCCCAGTGCTAGGCATCACTATAACCTGCCACATTGCAGACATAGTAGATATATGACTGAATAATTGTTAAATCTACGTCAAAAATCCACATCACACATTCACATATTCAGAAAAGTTTTTAAAAATATATTTGTTCATCATTTTGGGTTTATAAGGTAGCTTTTTAAAATAATCAGCATTACCGCTACGATTACTGCAGTATGACAGTTTATTGTTAAGAATCATACCGCAGACATGTAGCATGATGTCCCACCCACTCAAGTTATCCTGACACCAGGCCGACCAGTCCTAGCACTAACCTCTTAATGCTGAGCGCCTAGCGAGGCAGCTGCTAGTACCGTTTTTATAAGTACTTGGTATGACTCGGCCGGGGTTCGAACCCACGACCTCCCGCATCCGATGCGGGAGCTCTAACCACTAGGCCACCGGACAGGTCCACAATTAAAATGGCATAGCAAATTAATGTATATAATGTATATAGAACTAGTTATTATTACTAAAGGATAGATAGCGGACTCTGCTCTAGCTTAATAGCAATTAAGCCTCTGCAATGTGAGCGATTAGTCAATATCTTGAACTAAATGTTGGATACGTGACCACATACGGATGATCAATAAATAACTGCATAGCTCCACAACGCTGCTCAAATGTTAATATACCAAAATCATCGGTTAAAAAAATTCACGTCTTATTTAAACAAATAGCTCAAACAAAATTCCCTATTTAGCTTAATTACTCTGTTACTAACTAACACTTCATTGGCATAAAGCATCACACAGGTCTAGTAATAATCCATTCTTAGCGTACATACTTTATACCCATATCATTTAAGACAAGTCAATTCCAAAACTTATCTAAGATCCATTCCAACGATAAATTTTGTATGAAATTAAGACTTTGTTGAGGCTACTACATCGTAACTAAGAACAACTAAAGTTCGTTTTGCACAGCATCGCGAATTATATCCACGTCTGTAGCTCAGTGTAGCATTATTAAATGTAGCTAAAAGTAACTAGTTCGTTTCGCACAAGTATTTCAACACCATTCGAATCGACATAGAGAGTAATGTATCTCATTAAATACATACGAAGCTAGGGTGGTCTGTTTACATCAACAGCTTTCGATGCCGCCATGATTTCTTTGCAGAATAACAAATGGACACTTCCAGAACTCAGGACGAACATGGCGGATTATATTTGCACAGACCAGTCTTTTTCAACATGTATCCAATGTGATGGTGATGCGCTGCGTGTCAATATGAATTATGCTGAAATCATTCATGCACAAAACGAATTTTGTAATTTTAGTTCCAGATTAAGACGATGACGTAAAACATTCAGGGAGAAGAGACGCGGATATAATTATCGCGTCTGTAGTGAACGAACTATACTGACATCACTCCTTCTGGAAAAATAGATCCAACATTACAATGAACCCCTACCCCAAAATGGTCACTCCACTGACTTATGGCATAATGTTTTTGTACCCATAACCCATAACTCTGTAAACATTAGTCTGACATTTTATCAATAAAAAAGAATACAAATTTGTGACAGCACGAAATAACCTTATATCTACAATAAATATACACAAGTTGTAAAAGTTCAAAAGACGCACCAAATCCGAAGCATCCGTCTTGTCCTTGACAATTTGTAGTTCGATGATGTCCCCAACCGCCCTTTCTATTATCGGAATTTTAACGAAATTGTCCTCTTCTGGTTTAACTAGAGTAAGTTCGATCACGATTTAGTTTAACATCACTAACTGTACTCTTTAATCGAACTCAACTGAATTATTGTATTCAGAAAATAAAACAAGCTGTGATTGGTACGTTGTGTAAGAGTTACAGTTTCTGTCAGGCTCACAAAACTTTAGTCTCTTAGCAACGTCTAAGATTATCTTAATTCCTATCTAGATCATATTTTGTGCCTGGATAACATTACCAGTTTAGTTCCAGCAGAGTTATCTCTCTTAAATGGAATGGAGCACATGGTTCTGTCCTTAGCAAATTGACAATATATCATTGTTCTCTATGACAGTGTATTACACGCATGCTAAAGTAGGATAGCATATTTATTTCACAAAGCGTTAGCATCGAGGTCTAAGCAAAAGCAATTGCTATCAAAATACCAGCACAGTGGCGTAATAAAGATGGTTTTTACAGCGTTCTCGTGCAGCGCTTGCAGATCCTATTTTTTCACACGTACACCGGGGTAAGGAGCATCAATTATTGTCATTATATCTTTGAAGATTTCTATGTTGACAGATTTCTGCCAACCATTTGCCACTTGTCCACTTAAAAAGGACGATAGATTCATTCAAATATGTTAACATAAATATAAATAAGTCGTCTTAAGACGAGAACTAAATCAGCCATTGTAAAATCTAAGTCGACATATCCACTTATTTATGTCGACTTAATAAGAGGATAATTTGACCAATAACCACGACCATAGCAGTGCCCACTAACGCCATCTCTGGTTGCATATTTCTGCCACTTATCCACTTAAAAAAGCCAACTTAATCAGTTGCGTCTGAGGTATAGCCCTACAATAACAACTTTGTGCTTCCGCGAGATTATTTGAATAAACACGCATTCCAAAAATTAATCGAATTGAAATTATTGTACCAGCATCAATGTCAGCCGCACCGGATATATTAATACACCTCAGAGAACAAATTCGATTAGTGCTACTCTGATACTAATTTCAATTCCAGAAACAGCAAGGCCGTAAGTGGTCGCGGCCGCATGTCCATAAATAGCATTATAATGTTACACATATGATTGTATATCACGAGGCGCATGGTTATCTTGGTGGCGTCATCTTGCAGTTGTTGTTATTGTTTCGCTTCGACTGTTTTCTCAGATCGGTAACATTGAAGTGTTTTATAGTTCTTTCGTTAATAATGTTATCGCTAAGCATAACTGAATGACAGGATGGCTTTGATTAGGTGACTCATGCACATGCACTTCTAACCAATTGCCCATTTTCACTTGTACAGCAATCATACGATCATAGGAAATATGTGCTTGGAGAATATTAAAGTCTCCGGCAACTATGCATCCTGGGACACCACATTCACTTAAAATCATATTGCTTACACCCAAGCCTCTTGTGTCTGAAATGACTGTACTCGTCTTCGCCAAAGAACAGCATCACGGACAAGTGCATCCGAAATATTTCACTTCTTGGTTGAGTCAATGTAGTTTTAACATAATCAACAGTGAATGCTGGTCGAATATCAATATATTAAGAGTATGTCCACTGAGTTCGAGCTACAGTTTGAAACGCCTGAACAAATGTCTTGGTGCGCTGATACCTTGTTAGGTAGTTATTTGCCATGACAGTTGCTGAACGTTGCCTTCATAAACGTCTGCGGTAAGTGGGTAAAACGATTGTGGCAGACTGAGCTCATAAACCACAACAAGATCGCATTTTAATTGGTGCCAGTTACAGCGACCTCTGGTCGCGTTTCTGACGTTTCCAATCGAATACGGGTTTCTACGGGGTTTTGTGGCCTCCAATTGAACCGAGGGCTTGCAGCACATTCTTTGCTTGACTTACAACAATGGTCTGGATAGAGTCCATGGCATGCCGGGCCACATCGTTTGCTGTGACTTCGATGAAATCACCCAGTGTGTTACCACAGTGTACACGAAAAAACTGGCCAATGGGCGCCAAAGACTCCTGTTGATAATATGCGCTGTATGGTTTTCATTGTCAGGTAATGTTCCCGCTGTCAAGGAGGACTGAAAGCCTTTAACGTACTTAAAACGAAGGACAGTCTTAGAAATAGAGGCCAATGGTGACCGGAAGTCGAACAGGTTGTCATTCTAGTCGGTCAGTATAAAGATGTGGGGATTTTCCTAATGCTTGATTACAGGCAAGACTGGTGCAATGCCAAGAGCCACCATGAAATCTAATCAAGACTAACTCTACAGAGCACGCAGGGAGAACTAACCTCATCACTGGTTATCGAGTCTATGTAAGACCGGTCATCCCAACAACTGGTGATAGACGACTGAGCTGACTTCTATTCGCTGCCGAAAGGGTTGGCTTATTGGCAACGATGCTAATTATTGTGCCGTCCCCTTTCAGGATTGTAATCTGCCTCTGGATTTCTTGTTTAATGGCATCTACTTCGTAGGCATCTGCTAAGACATTTACAGTAATCAGGTGGCCATGCTGTCGAATAAAAACGCCAGAAGACCAGAAACATATATTGGGTTCACTGTAATAGAGACAGAGAGACACCAACGTCCGAAAGATGGCGTCGAACGTTTATTTTTTTTACCATGCAGCAGACGACTTCTATATTCCAGGCTATGAGAAATGGTACTTCATCGTTGTGTGTGCGGCTATATGCTGCCATTATTGCGCTAAAGTCACAAATGGTATATTTATAATACTAATGATTTTTCTGTCTCTAATTCAGACACATTTTGTCGAAATTCTGATTTGGCGCGCTCGATTGTTAATAGATATCCTGGCATGCAAGCATTGTGTGTGTGTGTCTATATATATATATATATATATATATATATATATATATATATATATATATATATATATATATATATATATATATATAATACAATCATGCACGTTATATAATTTTTAATCCGTACTCCCGTACTCTACGGAGCTTCGAACCGAGGTCTGCGGGTAAACGGCACCCATCGCATTGCCTACACGCATATATACATACAACATTGATTTTTGGGTGATTTTTGTGCTTAATCATCATGGAATATGGAGTTGTGTGTGCAGGCAATGCGATAGGTGACATTTACCCGCTGACCTGGGTTCAAATCCCCGAAGAGTACGAATTAGAGATTATCCAACCCATTTAATAGTTTTATTTGTATGAAATATTAATATGGCTTACTATTATAAAGCATTCACCTTTAGAATCAAGGGATAGTACTTTCTGTTATGTTTGTTGTATATATGTAATTTAATGCTATCATACAGGTTAGAGGTTTTTAATTCGTACTCTATGGAGAATTGAACCCAGGTCAGCGGATAAATATTAATTCTGCCTTGTATCATCATGCATTCTCCTGCGGAATCCAGGGATAGCACCATCCGTTCTGTTTGGTGTATATTTGTAACTCTCTCTCTAGGTGAAAGTCGTAAAATTATGGAGTACACAAAGTTTTGATCTATGTATCTAGGAATGAACCTCTCTCTCTCTCTCTCTCTCTCTCTCAGACACGTACACACAGACACACACACACAACAATAACAACAACAACAACAAAATCTAAACACTTTTTGTCATCTCAGTTATGTAGATTGCTCCTGAAATCATTAGTGTTGCAACTTGTCTGAGCTGTCAGGAGACATTGTTTGTGCATCTTTCACTTATAATGATCTAGATATATAGTGACTTGCTAAATTTAGGGGTACATTGGGAAATTGGGGGCGCAAAAATGCCCCCTGTGTTCACTCAAGTTGCAGAAAAATATCAGGGTGACCATATTCGTCTAATGTATATTGAAAAGTTCCACCTTTAGATTGACGATATCACTGAATAAAATCCTTCATTAAAAGAACGTGCGCCTTATATCGATCTGCCTAAATTGTTCCAAAATCAACACAAACATTAATATCAGCAAAGAACTTAGCCCGGCAGGGACGAGTCCGGATATTTTTTTTCTTAAAAGGTACGATTTGTCAGTCAGTTGTTCGCTCTGCATAATCAGAAAATTCTTGTACACATACAACTGAACATTATTTTAAAAAAATTCAACCTGACCCGACCCTACATCCCCCAAAAGCATCTCTCCTTCGTAGCCTTGTACTAAAAATACACTATAATGGCACTTTCATGGGAAGTAAATGCATTTGGTCGTTTGGACTATTGCATTTGTATTACCTCCCTTGCTCTAGATTGCAGAAACGGACGTCAAATCGATAGTAGTATTTTCCACGTTGTTTCCATTTCCCTAGTGAATTTAAAATTATCGATTTCTGAATGGTATGTAACAAACATGACGTTCATTATATCTCTGTTGTTATTGGCTTCAATGGCACATTAAGGGCATTATTGTCAATCTCATGCCGAGGAATTTAAAGCAAACTTACTTTCGTTAAGTACGCATGGTTTCCCACCCGGGCTGTCTTGGGCAGGTATCGATTCTACGACTTCAAGATTACAAGTAAAATGTTCTTTCAACTGTATAGCAGTGTTTTCAAAGACACCTGCTTAAGATCATAGAAAAGTCAATCCTTAGTGAGATGTATACTGTGAAAATGTCTAAGGTTCCTAATCAGATAGCATATGGATAAAACATTAAATCTGTACCGTGTATAATTCATTCGTTCTAAAGGAATTTAATTTATAACAAAAACGCCATCCGAATGCCAACAGCGGTAGTTGAATGAATTGTGTTTTTCCCATTTGCAGTTATCTTCTGGTCAATGTATAGATATCGACACTTCAAGCAAACTGAGAAAATAAAAAGAAGTACTGAACTGAGTTTAAACTCTTTTATAAAATCATGTACTTTTGAGAATGATTTGTACCAATCTGGACCGCGTCGGTTGCCTAAATGGTTAGAGCGTCCACCTCGGACGCGGGAGGTCACGGGTTCGAACTCCGGCCCAGTCTGACCAAAGACTTATATAAATTTACTAGCAGCCGCCTCGCTTGACGCTCAGCATAAAGAGGTTAGTGCTAGGACTTGTCGGCCTGATGTCAGGATAATGTGACTGGATGGAACATAATTCTACATGTATGTGGCCTTTTTGTATGCACCAGTGCTAGACATCACTAAAATCTGCCACACCGCAACATCGTAGCGATATGACTCAGATTGTTAAAGCTACGTTAACAAAAACAAAGACACACACTTAAGAATCAGTTATTGAAAGTTATGTTTACGAATTTGGCTAAAAACGACATTACATTAAACTATTAAGTAAACTTTACCAGGTGCTTAGTTTATATGTTCATGGGCAAGTTTTTTCTGGACAAGAACACAAAATTTAATCAAAAACGCCAGCGGTAGCTATTACTTAACTAAATTTGTGTTTTTCCACGTGCAGTAGTAATCTTCTCAGTGACGATATCGATAATTCAAACAGATTATTTGAGAAAGGGTCGTTGGAGCCGTAAAACTGCTGCCTAATAAACCCCAGTATAAGTTGGAGGTATTTGTGGTTTACTGGTGTTTGTTTGAACTGTCTTGAACATTCTCTATTTTCTCTTATTAAATCACCTAAATTTTTAAAATAATATATATGATTATATAACCAGAAAAAACTTAATTAGATGTGTGTATGCATGTATGTATGTATGTATGTATGTATGTATGCATGTATGTATGTATGTATGTATGTATGTATGTATGTATGTGGGTAGGTAGGTAGTTAGATAGGTAGGTAGCTAGTTAACTAGGACTGCATGTAGGTATGTTTAGACTTCACCTGCACATATGCGCATCTGCATAAATCTGATTAAATAGTGCCGAGTAATTTTAGGCATCCCAAAAGAGACGCACAAAACAAAGACGATAGCAAGAAGGGTAAAATCTTTAAAATACAATACATCCATTCAATTATGACAAAATTTCCAAGACCTCCCCAGCGTGAACATCATCACGGGACGCATCGTAAGTCAAAAAAGGATGCCTCCACTAGTTGCCTTGTACCTCATGCAGGAGAGTTGGGGGTGGGGATGGCAAAAAGTGTAAGAAGGAACAAGTGTCGTATTCTAGAGCACGGGTATGTCGTAGGAGATTAGTTGCGAGAAAGAAGAAGAAAAGAAATTTTCAAAGAAAAAACAAAATGATTCATTAAAAATATTTAACTCATATTAAATTTAAAAAATTATATTTTTAATAACTCTAGCCAGAATATGGATAGAATTACTAACACTCCAGAAGTAGCCTACAATTTGTTTGCTGTAGAAATGTGCATAATGTTACTAAAATGAAACGACTCGCTCTGTTGCGTCTAATTCTGGAATCTTGGGTCTCTTGTTTTCATACAGTTTTACGACTGCGGGGCCTAAGACTTTGTGAGCAGGTTTTCTATACATCATGGAAGTGGAACTAATAAAAAACCGGAGTCAATCTTTAGCAAGTATCATTCTTTTGAAGGTGTCTGCTAGGATACATACATACATACATACATACATACATACATACATACATACATGCATGCATACAGTTGCTCAAAAGTTAGCGTGCAAGACTCGCGACTTAAATGGTATGGGCTCATGTCCTAGCCTAGTTCGTTTTTTTTTTCGGTCATGGCTCTTTACTCCAAATGCCTCGTCACTAAATAACATGTTTGCTTTGATGTGCAATAAAACACCAAACCAAACTACATATCCATAGCATAGATCAATATCGTCGTCCTGGTTGTCGTTACTCGTTCATTCGTCTAGGTTATTAACTTTGTTAGTATATGTAATCATTCAGCTACGTGTTTGTTTTTTTTTATGTGTCACAATATTTAGCATAAAAATCCGTCCTCCAGATTGTATGGGCTTTATATTTTTCAAACGGAATATTAATAGGAATTAGATAGAGTTTCGTCATGGAACTGAGTATAAGGTCAGAGTGTATTAGCTAACAGCAACAAAAGTCTGCCCGTATGCTAAAGTAGTGGATAGATTACAGATATAGTTGACCTGGTTTAGATCATGAAGAACAGTATATACTCGCTTATAAGTGGAATCCAGTTGCAAACTGCACAAACCCAGACCTCCTGTTGCATAATGCGCCAGCAGGTCTGGTTCTGTGCAGTTTACTAGGAGTAATCACTAGAACAAACAGCATGGACCTTGATTTGCGTGCGCATTATGCTGTGTCAGATCAGAATAGTTGCCGTTTGCAGTTTGATTCGACTTATAAGCGAGAACATACGGTAATGCACCCAATTCCGTATTAAATCTCTATGTCTAAGTCAGCAGTTTTCATCTACTGCAATTTAGTAACAGAAATTTATTTTGTGTCTTAAATGTTTTATTTCCCCTTCTTAAAAAATAAATGAATATGACAATACGGCATTTGATTGATAGCAATGTTTGCAAATTGTTAAGCTTTGCTTTTAATGCGCACTTGCTTGCTATGAAACAATACATGAAAAAATTTAAAGGAGCCTTATATGAGTCTGCTTTATTAATTTGTTGCATTTTTAGACTTTGACGATTTCGTATATTCCTTTGGTTTTTATTATTTTATTAACGAAGAGATATCTTCTTTCACAATCATTTGATTTTCAAGTAAGTATTGATCGAAATGTCATTTTAAAAACCTTATAAGAATAAATTAAAGTAAATGCTATGTTATTTTACTGAAGGCTTGCAATGGCGTACCAAACGCCCAATCAACTCCTGCGGGTGTCGGTATGGGGGATGGGGGAAGGCAAGATTCCCATTACACAATTTTTTATTGGGAGAGGTCTCCGTAATTAGGTTTTGCCGGGGCGGAAAGAATTTCTTCGCATGCTACTGTTAAATACTTATTCTATATTTTCCCTCTCTTGACACATTTTGAGAAAAGCTCGTACATACACACTCACGTACATGTGAAGCATCTTTAAATAAAAAATTGCAAAAGTATTCCGATTATTTCTCTATTGTTTTTTGTTCTAAAGTTGTGCAGGGCGAGTAAAAAAATCCAGCCAAATTGACAACGTTTTACGTGATTTTCTTGTTCTGCATCTTTTTTTACCCTCTATATCTAGGGCCAATAACTGGAATGCTCCCACCACCACCACCACCACCACCTTCTAATGTTTAATTTCGCATACATGATACCGCAGTTATTTTCCGATGATCAAATCCACTTAATTTAACTGTGAACATAATCATCCTAACGTCAAACCGTTGGCAGTATTGAAATATCAGTCAAATGTTGAAGAAGAAAGAAAGAAGAAAAAAACGCTGAATACGACAGCAACAACAGAAACAACAACAATCAGTGTTTTGTAGAGCAAGATGTATGTCCCGGCTCTACTCCCAGCCCACACCTGACTTGTATATACTTTAATACAAAACTAAAATTCATAACTTTAACACTGCTGACATTCCAGTTTTTTTAAACATGAATAAGAGATTAGAAGTTGTTTTTACCGATGTTCTAAAACTCTAGAATAGAAGAAGACAAAATTTATTAGGAGAATTCAAGACGAAAAGACCAATAATGATCCACAATTTCTAATGACTGCCAAACGGGACAGTTATCAATGAAAGAAAACAAACAAGAAATGTACCAACTTTTCAGGTTTTAACTTAATTTACCAAACTTTCAGGGGGTTTTCATCTCTCTCTCTCTCTCTCTCTCTCTTAAAACACGTGCAAGTAGCAATAAGTGAATTTATAATTCATATTCTACAGCCAAGTTTGTTCATCTCACATGCATCAATCTGTCAATTTACAAATCACTTTACATCCATGGTTGTTCATCTCACATGTATTAATCTGTCAATTTACAAATCATTCTACATCCGAAATGGGTGGGAACAGACTCATCAACATAATACACAGAATACATGGCATGGTTATCGAGGCAGACTCGAACGTTACACAAGGCCTTGGAAAAGTGACACTTCGATCATACAACAGTACGCACATGACAGACGTGGCATACCAAACTATAATTATAACCATTAGGTATGTCCATCTAGATACAATGATTATTATATATACACCTCAACCAATAATAAGTATCATGTTTTTGGAGATATTTGTTCCGACGGCATCTCTGTTCAAAGTGCAAATTCTAATTGTACATGCCAAGGTTATGAGGTCTCTCCTACGGATTCTGGAATAACTAATAAATCTGTCTTCATTCCTACAACAACTAAGAAAAATTTAAACTGTACATCCTTTGGTCTGAAAAAGAAAGGTTTGCAACTTATCAATATCAATATAAGACACATCTTACCAAAGATCGATGAACTAAGACTAACGATACAAAATGAACCCAACCTTGCAGTAATTGGACTATGCGAAACGTTTCTAGATTGTAATGTACCTAACAGAGCTATCTCTATTAGCAACTTTTCTTTGGAAAGACGAGATCGACCACAAGGCATAGGAGGAGGGATAGTCATGTACGTTTCAAATAACTTAACATACAAGAGAAAAACAGATTTTGAAAATTCTACTATCGAATCAATATGGATCGAGTTAAGTTTCCTCAATAGCAAATCACTCTATATCTGCTCAGCATACCGACCCCCAAACTCCCTCTCCTCACGGACTGACCAATTTGAACACGAGTTAGAGGCTGCTTTATCTTCCAATAATGAAGTAATTATCATGGGAGACTTTAATATTGACCTCAACTCTCAAATTATAATCTGTCCAGAATTGATAGACTCCAGAAAAGGGCAGCCCGAATAATACTGAAACTTCCTGTTATGACTCCCTCAAATGTTTTGTTTTCACGTCTGAAATGGCTACCTATACAAAAACGTATTCTTTATTTTAAAGGAATCATGACATACAAGTCTTTAAACGGTCTTTCTCCAGATTATATCTCTAACATAATTGAACTAAGATCATCAAATACTGAGCGTAATCTCCGATCGACGACAAACAACGATCTCCAGATTCCTTGGTCGAAAACCAATCATTACAAAGGCTCATTTTCTGTATCAGCACCTACTGTATGGAATTCCTTACCAATGAAGATACGTAATTCAACATCCCTTGCTTCTTTTAAATTATCATTAAAGAAATTCTTTCTAGACCAGCTGGAATGATATATTAAAAGCTCTGAATAGAAAACTTTAAAATCATATCCATAATTGATATATATTTGTATGTTTCCCAGTATAGTCACACATAGTCATTCATGTCAATTATGTACGAATGAGTGTGCGACGATATATGGTTATGTACATGAACTTCTATTTTTATTATTTTATTACAAAAACTGAGGACCACATGGCAGATGGGTCAGTCATGACCAAGTGTGTTATCCTCGTTAAAGATAGTTTATTATTATTATTATTATTATTATTAATCTGTCAATTTACAAATCATATTCTACAATTTACAAACCATACTCTGCAACTATGGTTGTTCATCTCACACGAAGCAAAAGTAAAGTGTTAAGAAAGTAACACTGGACAACAAATTTTTACAAAAGTCATGTTACTGAAATAAAATTAGTCAATTCTTATCAATTTTTATGTGCTGAACACGAATATGACAGTCAAATTGCAAAATTGGCTCTAGTTTTTTTGTAATCTGCAAGAAATTAATGTTTACATAACGAAATGCATTCCAATAGTAAAAGGTCAACTGTAATAGCCTACCTATAAAAAATCAAGTCATTGACTACATCTTAGATTTCTTCGCCTGTCTCTTGTACAGCTGTTCGGGAGCATCTCTGAGGAGTGTCCAGCAGTAGTCAGCCAGCATTGTAGTGGACCATTTTCCCTGGTATCTTTGTTCCATTGTTGCGATATCTTGATGAAAACGTTCGCCGTGTTCATCACTAACAATACCACAGTTGCTAGGAAAGAAATCCAAATGGGAATGAAGGAAGTGAATCTTTAGAGACATATTGCAGCCAAGTTTCTTATACTTCATCAACATGTCTTCTACTAGTTCCTTATAGTTTTCTGCCCTAATATTTCCGAGGAAGTTTGTAGAAACTAGGCGAAAAGCATTCCATGCTTGTTTCGCGTCACCTTCCAGCAAGTTGTTGAACCGATCATCTTTGAAAAGCTCTCGAATCTGAGGACCCACAAAAACTCCCTCTTTAATCTTTGCTTCGCTGAGTCGAGGGAATTTTTCATGCAGGTATCGGAATGCTGGCAAAGTCCGGTCAATGGCTTTCACGAAGTTCTTCATCAAACCTAGTTTGATGTGAAGGGGTGGTAGCAAGATTTTCTGAGCCTCAACCAGAGCTGGGTGTTGGATATTCTTCTCTCCAATGGCTACATTCTGCCTGTGAGTCCATTCCTTCCTCATGTAGTGCATTTCCCTTGCTCGGCTATCCCACTCGCATAAGAAACACATGTATTTTGTATATCCTTGCTGCAGTCCCATTAAAAGGGCAACTACCTTCAAATCACCACAGAGGTGCCAGCTGTACTTGTTATACTCAATGGAATTCAGTAGCTGCCTTACGTTATCGTATGTCTCTTTCATGTGGACAGCATACGCTACTGGAATAGATGGAAGAATGTTTCCATTGTGCAAAAGCACAGCCTTGAGACTCAGTTTCGAAGAGTCCACAAATAGTCTCCATTCTTGTGGGTCATGAGTGATTTTTAAAGCATTCATGAGGCCCTCAATATCGGAACAGAATATCAGATTACTTTCCTTTCTGAAGAAAGGCTCCAATTGCTGGTGGCGCTTTCGATATGCAGTAATTGTGACATCATCTTCTAGAAGATTCCATTGTTGGAGTCTTGATCCTAGCAATTCTGCCTTGTTCTTTGATAAGTCCAAATCACGAATCAGGTCATTTAGTTCTTCCTGTGTTATTCTGTGTGGGGTTGATGATGCACCACAGTGAAAATCTGGATCACTGCATGCTGATGGACCAGGAGAAGAACAGGTCGACTCACCTTTGTCTTCGTCAGATGAATCCAGAGAATATTCTGCTGGAGGTTCTGGAATAGGAAGTCCCTCACCATGTGGAACTGGTCTCAATGCAGACGGAATGTTTGGGTAGACTATTCTCGACTTCTTTCGCTTCGTTATTCCGCCGGAAAGAGGAGGAACCAAGCAGAAGTAACAGTCATTTAGGTGGTTGCTTGGCTCTCTCCACACCATTGGGACTGCAAACGGCATTGATGACCTTTTGCAATTCAACCACTGTGAAAGCTGTGTTGTACATGTAGCACAGCATATATGCGGAGCCCAAGGCTTGTCTTGGTCACCAACCTTGCATCCGAAGTAAAGATGATATGCCTTCTTCACTTGAGAATTGATACTTTTCTTCTGGTTGGCAAATGTCACTTCCCCACAAATATAGCAAAAATTGTCCGCGGTATTAACACACTTTCGAGGCATTACTGTTCTTTATTGTACGTAAATGGATAAAATAATAAGTTTTATGTAACAGTAGCTTGAACTGTCTAGCACAACGTCTAAAATATTTTAAATGCTGAACCTATCTGATTGGGCTTTATATAGTACACTGCTTACGTCAGCTTCAGCAGCCGCCTGGCATTAGTATAATAGGCCTACACATGTATAGTACACTGCTGACGTCAACTTACTTCAGCAGCCGCATGGCATTAGTATTGCAGTGCATCAGAAAATGATGCAATCAACTGTGGATGATGTGAGCATGATGGTATTATGCAATGTTACATCATTATTCCGGATGTTGCTGCAGTCCTACTGGAGGAATTTACACAGTGAAACATAGAAAATGAGGTATATGAATATCTTCAAAACGAGAGCCAATACAAATTTTTCACGGTTATATTCGTGTTCGGCACACCAAAATACTACAGATTAGGGCCTTTTCAAGTCAGTAATGATTTCACTGTTGACCAGTGTAACCAGTCACTTTTTAAAGATTACTGTTTAACCTTTTGGAGAAGATCATACTTCTATATAAAGCAGAATCCTATCTTGGGCAGTCACCTCTGAGAAGAGGGAATGTTGGTCTTTTGTGGCAGGTACCTGTTTCCTGGGGTTTATTTCTACTTTACTTTTAAGCAAGAGACCTTGATAAATTATCTGTTTTAGACAGGTGATAGCTTAATACAGGTGACTTCTGATATAGGTTTAAGTGTATTTCTTTATAAATACGCAAGTGATCTTTTTCAAATTCTAACGCGTCACTGCTTACAGAATATTTGATTTTGAAAAGTAATTTCAAAACTTAAAAGGCCAAGGCAACAGATTATGATATAGGGAAATTATGGTATAGGGAAAATATATCAGACGCTTTACTTCTGAAAAGGCAACATGATGGAAATTTAGTCAACATTTACTGAATTCGTAAACATATTTTATTTCGGTTTGTACATTCTTTCAACGTAAAACGTTTAATAAATAAAAGTAATGCGACAAAACCATCTCGTTACTTTTGCAACTGATGAAATAAATGAACTTAACGCCTGATTTGCGTGAAGTCAGGAATTTAATCCAGTGTTTGACAAACAACGATTTTATTCACGAAAGTAGCTGACAGGGACTTTTTATGATATGAACTCAAACAAGCAGTGTTTTCTTTAATTATGTTCTTTCAGATAAAGAATAAAATCTTTGACTTTCCCCAAAAATAGGTTTTATCTCTCAAATTTTGATCATAAATTTGAAGGACTTTATCCTTTTTCTTTCTTTAAAGAACTTTGGCCTTTAATCGTTTTATTTTCTAAAAATACAAAAAGACAAAATATTTACTTTTATTTGCAAGATTTTGTTCTCAAGATCTTTGCCTTTCATTTTGAAGGACTATATATGTACTTCTAATTGGAATGGTTTATCTTCTTGAAGTTTGTCACAATTTGTCTTTTAATCTGTTTAGAATGAAATCTTAATCGTCACTATTTAGCCACGCTTGTGCAGACGTGCAGTTAAATATCATACAGACACATACCTAAAATTCAACTGCCAGGATCATTTGTTGTGACTGGAGTATGCATCCGGGACAAAATTACAGTCTCAAGTCCATCAATAAAATTGGAAATTGGACTAATTTAGGGCTAGAATTCAGTAATCTGGTCTTGATTTACCCACTCCCCACCAAGCTCCAATATATTCCTATCTTAAATCTGGAATGCAGTAACCTGATTGGTTGAAATTTATCTCTGACTGAAACTGTGCAAAATTTTGTAGAATAGTTATGTAGATAATTTCACAGCACATTCGTTTGTGGTCAGCATAACACGTACCGTTACGACTGATATATTGGCTAATCTCGGAATAAATTGTTGGCTGCGAGGGATAGAGTCTGTTCTGTTTTGGGCGTGAATTGAGTTTTAAGTAAGGCCCGCTTGGCTAACGATTTGGGTCAGAAAATAATGAAATATTAACGTGAGGTCACAGAGGAAAAAGTAATGAGAACGGAAACAAACCAGAGAAAATTTTTGGAAGTTGTGATCCATTTGAAACAGACGTCATAGAATAATATTTTCCAGAATAGTAATTAACAAAGACGGACTGGGGAAAATTTACGATGGAAGTGATAAAGATTGTTGGCGGTTAAAGTAGTAATCCTGACTGGCTAAGCAAAACGGTGGGGGGGGGGCTCCTAGACGGAATTCAAAGTTTCTGAATAGTTCCCCTCGCATAAATTAATCAGTCCAAGTTTTTTTCTGCCAGGGAGGAAAGTCTGAGGGATTAAGAGAAAAGAAAATTAATAAGTAATTTCTTTCGTTAAACAAAGTGTCGAAAGAACAATGGGGGGGGGGGGACTTTTATAAACTGGTATCTAGAGAAGGACAGAGGAAATTCTCTAATGATAGGCAAGCGAGGGATCGACTAAAGAGGCGAGGGCTCGACTAAAGAGCAGGGTTAGTGTGGAATGGGTATTCATGGATATAAGTCTGTCATTATTGTTGAATTTATTGGTTTCAATTCATACTTCAATCTTTCCTTGAGTTTAGAAACAATCGTGCGTGTTTATGAGTCATGTGTTGTATGAATGTCATACAATGTTTCTTTTAATGAATGATTTCGGATTTAGCTGTTGTATGTAAAAGAAATATGTAGTAATACCGCATCCATTTCATCTGGCGTAAATTGTGTGACTGTAAATTATCTTTCTTAAATGATTTGTGTCATTTATGCTGAGGACGGTTTTATCTATGTCTGGAAATGTCAATGAATTGCTAATCAGGGAAGTAACGTAATTAGGACAAAGAGTGAAGTCCATTAATTTGTGTGTAATTAAGTTGGGAATTCTTTCCAACTGAACTGATGGTGCAACATTGGAAACATGTGTCAATTGATAGGTCAACTGGTAAATGCATGGTCACAGCGGGGCAATGATAGTATCAGAGAGGGCTAAATATGTCATGATTGTCAGTTAAGAAAGCAGTAACCGCTAATAATACATCGATTTATGATAATAGGTTGTTCGTGTATTAGTGTGATAGACCATAGCTAGTTCCGATGATTTCGATAGACGACATCTGACGAAAAGAGCGGAAATATTTACTGATCCCATGAGAAGAAACAAACCTGACAGAATTTAGGTTGGTATTTTTTTGAAAGGCAAACAAGATAGCTCCATACGCACTGCACAGAGGAAAGGATAGTGCAGACTATAACCGAGAGGTTGATGACCTGAAGAGGCTCAAGATAAAGAGAGAGAGAGAGAGATATAGAGAGACTGAGACAGAAAGACAGAGACAGATACAGAGAGACAGAGAAAGAGAGAGAGAGAAGGAAATAAAAGGAAACGCTGACCGATCACCAGCAGCAGCGATTGGGAAATAACCGGAAGCACAGATGATGTTGTCGTGCCAGGCAATCTGAGTTCGATCACTCACTCGATCATATGATGAGATTTGTTCTATAAGTAACAGAACGGCTAAATGGCTCTGGCATAATGGTGTAACTATTTCTGAGGGAAAGCAAATCATTCACATGTTCTGTTCATTTTCATTTTTGTTTATGCAATTGATTAAATTGTTGTATTTTACATACGGGGGCTCGTGTTATTCTATTCTATATTTCTGCTCAGTTCTCTGTTACTCCATTACTGAATTTCATATTTAATGTTATTAATTATTCGATCCGGGCAACAACATCATGGTCGATCTACTGGATAACGATAAACAAAAACCGTAAGGAGGGGGGTAGATTTGTCATATCAGCCACCACAACTTGACACGGACTTACAATTACCGGAGAAAAATGGCATTAAACCCTAGAACAAAAACAACAACAATTACCGGAACAATTATCTTTTAGACGTAGTTTTAATAGACATATTGGTGATACTGTGGTCTGAGGAGTTGAAATGTAAATCTGACATTGTTTGTGTAAGGCGGGGATGTTTTCTGGTGGTGACTTTTGCTGGGTGTCCCGCTTAATTTTGATTTTCGTTATCTAGGGGTTGACCGCCCTCGATGTTATTGCCCGGTTCGAGTAAATATAAATATAAATGGTGAAACTTATAGGTGAAATAGATAGAGCTCTGAGCAGATATATAGAACAAACCAACACGAGCCCCCGTACATGTAAACAAACAATTTAATCAAGTACATAAAACAACTGTAAAAATTCATTATATCAGGAATATACTCTGCTTTTAAAAATTTAAACTTTCACCGAATTCCTAAGAAAACGCAAATAGATTTAAACAAATCTAGTTACTGATAGATTTAATTCATCATAGGATCGAGTGAACAGTGGAAGTCAACGTCTTGTACGATTGCATAACCTGCTCGTCCTCAGTGTGTTCTGTTTCCACTGTAGCTGTTCAGTCCCTTGGATCTCAGGATGATACTTTCCACCATCCGTCTCAGGATACTCTCAGAATACGTTATAAGAAATTAATACGTCGCAGGATTGCCTCACAGGATTATACGTCTCACTGCACTTCTCTCTATACTTCTCAGTATACGTCTCAGGGTAACGTCACATCATACGTTCCATGAGCTATTTTCTCCCTTTTAAATAAATATAAATAGAGACAACCTAAATTTCCTGTTATTTATGATACAGGGGATTTTGCAGTATTCTCCCTCATTATCAGATTTTACTATCGGTGTTAGACCGATGCTAAGGTTATCAATCGACTCCACATGTCCTATAATGACCATAGTTAGTCAAATGGCTAATTCGTTACGCATTGACATCACACATTAACACCACACGAGCCTGGGGTTCTGAGCCAGCTTCAATTTACACAGCGAATAAATGGGATACATTACATCAATTACTACATCATTTCAGTCAATACACACTTACTCTTAATCATGCGTAAAATCGTCTAAATTCGGTGAATTCACACGGATTATCGTAATCATATTAACTAATGTAATGCATTAAATTCTTAGAACCTAATTCTTATGCAAAGAAGACGACAAATTCAAACGATTCGTCAAACGTATCTAAAGAAGACTACTGTACGACTTCCTATGCATAAACTCAACACAGTTATACTTCATAAAGCAAATTAGTATACGAATGTAGATAAAAGATTCATGCAATAACAAGTAAATAAATTCAGCAAAGCATTATATATGGCATCAACAAATTACATGGATTTGTCACACTACCTTTGCTTTCAACGTTCCTCCCTCTAATCGCCAAATTAGTTTGTCAGTTTCTTTCGACAACAGTCCCCTTTGGACAACAGTTCTTTTACGAGGAATTTCTTGCAAAT